>JAWWEV010000167.1:6794822-6831312 GCA_035583235.1 Hafferia zeledoni | reverse complement strand
GTGCTCCAACCGGCACCTGAGGGGATATAATCTTGGGGGTTTGGGGACTTCTGGACCACTCATTGGATGCAGAGAAGGACCAGAGCCTTGACAGGTGGAGACCACCACTCTCAACCAGACTGTGACATCATCTCACCAACAGGTTTTTCCCTTCCTTTTGCTTTGGACTCAGGGGAACCACGTGGGGCTCAGCACAGGGACCCAAGGTGCTGGGTTATACTACTGGGTTTTGTGGGTTAATACCAATTTCTCTTTGTGTCATTGTATTTATTCTAGTATTTTTATTAAATTGTAACTCTGATTTATAATCTCTCTTGAGCTGGGTTCATTTCTCCTGCCAGTTTACCTTGACAAAAAACCACGACAAAAAGACACACGACGACAAAAAGACACAGTTAAACCTACTGGGTAACTGTAAGGACATTAATTTACTCTGAAGAAACCTCACTCTAATAACGTGATGATGATGATGATGATGATGAAAGAAGCAACTCATTTAGCCTGGGCTCTTAAATATGCACACAGTGCTCTTTAAAGTGCATGTTTGTGAAAGAAATTAAGACAACATTGCACAGAACACATATTCTAGAAAATAGCCACATCACTCGCCTGTCCTGAAGGTGTTACATCTCCAGACCAAGTAATTACCACCAGCACACACTCAGCAGTGACTCTTCTGGGTTATAATCTGTTTGCAGTGACTGACACAAAGACTCAACAAGTGTTACTGGTGCTCCAAGATACTATTGTAGAGCAAACAATCACTTACATTCAAGAATCAAAGGGCAAAATCAAACCTAAACATAATCAATTATAAGATAATAATTAATGCCATTAGACTGAAGCAATTACTATTCTGGCAACCACCGCATTTTTGAGTGCAAGTGTGTTCAAACAAACCCTTTTCAAACCAGGTCGCGGCAGAGATAGCAGTGTAAATTAACATAACTTCTTGAGGCAACATAATAAATATCCTGAAAAATTAGAGACTGAGACACAAAGTAACAGAATGTGTTACAAATCACCCCTGAAGATTCAAGAAATCCTCCAGAATTCTTTTGCTTTCTTCTTTTCATGTGGAGGCATTTTTAAGATTTTAAGATGAAATGATAACTTCTATGGGTTTTGTAACAAAAAAAGATCGGGATAGTTATGCAAAATCTCTATGAACTTCAGAAAAATCAAAATATCACTGCTTGCTATTCCAGTATAGAAAAATAGTGTAAGTCCCTAGGAGTTTTTCTACTGAATTTTACATCATGAAAAAACCCCTCAGACTTCAGTTGAAGAGGCTTGTTTAGGAGTCCATATAATTTGGATTATGGACAACCTGATACTGAAATATATTATGTTAGTAGCTGGTTTTGTATGTTGTATCAAACTGCCACCACTGCACCTATAGTAAGAGTAGGTCTGTCAAGGTGTTATTTTACGTCAGATCACTATTATTACAAATGCATCTCTCTCAGAACAGCTAAACAGAACAATAATTTGATGAAAAAGGAATATTCTTTCATATTGCATGGCCTGTAGTGACTATGAGGGTGAGAAATTCTACTGAGTTTGGTAAATCATGGACTGGGCTGACAATCACAGCACAATGACATGAATGTGTGTGACAATTGCCCTGAGCCACTCCAGCCCCTGCGCAAAGTGCAGCAGGTCACAGGTCACCTACCAGCCAGGATGAGGAAATCCATACACAGCAAAAGTTGCAATCTCCAAAATCTTCAGTTAGGAAGGAAAGAATAAAGGAAAAAAAAGGGTCAAAGCTTGATTTTGTAACTTCGAGTTTCAGAAATTCTGTAAGCTTCTTGACAGGAAACATTTTCAAGAGCTTTAAGTAATTTGACTCACTTTAAAGTTCTGAATTGTCACACTTGCCCAGTTATTCCCCAAATTATCCCAATGTACATAGATTATTCAATAGTGACACATAAAAGCATATGCAGTGAACACCATTAACCATGAATTTGGCCTTATCTGCCACATGGACTTCAGGCTTTTACCAAACAGTTATTATAGTAAGGGTTGGACTTGATGATCTCAGAGGTCTCTTCCAACCCAGCTGATTTTATAATAATGATCTATCTTTTTATAGAAAGCACAAGGTGATTTTAGCTACATAACACAATTCCTCATGCAATTCTTTCAAGAGCTGAATGTTTCCAGATAGCATTAAAAAGCCTTCTTATAAGAAAGCTCACCTTTTCCATGGATTTAAATAAGCTGCCTTTGGAAAGCAGACCCTTAAAGGAACCATGTACCACCAAAACTTTCAAGCCACTGAAAACCACAACACTAGCTCATGTAGTTCCCCAACTTGCCTAGTCAACAAATCCAAGAGCACAGAAGTCTAACAAAACACTTACCAGCAGAATTACAGTCAGAAGTCCATCAAATCTATTGCTTGGGTAAGACAAGTATCTTCTCAAGCCCATTGCTAAGACTTTCAGCAACATTTCCAGCAGATAGTAGAGGATGAAGAAGCAGTTGATAGCCTTCACCCCCCAAAATAAAAATAATCATTGGACTTACTGACATCTCAGGGAACAGCAGTAACTGTAGGAATAGAGCTGCATCTTACCCCCAGGAAGAAGTCATCTCTTTCAGATGGCTGTTTATCTGCATCCATCACCAAAACCACCTTGAACAAGAAATATTTTATGAATCCACAGCTTTGCTTTACTGCCACATAAAACAGATTTTTAAGCACAGGAACAGTCTTTCATGCATTGCACAGACCTTTTCAAGCAGCTGAGAATATATTTTTAACTGCAGGTATTCCCTCTTAACTTTAGACTTTGCATGACTAAAGGATGCCAAAACCCCAACATTTACAAAATATGGTTAATTAAAGAGACTAAAGAAAAAAAACCAGAACTTAAGTTTGCAGCAGTAGAAAAACAACAAAATAAAGTCAACCAACCAACCAACCCCATTCCACAACAAAAAACCCTTTTACTTACACAGATAGAAATAATGTTTGCAAGGGCTACCACATTTCCCAAGTAGCCAAAGTAGGGATGGCCAAAGGCAAACTGCAGTTTCTGCATGAAATGGGACTGGTACTCTGGACTGGGAGGATGCTGAAAAGAACACATAGGATTTGCTGTGAATCAAAGCATAAGCATTCTAATAATACTAAAATAATTAAAAACCACACCCAATTACAGATTAAAAAAAAACAAAAAACAAACCAATATTTTCAAAGCAAAACTTTAGGGCCACAGGCTAATTTTGACATTTCAGCTGGAAAATATTTTCAAGCTGTGGCTATTCCCAGCAAGAGATCATTTCTCATCATGGCACAACACAAAGTAATGGCAAAGAAGGGAGATAATCCAACCTCTCTTCAATGCCCCAAGCAGGTAAACTAAACACCAAGCTATTAATTGTACACATTCCTTCCCCATTTCCCAAGGTTTAATTCAGAAGTCTTGGTTACATGCAAACATAGAAAAGAATGTTTCTTAACTCTCAAATACTTAAGTGCTTTGTTTTTTCTTTCTCCCCCTAAGTGGAGAAGGCTGTTTTCTGCCCATCTTCATCAGAACATTTAAAGAAACCACATCTTGTTCTTCATTCAGGGACTGGAGAAAAGACTTGGAGTATATTTAAGCAAAGACTATGCAAGTGACAATGTATTCCTTAAATACAGGACTCTCACAACAAGACAAATCCCTCATATTTCATCAAAAACAATTTGCCATGGAGGCATTCACTTCTCAGAAAGTCTGTGTAATAATTCCTATTCCTTGTCTCCTTGTAATGAATCTTCCTACTAGACAAATACACCCACAGCTCTCACCTGTTAAAAAAGCTGACAGAATAAACAACTCTGCCTTTTGTACGTTTAGCACTACCTGACAATCCCAAACTAATGCTGTAAAAGCCCCCAAAGCCATATTTTTTGTGACTATAAGAACAACTCATGAACAACTTAAAAATCAGCACCATGTGACTGCACTTTGTGTTCACAAAGATTACACACTTTATAGAGGAATACTCTCACTTATTTTTGCACAAGACCAGACAACTTCTGATGCTTTATAAATGGTGAGATACATACTTGTTTAATGGCATCTTTGTCTAGTTCTTCAAAGAGCTTCTGGAACTGGGCAGCTGACAGTTGGTCACAGGAGCACATTTTGAGTGACTTCACATGAAAGAGAAACATTCAGATCAGCATCTGCAATAGGTGCATCTGCCAAAACCTTCAGACAATCTTTAAAAGTCTGGGAACAGAGATAAAACACAAGCTGCTCAGAGCCATTAGAGTAACAATATTGCTCAGCTTTAACACAACACTGCCACGTGGCTGCAGGATTTGTCTCACCTATTTTCCCCTCTCTGGGATCACTTCAGACAAACTTAAATTTTTGGTCTCATGTAGTAATGCAATTACTATGTCAGGATCCAAGGAATTGCTGCAACAGAGAGGAGCTCGAGACCACAATGAGAAATGCTTTACTTCCAGGGAGAAAGTAAAGCCAAGGGGAAAGTGAGATCTGCAAGACAAGACTTTTCATTCCTCTACACCTCTCTGCAGGTGCAAGCATCCTCCATCACACCAACCAGAGAAGGAGCAACCCTAAGGTGAAGTCATTGTCTAAGGACTACTTTTATTCCAAAGACCAAAACACACACTGCTGCTTTCACACTTTCACACTTTGAGAAAGCAGCATCAAGGAGCTGAGTTGAAAGCTACTTTTCCAAGATCAATGGTGAAGGACATTTCAGTTTCCACAGTTGATAGTCACCAACATAAGGACTAAGAAAATCCAGTTCTTACTCTCATGATGGCTTGTTTGCAGCGAGAATCCATTTCCACTTTCTGCAGCACTTGTTGTAAGGCCTCAGTGCTGACATAGGACCTATTTAAAAGAAAACAGGATGGGCCCTGATGCAGGTATAGATGGCAAAAAGAGCTGTTCCAAACACATTCTTGCCTCCTGTTTTTTTTGGAAAAGCAGCTAAAATTAGTAAGTAGAAAAAAGGAAACAGGCTCCATAAGAGGCCCAAATAATGTTTAATAAACATCCAGCTAAAGAAACAATAAATCAACGAGATGAGCAACAAACTGCCATTTTTCAAGAACAGATCCTTAGTAAATATATTAAACAAGATGACCAAATACCTACTCATTTTTTTGCTAGATAATCTACTGTTTCAACAATCTTCACTTACTGTTGGGCATTAGCAGGAGTGTCCTTCAGGGAAGAAAGCACTTCAAATGCAGCTCGAATTCCCAGCCGCCTCCTGAAGAGGGAGGACTGAACTGATTTCTGAACAGCAAAAACACCACAGAGGAAACAATTTATTCACAATTCATGCACTACCACGTCCTATGTCCACAGAATATACTGACCCTCTGGCACAAGTCTGATTAGAGATCAGAACAGGACACTGCCCTAAGCCTCACTCTCTCCAAGAACTCTGTGTACAGGGAGGAAAGGAAGCAAGCAAGAAAACAAATCTAAAGCTCAAGTAAACATCCAGGTCATGATTTATTTTCAATTCTAGACTGCATAGGCATATGCCTGTTCTACAGACACTGGCAACAGCAAAGCTCAAGGATTCACAGAAATACTGTGCAGAGAGAAAAGTGAGACAGCTTGTCAACTCTACCTTCTTGCCCAAAAGCACAAATCCAGAGCCACAGGTTTTGTCTTTTTTTTTTTCCCTCTCGAAAATAATCACTTTTCAACTCAGTTACTTTACTCGGAGTCAAATTTTGTCATGTCCTGATGTGAGAAAGAGGAAAATTGACAAAGAAGGGAAAAAACAGAGGAGGAGGAGGAGGAAAAGAGTATCAAAATTCTCTTTGCACTTCGTAGGTTAAAATTCTCCCAAAAGAGGGTGGGGGCCATTCCTTCTGCTATCCAACAAACTTCTGCTTCTCTCTGGAACTCTACTAGAGTAGCTATTATTTCACTTCTCACCCCCAAGCCCATACTCCACTCCTCTGCAGGGCTGAAGGAACTGTAAGATTATGTATGTAAGGGGAAGGAAGATAGATATATACATTATTTTTATATATATATATAAATAAAGGGGAAGCAAGTAATGAAGGAACTATAAAAAGATATGTAAATAAGGGGAAAGTCACACCCAAAGTCACCAAGTTTCTCCTGACACTAAAGCTCAGGGAAACCACAGGCATGAGAATCCTGGGCTGCATCAAGAGGAGCTTGGGCAGTAAGTCCAAGGATGATTCTCTCCCTCTGCTCTTGTGAGATCCCACCTGGAGTGCTGCATCCAGTTCTGGTGTCCCCAACATAGGAAGGACAGGGAACTGCTAGAGCAAGTGCAGAGAAGGCCACAAAGGTGGTAAAAGAACCAGAGCACCTTTCCCTACAGAAACAGGCTGAGAAAGTTGGGGCTTTTCATCCTGGAGAAGTGAAGGTTGTGAGGAGGACTCAGAGCACCTTCCGGTGTCTGAAGGGGCTATAGGGAATGGGAGAGGCACTCTTGATCAGGAACTATAGTGATAGGACAAAGAGTAATGGGTATAAATCGAAAGAGGGGAAATTTAAGTTAGATATTAGGAAGAAATTCTTTCCTGTGAGGGTGGGGAGACACTGGAATAGGTCGCCCAGAGTGGTCATGGATACCCCAACACTGGCAGTGTTCAAGGCCAGATTGGATAACAACCTGATCTAGTTGAAGATGTCCCTATCCATGGCAGGGAGTTGGGACTGGATGGTCTTTAAGATCCTTTCCAACCCCTTCATATTCTATAATTTGCAACAATGGCTATTTAAACAGTACAGTGGATTCAGTGGATTTTCTTCCCAGAGACCAAATTTAAGTTACTTGTTCACCTTGTTCAATTTTATAATAGGGATTTTTTTCCCCTTGTAATAGAAAAAGTTGCAGATCCACAGCATACATGAAGGAGGTGATTTTGTGATTGAAGGGGATCAAGGTACAACAGCATATCAGGAGAAAAGTATCTCCATCAAAAAACATTTAGTATTTTAAAACTGTGTCTACAACCAGAATGGGCCTCTTGCTTTAATGCACAGATGACACTTAATACTCCACAGGTTCAAGGTCATGGCAGGACACAGAAAGCAGGAATGCTTTGCTCACCAAAAGGTATCCTCGAAACTGGTTGTATATTATTGCCGTAAGTAAGTTCATCAGAAACAAGTTGCCTATTGGAGAAAAAGAAGCACCAAGAATTACTGAAATACATATCTCTTTATCAAAGAAAAGTCAATGCATGCAGTAAATCAAATATGAAATTTAAAAGGAATTAGTTTTCTTGTGTTTGATTTCCAAAGTGTTTTTATGTACTGTAATGTAGGCATTTCCCTGTGACATGTTAACAAAAACTACAAGCTCTAAGTACCTTCCATGAAAATTATCTTAGAGACACAACAATTTGAAGAAACACAGAGAAGGAGAAATTTATGATTAAGTTTTCCTAGAAAAATAAAACACTGTAGCTGTTAAGCACAAGTGCCAAAGTTACAGTACATTTACATTCCTGAAGACAAGAGGTAACTTACCTAACACAGTAAAGAGGATGAAGAAGATGGAATACGCTCGATTCTTAGAATATGCAGGAATCATCACTGTATCAGATTTAACAAAAAAGGAAATAATATTTGAATGCTTAAGACACACAACAGAGACCACAATCAAATTTTGGCAATTGGCAAAAGCTCTTATATAGCTGCACTTTAGAGGGGCAATACATAATCACACCAAAGAAAGGCAAGAATTACTAGTAAAAGTATGAAAACATTTGCACAACCTTCCTCTGTGCCCTAGTTCAGCAGCTGGGATCAGTTTATTGCTGTGTGGGTATGACCAAAGCTGTATATTCTAAACCCTCTATGCCATTTCCCAGGAACTGTTAACAATGGACCATTTGCAGCAGCTGCCGAGGGCACACCTGGCCCCTCGGGCTGGGAGCTGCGTGGGAAAGAAGCCTGGGAGACAGGAGCTGTGATAACTCCCCTCTGAGGAGTCGTTGGCACCTCCACACCCACCTGAGGGGTCATGTCTGCTAACGGGCAAGCAACAATTCCAAAAATACCCCCAACTCACAGAGTCAGATCACCCACTGTGGAACCCCTCACCCTGGGGGAGGTACTGGGTGATCCCACCTGGACCTGAGGGGATATAATCTTAGGGGTTTTGGGACCTCTGGGACCACTTGCCAGATTGAGAGGGGGAGCAGAACCTCGACAGGAGGAGACCATCACTCTCGACCAGACTGTGACCATCAGGTGACCAACAGGTTTTTTCCCTTCCTTTTACTTTGGACTCAGGGGAACCACGTGGGGCTCAGCACAGGGGCCAACAAACCCCACTGTGTTTGTGCCCCAGGGGGCTGGGTTATACTGCTGGGGTTTGTGGGTTAAACCAAATTTCTCTTTGTGCCATTGCATTTATTGTAATATTGTTATTAAATTGTAACTCTGACTTATAATCTCTCTTGTGTTGGGTTCCTTTCTCTTGACAGTTTACCTTTTAAACCAGCACACTCTGGCTGTGCTAAGAACTATCAGCTGAAAGAATGGTGACAGCAGTTTGAAGGTAATCTTAACTCTGTTGCTCTTCAAAAGGAGAGACAAGAGTTGTTTCCGAAATTCTGCTCACCATCAGGATTATTTGCAGTAGTCAGCAGGACCAGCAGAGATGTCAGGGAATCTGGCAAATTCCGGAAATACACCACCCACTCCTTATCCTGCTGGTTATCCTGGGTAAAGAGATGTTCATTGTGAAGAGAAATACTGGAGAATCACTCACACTGTCTTAAAATCTAAGTCAATGATCAGTTTCTCACACACACAATCACATCTACGGCATGAAAAAAGGACAAGCCAAGAACAAAAATGAAGATAATGTATAGGAATACAGAGCAATCCCTTTACTTTAAAAAAAACCTTGAAGAACACAAGGAAGAACAGGAAGCTCAATACAGAAGTTATGTCTAGCCAGAACCTCAGCCCCAGAAGAACAATCATGACCCAAACTGACAGTACAGAAATCTGAAATGACCCTTGGTTGATAAAAGAAGCATTACCTCTTAGCCTGCAAGAGATTATATTGCAGAGAAAAGGACTCCTAACTATGATTTTAAAACAATAATAATAGCATCTTCAGTCTCAACTTGTATTATAAAAATTACATATAGTACAAGCTGCTTTCATTGTTATTCCAGCTGCACCTCAACTCAGATGGAAGGTTAATCACCCTGAGCTGGACACTGTAGGACTACACTCCAGGACTTGTCACAAGTATAATACAATTTGGGGACAATATTAAGATAGATCTTGGCTCTACTGATGATCAGAAATAAAACAGCTTCCTCAGTGATGAAGAGCTGCTTCAATAACCACAAAACATCCTGCAATTCTCAAACACCTGCAGCTCTACCAGCACACCCACCTACTGTCTTCCACTTCCCCTTTGACTTCCAAATATAAAACTTAATATCCTCTGAAACAGTTTTTTCACAAAAATTACTACCACTACTTGAAACACAGGTTTTCTCCTTCCTCTTGCTGTCCCCTTAGACAGTCATTTATGCACAGCACAAGAATTTCTGGGCAAGTAGAAAACAGGCAACTGTTTTGTTTGAAAAAAAAATTAAGATTTAAAATGCTCAATGAAAACATCACATAGAGCTTAAATATCTCGGGGAAATAAATTCTTAAAAAAAAAAGAAAAACAATCACTGCTACAGCACCCAAAAAAATATCTGCAAATACTCTGGCAGTTAAAGTCATCAAAGTTATCTTGTGGCTCAGAAATATCAAATGATCTATTAAAGTTCAGATAGTGTCAGAATCTTCATCAAAAACACACTGGGAGGCTGATCTTGGGCCATCCACATTTTTTTCTTCGCCCCAAGCTCAAGTAGAGACAGATAAAAAAGATGCAGAGTGCAAACAACACAAATAAATCCTGCAGCCCTTGAATCTGCAGCAAAGATGGGAAAAGGTGCCTCTAGAGGATATACACAAGACAATGCAAAAATATAGAGGCATGAATTTCATTAATAAATGTATTTTCAGAACTTGGCTTTCAGTAATTTGCCTTGTCAGATAAAATTAGTTTGTATGGATGTCAGAGTAGCACATGAAAATCAGAAAGCAAGTCTGCTAATTTTTTATTTTTCACCTAAATGTACACAAAATTGTCTCCATCTGCTTGGAGAGCTCATAACTGAAATTAGATGTGACACAGATAATACAAAGCTCCAGAACGCAAATAAACAAAGCAGGACAACAGAGCCCTGGTTGTGATTTCAGAAATTCCATATACTGGGAATTCAAGGTATTTGCTGACCATAAGGAAAATTAGAGGAAGGCTCAAGTGCAAACTGCAGCAGGAATGAAGGTGCAAAACTGAGATTAAGGAGAGGACTTTAATTACTAGGAGAAGTAAGCAAGAAATTTCTGTGCTCACAGTAACTCATTTAGGAATGGCCATTAAAAGTAAAGACAAAAAAAAAAGCCCAAAATCTCTCAGCATGATACATCAAGATACAGGAAATTTAGGAGTGGGGGAATATAGTATGAGCAATGGAATATAAAAGTTGTTTTTAACCACATCATTTCAAATTTGTTTTGCAGACACAGGAAGAGAAAAGGGAAAGGAAAATCCAAAGAGACCAGAAACTAAAACATCAAAGTAATGCAGGTAAAAACCTACCACAGCAGGGTCAGTACTGGAAGGTGAGAAAATACAGAAGAAAAATCAGCAAAAAGCTAGATAAGGAAGAGGAAAAAATAAAAAAAAAAAAAAAAGAAAAAGAGATGAGTGATAATGCAAATGAAAAATCACAAGAGCTTTGAATACAGAACAGCAGAGAGGGTGTCAACAGAAGCAGAGAAAGCAACTCAAAGGATCAAGCTGGAAAAATGCATAAGGAAGTTTCTTGTGTCCATGAATATTACGCACATGTTAAATCTCTCCAAATGGACTTCAAACTCAAGTCAGCAAGTGTGACAAGGTAACATGACCTTTCCAGGGAAAACAAGTTTCACTAGTTTGATTAGAATAGACATGAAGCAGCTGTGCAAGTGAATTAAAAAAGCCTCTGAGAGGTACCAAAGCATACCTATAAGGGATTACCTTTGTTCGAGCAAACAGCAGCATGGCAAACATGGTGAAGAGAGACAGATGGAGAGCCAGCAGCAGCAGGACACTGTTGGGAAAAATAGAGAGCATATGCATTAATAGCAACTTCATCTTATTCTTAATATCCTTTGCTAAAAATGCAAAAAGATGGCATATAAAGAAAAACAGGTGTTTTTAAGATGTCACGTGGAAATTGCAAAATGCTCAGATTTTTGTGAGGTCTGTGAGGTTCTAACACCTCTTTAAAAGTCAGGACCATGTTTATACCCTCCAATGAAAACACACCTTGGCTTGCACACACCTTTGATTCTCCTGGGACCTGGTGGTTAAAAAGTAACAGGCAGGGGCAGGGAGCTCCATAAGCTCTACACATACACAACCCACATCCCAGGAAGAGATCTCTACCAAGAAGCACCATGTTGTCTTTCCGGCTACGATTTCAGCAGTGAAATTTCCAGTTTAACATGTCTAATGATGCTAAAATTTAATACATATATTGCTAAAACCATTTAGAAAAGGAAAAAACTGAAATTTTATACCTAAAGATGGAAAGAAAGAGGTGTCTTCTTGTGTGGCACTTATACCTGGAAGACAAGTTCCTGTGTGTCTACCCATACTCACCTGAGTGAAACACAGCACAGATGATGCCTCAGTTCTTCCCTTACAAAAACAGAATTAAAAACCCCCACTGAAGCAACATCAAAAACCTTACCTGTGACATAGAGTCACATCATGTGCATTCTACAGATATTTTACAGATTAAAAAGAATCAAAACCATAATATAACACCTCCATCCATTCCTACCTGATTCACCCAGAACTTAGAAGGAAGCTACTCATGTTCCACACCCCAGAAGATGGAGGGTAACTCCCTGCTTGCTGTGAAAGGATGTTTTCTGTGCTCCTACTTACCTTGCCATTTCAGGCAATGTGCTGTTGATACTTTTTAATGTTTTCTTCATCATAGAAGAATTCTGAAGGAGAAAGAATGGACGAAGAACTCTTCTTATTCTCAAACTCTGCAAAATCCAACACATCAGACATTGAGTTCCCTAAGGTTGATGGCACAGACACTTTTAATACAAGTTTGTCAAAAATTCTAACAGAAAAAGGCTGTGCTCAGATGGTAACTCTGCCCCACTGAGCTCACAAAACAGGCAAAAGAGATTTCATACTTCAGATGCCTCATTAAAATGAGAGGAGATTGCTTTAGAAACACACACTGACATTTTAACAGCCTTATCAGAAACAATTTAAATTTATTGCTCAGTAGACACAACAAGCAAACAAGAGATGGCATTTCTGTATTTTCTGCCAAAGTCTGTCTCAAGAAAGGAATTAATAGTGAGCTACTTTCAATAAAAACAAATACATCTTCTAAAAATAAGTGCTTGATTTCAATTTTCAGACCTTTTTAGTTGTTGTTGCTTTATAATTAAAGGGCCTGCTTATTACTCAGCAATTTCTGTCTCTGATAAGACTCAAATTGTAATTGCTTTTTTTCCCACAACACTACAGCAAATAATCTGTTTGTTTCTTGCATTCAGGACACTTCTCGCCAGCTTCAAGTTATTTCTGTGACTTATCAGCTACTTCAGGTGTTTCAACATCCTGCATTTTAGGATCAGTCTTCCCTGGGCCATACTTAACAGCAAAAAGAAAACAAAGATCATTTTCTTTATTGCTATTTCTTTGTTCACACATCCCAGCAGTTCAACTGCTCCTTCTACCACTGCTTTGTGTGGGAGGCTCCTGTTCAAATTCCTCATCCATTATCACACCTAAAGGTTTTCCAATCACTTCTTTCCAAGACAAACTCCTCATGTTGTAAGCACAAACTTCTTCCTAGATGATTAACTTCTTTCAGCTGCACTGTATTTATTTAGCTTGAACGCAAGAAGGACACACTCACTTTTCTCACAGTCAGATGTTTATAAACTTAAATAACACTGTTTTTTCCCATCATTTTAAGATCATCTCTGTGATACTTCATCACATGCAGGTCAGCAGTGACCAGTGGTCAGAGATGGAAAAGCAGGAACAGCTGAGCAGTGTGTCACTGACAGCAGCACCTGCATCCAACCTCATCCTGACCAATACAGGCAGGAACTTGAAACAGCTCTGGAAGTTGTCTAAAGGCAACAGATAATGGCTTTGACTCAAGAACTTACACAGCTTTAAGATTTCTGCCTCATTCACTTCCCAGCACTTTTACCATATTAGGATTTTCTTAACAATGATTGCAAGTGCACAACAACTAATTTCATGCAAATCCATGACAGAGAAAACCAACTGAGAGATTGCACCATTTCATAAAGGAGAGCACTTTTAAAACCATCTCACAAAGCTGACTTTCCCCTCAGGACCCAACTGCTTTGAACACAGCACAGTTTCAGCTTAGAAAGCAGCTGCTAAACCACATAATTACCTTTTACTTATACATCACTACATAAACTCTGCCATTGAACCAAGTTACGAACATAAATCTCCAACTGCACGACAAAATTTCTGCCATGCAGTGAGTTTTCTCTACCCTCTTTATCTGTTGACAGACCAGAAAAGCAAAGTTTTATTTAATTTTACCAATGGATACAAACATTAAGCATCAAACAGAATCCTTTGTGAAGCTACATCACCCCTAACTTTTTCTGTGTTTTAGTGTATTATCCAGCTATCAAAGACCAAAAATGAACCATCTCACTCATCTCTTAATCCTCCAATACACCACATACACTCCCCTGCTGACTATTCCTTTGTAGGTCCTTCTCCTCTGTCACTCTCCACAATTCAGATGCTGATTATTTCTGCAGAAGGAAGTTCTTACCTCTGTGCAGAAAAAACTCAGCGAGACAACCCAATCAGTAAGGGAGACAATCAATGTCAGTATATAAGCCATTAGCCATTTGTTTTTCCAAAATTCTTTCCATCCAATTAAGTAACTCTGGACAAGGAAAAAAAAAGGTTAACAAAACTTACTTTAATAATTCATTCCAATATCCTAATATTGGAATATATATTATATTATATATTTCATTATGTATTATATATATACCTTAATGTATACCAGTTGATTTCCAAGTAGTTGTAATTTTACATCAGTGCTCATAAAGAGCTCCCCAAACTAAAATATATTGTTGAGAGATTTTTTCTCTACAAGAACTAAAGGTTGGTAAAAGTGAGAGGTGCACACAGGCAACACAAGGGGAATCCTCTGAATGACAGAAAACTGTCCCTTTAAAAAATACGCAAAAAGATTTTCCAGAAACGAGTACCCAAAGAAAGGTCAGTTTCTGCTTATATTTATTTTGCATAAATGAACTGGCATATATTTGATTACTACATACCCAAATTTTTATATAATATGAGCACCTCAGCCAAAATAATCATATTCGTAGCAAAATATATTTCACCTATTCTAGAAAAGTAGATTAAATAAAAAGGCAATAAACTTTTAAATTCAGCAAACACACACTTCCTAATTTCTACTGAAATAAGGCTTTAATAAAGCACAGCAAATGTCATCTTGCATGCAAGATGAACAGGATGCTCACCTTCACAGACACATCACCCACAAACACGAGGAAGCAGAGCAGCTCCAGGCTCTCTGTCAGGCCACAAGGAGGATTCCAACCGGGAAGGCGATACCTCACATCCGATGTGACAGTGAGTGAAGAAGGCTCTTCAATGAAAGCCAAAGCCAGGATTACTGTAATGGTTAAACTCAAAATCCTGTTGGGAAAGAGACGAAATTAAAAACAAAACAAAACAAAAAACCCCCATCTCCTCCACCCCCAAAACTACTGTCTTAGTTAAGCAGGTGGGACCACTTTATCACTGTGTAGGGGTGACCAAAGCTGTGTATTCTAAACCCTCCATGTCATTTCCTGTACACTGCCAACAATGGACCATTTGCAGCAGCTGCCCAGGGCACACCTGACCCCTCAGGCTACAAGCTGGGTGTGAAAGAAGCCTGGGAGACAGGAGCTGGGCTAACTCCCCTCTGGAGTTGGGTTGGCATCTCCACACCCACCTGAGGGGTCATGTCTGCTCATGGGCCAGCAATGATTCCAAAATATCCCCTGACTCACAGAGTCAGATCACTCATTGTGGAACTCCCTGACCTGGGGGAGGTACTGAGTGCTCCCCCCTGGACCTGAGGGGATATAATCTTGGGGGTTTGAAGACCTCGGGGACCGCTCATCAGATCCAGAGGAGGAGCAGAACCTTGACAGGAGGAGACCAGCACTCTCGACCAGACTGTGACATCATCTGCACAAACAGGTTTTTCACTTCCTTTTATTTTGGACTCAGGTGAATCTCAGGGGGCTCACCTGTGTTGGTGCCCCAGGGGGCTGGGTTATACTTCTGGGTTTTGTGGGTTAAAACCAATTCTCTTTGTGTCATTGCATTTATTGTAATATTGTTATTAAATTGTAACTCTGACTTATAATCTCTCTTGAGCTGGGTTCATTTCTCCTGCAGGTTTACCATTAAACCAGCACAACTACTCACAAAATGAGTCAAAGGAGCAACAAAATAGTCACAGTAAAGCAATTTTCTCAGAAGTAAAACATACTTTACAGTACCATTTCAACACAAATGGCTTAGACCAGAAGGCAGCACTTGACTAGCATGTTGTTGCCTGTATTAGTGATGTAACTGCTGACCAACAAATAACCCCAGGTGGTGTTCCTTTGAAACAAACAGCAGCAAAGAATCTGGCTGTTACTTAATATGTTTCGAAATGGACTCTTTGAAAACTCTTAACATACAGTGCTGTAAATCATGCTCGTAGTCCATTCATGCAACAGTCCCATGGCTCTTCCAAAGAGCCACCTACATGATCGAACTTTCATATAACTTGCTGTTTTCCACTTCTGTCATGTTCACAACCCCTTGCTTCACTAAGTTCTTGTAAGAATAAAAGCACAGTCATCTAATTGTTTAACAAAAAAGAAAGATGAAGAATAATTTTTTAGAAATACTCCTAAACAAAAGAACAAAGAGAATAACCAAGTTCTTACCACTGGCAAGTCTTTGAATAGTACCATCGATAAAGCCACAGGGATTTGGAGTCCACACGGTGATTTATGGATCGATACTGAAAGCAGGAAGCAAAAAGGATAATTCAAAAATTATGTTCAGTCTTTCTCAAAGATCAAGTTGCCAAAGTAAACCAAATTAGTACATGTTATTAATTATTAAGGTATCAGTCACCCACAACCATAGATGTAGTCTACATGTGTGAAGAGGGAAAGATTTTAAACAAGTTCTCCTATGTAAAGACCACAGAGCTGCTGAGATAATCAAACTGTGTGGCAGCCATCTGAAGAAAGCAGAGCCATCCTTACAAGTACCAGCATCTGTAATAATTCAGTGACTATTTTATGTACCTGCCAAAATGGCCCAGCCACTTAATTCTCTTAACATTCCTTCCACTCATGGACCTTCTTTTGTCTTTCTCTTCCAAAAAGCCGTAAGATGCAAACAAATTCATCCTGAATATAGGAGACCTCAACCTATGTCTTGAATAAAACATGCTTTATGATCAAGGAAGCCCCCATGATTCTTCAGTACTGACCTGCTTTTGCCAAAATCTGCTGTCCCCTCTGCAATGGCTCCTGGGCTGCTGTTACTCTGCTACAGCTGAGAATTATCCACTTCCAGAAGGGTGGGCACAGCTTAAGTACATCTGATCCCCAAAAATCTCCCAACCAAAAGCTATCTGAGTGCAACATGAGCTCAGGAACTGCCCTCCAGCATTCCCACTGCCTTCAGCTACTCACTGGGAGGTAACAGGATCTAGGAACTTACAGTAAAGGAGGGACAAAGTGGGAATTAAGGCTTCCAAAGGCATTAAGTTTAGCTGAAGCAAAGAGACTTCTCACTTGAAATTAGCCTTAAACTCTTAAATTTCTACCAGCTGTGCAAGTAGTCAGATTGACAGGCAAATTACACAGGGTTTGCTCAGATAGTTTCTCTTACCAGTAGGTTAGTCACTCTCAAAAACAAAAAAACAAACCCAAACAAACAAGAAAACCACCATGAAAACCTTTCCACAAACCAGCATCTCTTTTCAAAACCTTAAAGAGAAGATTATTTCATTATGTGGAAAAATATGTTTCTCCTGGGCAGAAGTTCACAGATAAATATGTACCACAGGAATCTGGAAGCCTAACTTTGCTTTGTGAATCAAGATGATGTTGTATGAAGGTTGCCTGAACACAGAAAAACTTAAAAAACGGTCAAGAGTGTGACAAATATCAAGTATGGGAAGGATAAGAACTAACAAAAAAGCTACACTTACCTGTATTGCATCTTCAATAAATACTACAGCTTGGTTTATATAAAGGTCATTATCAGCTCCACTACCTATGAAGTTAAAAAGAAATAAGAATCACTTGCTGTGTTTTAGATAAAGCCTACAGCTTCCTTATTAGTTGCTAGAAGCTCCATAACCATGGTTCTCATGAAAAAGGGCACTGTACACACACAGAAAATAAAGAGAGATCTCCTGGCACGTTTGCTCCATCAGCGTCACTGTGCACTTTATTAAATAAATACTAATAATATCAAACACATCATACATCTCTCTGTACGTTGTGATCTGACATTTAGCTTAAGTAGGTATATTAAACTAGTAGTTAAATCCCACAAGACTACACAGAGACAAGTCCTAACATGCAACATAGTTAATATTCAATCAAATTATTATTTGACAAAGTGTACAGTCAAGTAAAGCTGGAAAAATCAGGCACTAATATTTGAATAATTTATACTTTTGTTTAATAAAAGTACTGCAGTTCAGATTGATCTTGTCTCCAAAACCAATTGGAATCTCCAGACAGATGAGAACTAAATTAAATGGATTTTTTTTAATTGTCCTGAGTGTGATTATTACCATACCAAACAGATCAGAGTTCAAAACACAGCAAAGGGTGAAAGTACAGAAAATTAAGTGAAACTTCACTAATTACTCATGCCACTTTTCAAAACCTGTTACCAAGAAGTCTATATGAAGATATTCACATAAAAAATTAAGGGGAGCCACTTGTGTTCACTTGAACCAGGGACCTTTGAGGAACTAAGCTGGCAATTAAGCCAACAAGAAAAACAAAGGCAGTTAAGGTCAAAATGAGGAAGGAAAAAAATAAAAGCTGAAAGGAGCTAAAGATACAAAAAATATGCGCTAGTGTGACCTTCCTACTGAGAGGAAGAGTCCCACCAAGCACTTCATACCATCTCCTGCAAGGAGACAGCAATCACTACACCGGATACGACAGGAAAGAGTCCATTCCAGTGCTACCATAATGCTCTCCAGACACAGGCAATGCCAGAAACGTCACTGATCAGAGTCCCGGACAACTGTGTGACCCACATGATTCAGTGGCATCAATTTTCTACAAAGACTGCAAACAGTTTTTAAATGTCACCCTTTATCTGAGCATCAGCAGCAACACGGTTCTGTACTGATCCTGATACGAACCCCAGCACCAGAAAGACGGAGCAGGAGACAAGCAGGGCTCAGGCAGGAACGACAGCATCTTTTTTGTGACATCTCACATCAGAGGTGATAAAATAAAGTTGTTTAAAGGAACAGTATCAGTTAAAAGGGTGGCAAGGACAGCAAAAGCTTTAGGTTCTTGCGGCACGCAGCGAGCCTGGTGTTGATGCCAGGGACTGAGGAAGGGCAGAATCCAAGCAACTTTTCATAGTATAAAAATAAAACAAGGAAATCAGCAAAAAATATTTAACTATTTCTCCATGCATTTTACCATGGATATCCAACTTATTCTGCAACTCTTAGTCACAGCAAGTGACACTTAGTCACAAGTGATGAATAAAGGTTCCGGCACATAGGACCAGCCGAGACCGCGCTGCACTTCTGACACCGCACAAACACGCAACCAAGAGCGCCGAGGTTCGCTCAGGTGATGCGATACCCCGAAAATAAGGGAATTGAGCCGCCGGACCTCCGACAGTCACTGGTTTCGAGACGAACTCGCCAGCATGTTAGAAAAAAAGGTAATAACATAAGAAACTGCCGAAGCCTGGGCTGCAGCAGCGCAAGGCTCGCACCTGAGCTCAGCGCCAGCCCGGGCAGGGTGACCGAGCCCTGCTGAGCTCCCCGCGCTCCCCGTGCCCGCCCCGGCTCTGCGGTGAAGCGCCGCCTGCCCAGCGCCCCGCACTCCTTGCACGCACCGCCCTGCGCCCACCGGGCACCGCCGCCCGCCCCAGGGCCCCGCACTGCCCGCCCCGGCTGTGCGGGACACAGCCCGCCCCAGAGCCCCGCACTCCCCGTGGCCGCCCCGCACTCCCCGCACTCACCGCCCCGCGCCCAGTGGGCACCGCTGCCCGCCCGGCCGCGCCGCGGGGGCAGCAGCGGCTCCGCCTCGGCGCCGGCCTCCATCGCGGCACCGCCGAGACGGGAGAGGAGGGCAGCGGAGAGGAGAGGACGGGAGAGAACCGCGGGGAGGACGGAGCGGGGCTAAGCCCGCCCCGGGCGGCTCCGCCCGCCGCATGTGACCGGCTGCGGGGAGGGCGGATCCGGGATTCTGCCGGCTCCTCCGGCCCCAGGAAGCCTCCCGGGTCCTTTAACCGCCGGCATCCTCCCAACAGCTGGCATCCTCCTGGTCCCTCCCGCCCACCGGCGTCTCCCTGGTCCCTCCTGCCGCCGACATTCCCTCCTGTTCACTGGCATCCCGCCGGCTCCTTCTGTCGCCGAGATCCTCCCAGTCCTTCCCGCCGCCGGCATCCTCCTGGCTCCTGCCGCCCACCAGTACCTCCCCGAGTCCTGCCACGGCCCGGATCCGGCGCTGCCCCCGACCACTCGTCCGCAGGGCGCCATTCCCCGCTCCGGCCACCCCGACCTCCTTCCCAGGCTTGACTTTAATCCCGTTTCTCTGCCTCCTTCCCAGACATCTCGGGGAGAGCAGTGCTTCCCGTTCCTCACACGGGCATCAGTGCTGCCCCAGCATCTCCAACGCGAGTCCTTCCCGCGGACTGCGGTTCTTCAGGAACTGCTTCAGCACAGATGCCTTCCACAGGGTGCAGAGGGCTGGCTGCTCCAGGGTGGGCTCCTCTCCCCGTGAGACCACAGGTTCTGTCAGGACCCTGCTCTGGCGCGGGCTTTCCTGCAGGGTCACAACCTCCTCTGGGCATCCTCCTGCTCTGGTGTGGGCACCTCCAGGGGCTGCAGTTTGATCTCTGCACTCCTGGGACCTCCAGGGGCTGCAGTTTGATCTCTGCACCCCCGGAACCTCCGGGGGCTGCAGGGGGACAGCTGCTTCACCAGGGTCTTCAGAACCTGCTGTAGAGGAATCTCCACTCTGGCACTTGGAGAACCTCCTTCTCCACCTACCTTGGTGTCTGCAGAGCTGTTCCTATCACATATTCCCACTCCTCTCTTCTGTTGCCACAGTTACATCTGTGCAATACTTGGGTTTTTTCCTTCCTAAATACATTATCAGAGGCATTGCCACTATCGCTGACTGGCCCAGCTTTGGCCAGCAGTGGGTCCATCCTGGAGCCACCTGTCACTGACTCCATGGGACACAGTGGAAGCTTCTGGCAGCTTGCCAAAGAAGCCACTACTGTAGCCCCCCTCCCACCCCCCTCCCCACCGAAAAGAAAAAGAAACACCTGGTCATGAAACTCAGTTGTCTTTTGTAAAAAGTGACCCCAGCTACACGATGAGGTTATTGCCTGTTCTCAGTAGGCAACAAAACACAGAACTGGAGTTATCGTTGGTTAACAGTTGCACAAGAGGCACCAGATGGAACAGACAGACACAGTGTAAATTTCTGGATAGGTACAATGCGCACTCAGCAGTAGCAGGCAAGAAATAAAATGCAATTTGTACACATGGGTAAATGCCATTGCTAAGAAACACAAGTGGACCTTCATCACGTGTCTGAAATATTCAGGGTAACCACACTAACAGGGAGCATATGCAAATGTTGTATTATTCTTGCTACTCTTTTTTATTTAAAAAAAGAATATGTTTCCTTCTTTCCTCTTCTGTAATTGTCAAGAGAAAAAAAAAAGAAATAAGAAGCCTTCAAATATACAACAAATTCTTCAACTTCAGTTCAAAATTCATCCACTGCAAGGGTTAGTGTGCCCAACTAGCTGTGAAGGCAAATCTCATCTGGGGTTTTCCAACAGATGAACATAAACATCCTTCATATCATCAGCACCCACTAAAGCAATTTAGTTATGTATTTAAATTAATATCATATAATAAATCCACAACAAACAATGCAGCTTCTTTAACTCCAAGTGAATCAACTCTATCTTTGTGGATCGTGGAAAAAATTTGGAGAACATGCCCTTTAGCAGGCATTTCCCACTAGAACAATGTAGGAATTTTAACAGAAGTCTCATGTGGTCTAAGCTCTCCTGTCTGAGTGCTGTTTACCCAGAACTTCAGAAATGCATTCCTAGTATCCCCACTAAAAGTGTTCATTTCAAATGAAGTTTAAAAAAGAAACGGATAAACATTAAATGAAAAGGCAGAAAAGGGACTCAGGCAAATGAACATGCTTATCCTTTTTTATTGTTGCACAGCATTGGACACATTTAGAAGATCAGTGAAGTTAAAATTTAAGTTTTGCAAACAGGAGGTGGAAGGTGGGTAACACTAATTGGGCTCAAAGGAAGCTGGTTTTATACAGGAAGCTGAACTCTAATTTTGATCCCACTAACACAACCACCCATCTGCTTCAAGGCAGACATGCTTCCAATACCTTGCTAAATTAGACCTTTTGTGGACCAGTCTAAATAAAAAACGTGTGAAATAAGAACTGAGTCAATTAGCATGGCAAAATTACAAGTTTATTGCAAAGCAAGATAGGTTTTGCCCTCAACAGAACATGCCAGAACTGTTAAAATTTTACTTTCAGCTGAATGTTACTCAAAAATCATATCCAAATTATCAGAAACAACCTTTATGTTTGTATGTGTATTTACTTTCACAAAAGACTACCCTCCATTTATTTATGATTTACTTGATGGCTTACCCAAATATTTTAAATTAAATAGCTTAAAGTCCTTGATAAACAATTCCTTAGCCAAATTACAGTTTAAGTATATTGGGAATAAACTGAAGAGTCAGTAAAAAACAACCAAAATTACTTGATTACAATGGTCAGCTCAACAGTTGTTTGGGTCATTGCTGCTCATTATCACAGTGTAATCCAGCTTTGAACATTCTACCTGGCAAATTAATTACCACAGTTAAAAAGACAGGAAATCAGTCCACATCTTCAACTGGAGAAATTCCTTCCCTTTTTTCTAGTTTGGATACCTGCAAATAAAAAGGAAACTAATTCAATAGTAAAAATAAACTTCCATTTAATGTCTCCTGTCATTTCAGACTTCCCCACAAAACAATGCAGAGCCCACATTTACCAGGAACTGACTGTGATACACTCTAGGGCATAGCTGAGCAGTCAAAAGAGAAGGTAAACTTTTGCTTTTCATCACACATACACAGGTCTATAAAACTGACCTTCACTGTTCTTAAAACTTAAGGAATTAGCTTTACTAAGCTAAGCTGTTGGTAAGACTAACAATACAAATAGCTGCAGGAAGGATTCTACAAACTCAGGGAGAACAGACCAAGAGCACAAACTAAACACAATGTTCTCCATGTTATCTCTTAACTCTGGAAAACTCAATTCCACATTCCCCAAATATATGGGGATACAGAGGGAGAGTCATATTATAAATTCCCTGTTCTTACATTCTTCCATCAATATCTGCTACTGGTGGTGAAAGACACACAAAGATCAGGGGTTTGTAAGGTTGATAAATCTTTTGGTTTGACCAAATGCAGATAATCTTGTGGAATGACCAGTAAAGGCTGGAAAAAGCAGAAGACAGCCTGCAGATACCCGATTGCTGGGGGTAGGTGTGCCAGCTTTCTTCTGAGCTACATCATGGCTCCTTCAAATTATGCCACCTATTGAAACCCCAGGGAACATTTTGGCACCTGGAAGTTGTTAAAAGTGCATGCTCTGACCACAAATCCTTTACTTCAGACACAACTCCAAGGCAGAAGTTACAGACAGTGCTACTGGAGTTCCTAGGGTTGCTCTAAGCCACCAGGAATTTCACCCCCATGGGTGGAACCCTCAGCTAGGTAGAGCTAAATGACATTAAGACTCTAAGGGCATACGTGGCAATTCCAAGCAAACACTATGATCTAAACTTCCACTTACTCCTGTTCCTTCTGCACCAAATACAAAGCGAATTTTGCACTTAAGAGAGTGGATAACTAAATTAGCTTGAGTACACTAAAAACATTCAAAGCAGAAAACCTCCTTCCACAAATATTTCTCTATCATTAGCACTCCAAACTGTTTCCATTCATAAATGAGCTGTAACATGACTCTTCTACAGGAAAACCTGGCATTACCAACTAAAAGTGAGGTTAATGGTGAGTTTAGACCTTATTTTCACAGGCCTGTTACCATGCCAGAAAAACCTTAAGTGCAGATTAAGTCCCAGGAGCAGAATTACCAGAACTATAGTTGTGTTGAACACATACAATAAGAGGAAACTCTTCCCTTATTCCCTGTCTTGAGCAGGGTAGATTTGACTCACACTATTTCAAGTTATTATTTTCCAGTCTTGCAAAAAGCTACACAAGTTATCAGTCCAGGTTTCTGTAGCCTACACAATAAAATCTTCCCCAAACTTGACTCCCAGTTTTCAGGAATAAGTTGCAATGGCCAGTACTCTTGTACAGCACAACTGCTATTACATACAGATCTAGTTAAAGAGTGTAACAATATCCTGCATCATTAAAAGATCTTAATCACATTTACTGTAAGTGTAAAATAATCACACTTTGGTCCAGACCCTACAAAAATATTTTACGCAACTCTCACTGAGGCCAAAAGAACTTTTGTCCTGGACTTCAGCAGGAAAAAGTCCAAAATGATGGAAAAAAAATCCCCACTATACAGACCTACAATAAAGTACTGCACATGGTAGCTTTTATTCCAGGTTTCAAGGTAATAAAACACTATTACAACATGTCTGGCATTTCACAGGCGAAGGAATTAATATTTTATTACATACATAAACATATTCTTAAAAGCAACTGGAGTGTAAAATCTCTGGCAGAAAAATCTTCAAGGTGCTAAAATTCTTCATTCACTCCAGCACTTTGGCCATAAAAGAGGCATTAAAGTAAGTTTGAAGAGGTGGCTGAAAACTACAAAAAGTTAAGCACAGTTCTTATAATTGCTTGAGCCCTTTCACACCTCACGGTGCTCAAACTAAGAATGGTACCATTACTGTTGCTGTGTTGGAGCACATACGTATTTGTGAGTCAACTAAAGTGAGGTTTAAAAAAGGAACTGTTGCAGCAGCAGGTGGGAGAAGCATTCACAGGGAATTGCTGCCTTACAAGCTTTCCCCAAGCAGACATAGGTTGTCTTCTGCTGGAGATTCACTGGAACCAGGCTCAAGCCACTGTGAGGACTTCAGCTATAAAGCCACACCGGGATAAGAGGGCATTTACCTGTTTATCTATACACCTGAATTGCCAGGACCACGTGGTGTTGTAAAGGAAAGGCCTCAGGTCAAACCTGTTGTCATCTGGGCTGTAGTTTTCAGCATGGTAGGAAGGGGTGAGGGTGGTCATCTTGTGCCTGTTAACTGAGTACATCCTGAAGAAATGCTTAACCTTGGATGCCACCTGGTGTACAAAGAATAGAGCTTTTAATCACATGAATTTCTTAGGATTTAAAAAATTTAGAGGAGAACAGTATTTCGGAGACTGTGTTCTACCTTTACACAGTGTAGATATTCTTTAAGAGCAAGAGCCATTTTTTGTTTCAGAGTATATAACAAAAGGCTTCAGGAGAACTTGGCCATTTAGATTTCAGAGACCAATTTTCCCTTGAAGGTAGGTGTACTTCTGAAGTAATTGTTTTCAAATTACCCAATTACTGTTTTAACAACTAGCAATTTAATAAGCTCCATTTGAGAAATGCAGCATATTCTGCTAAAAACAGAATAATGAAAATATCCAAATAATGAAAATATCCTTTTCAGTTAAGAGCAACTCCAAACATAGTCTATTTCAGCAAAAAACATTAAGTTATTTTTTTCCCTTTTTGGTATATTACCTCTCTTGGAGTACAAATTTCCTTCCACATATTAATCAGCTTACAGAACATACTGTATGGTCCAGCCTTTCCAATTTTTCTTAATTTGCCATAGATTGAGAGCTCTGCATATGTCATCCCCATGTCTGCCTGAAAACACACACACAGAGAGTCACTGAAAATCTTAACTATGCAAACTGTAATTAATAGTTTTATGGAGCAATTACAATAACCCAGTTTAATCAAAGAAACACCCCAATGAAATGGTCAGGGTCAAAAACACATAGTAGTACTATGAGAAGAATTAAAAATAACTGGAATCTCTCTGAACTGGGAGATTTGAGCCCTGAGAGGCAGTTGTTAGGCCCACCAGTCCTCTCTCTTCCAAGGGGATAACAAAGAGAAGGGCATGGGGAGAAGAGGAAGGGCTTCGGTACCTATCATTTTCATAGCACTAAGGCTCTGACCGACTCTCTTTTGATATTTAAAAAAATCTTAAAACAAACCGAGTTTCAGAACACCCATCCTTCCAAGTGTCCAAAATGTAAAATCATTCAAAAAAAGTTAATTTTCTGGTTTGGAAACTATTGTCAACATAGACAGGGATACTAACTAGTGCCTTGTTGGCAGCCTTAACACTATTTACAACATGCTTGTCAATAAGCACAAATACAGATGAGTAAACTATAGTTACTGGACAAAAATGTGGAGATAAGGCCTACCAGCGCATTTTAAAGGCACTGCCCATTACCTCATCAGTTTGTGCCACTTGTCCATCCACCAGGGGCTCTAACTCTGCAGTGGGTGGAGCTGACATGATACTGTAAGGAAAAGGTAAAAGGAAAAACATTAATTCTATCCAGTATTATGAGTACTATTTAACAAAACAGTCTAGTTTGCTAAAAATCAAATGCTTTATTCTAAACTTTTTCAGAGCATAATCATAGAATCAATTGGGTTGGAAAAGACCTCTGAGATCATCAAGTCCAACCGTTGGTCCAACTCCAGTCCCTTTACCAGATCATGGCACTCAGTGCCACGGCCAATCTCAGTTTAAAAACCTCCAGGGATGGGGAATCCACCCCCTCTCTGGGCAGGCTAAGCTGCTAAAGGACTAGATAACAAAGGAAGTGGAACCTGCAAGCTGTTCCAGGTTTAAAAAACAAAGCATCTGGTTCAAATAGTTAATTCAGTGGAATTAACAGCAGAAATGCTTAAACACAGTTGTGTGAGCCCCCACATTTCAAAGGAGAGGGGTGTGCAGAACACTTGATTAGCACTGGGAGTATTACTGCAGCTCAGCTCTGGGAGTAGAGAAAGCCAAAGTGTAAAGCCCAAATGTGCTGCAAACAAATACAGTCCCTGAATCACTGCTTACCTTCTGAGGGCTGTGAGCTGAAAGTTTTCGATGCAATATTGTATGAAATTCTTCAAATCAGTCTTGCTGATTCCACCAATGGGGTTGATATCAGCACTGGAGCAATCATACTTGGTCAAGTAACCACGGAGACTGAGCGAGAGCGGAAATTTTACATTGCAGTTGAAAACAATAATGTAACTATAGAATAGTATAATCATTTATACCATAGAGAATTTTTATTTAGAATAAAGAGAGGAACAGACTGTGTGTTTTTAACATAGTTATACCTAAGGAACAAACACATTCAGCTACAACAGGGCTATCCTAAAGCCAGGAAATTCCCACAAGATGGGGTTTTAAACAATTACAAAGCACTGCAAAACTCTCTGTGCTAAGGAAACATATTTGATGCAAAACAATTGAAATACTGTGCTGGCCAATTAAAAAAATAAAATCCCAGAACACCAGCACACAGTAGTCTCACAGCTTTAGAGGTTAGCAGTCCCACAGGCTTAGAGGGATTGCTTTAATCTTCAAATAGACTGCTCTAATAACAGTACCTCAGATTTTTAAATCTATTTTTCAACCCAAAGTACAGATCTTAATTCCTAATATAGTATTTGAAAATGCCACAAACTGGGAAGTTAACCTAGTGAATGCACAGGGCAAGCTCTACTGAAAGCAGCATTTTATTGAAAAACTATAGCAATACTTAGGCTAAACTTCTGAAAAATACACAATTTTCCATTCACACTGATTCAACTATTCTAATTAATTTCACTGTTATCAGTGTATTCTTAGGACTTTTTTTTACATCTTCTGAGTACTAATCTTCACTGGGACTTGGTAGAGTTGGAAGGAAATGCAGTGACCTGTTCCAGCTGGGTTTAGATTTCTAATTTTCACCAACCTTTCATCCACATTGGCTGATCCCAGCACCAGCAGTCCCCCTGGCAGCCCACGAGCCCAGAGTGACAGCTGAGCAAACAGGTAGGCAAGGACCATTCTTATTCTAGCCTGAAAAGCAAAATGAAAAAGAAAGCAAATTTACAAAGCACAGTGATTTCTCCCCAGTCACTTTTATTAATCAATTCCCTCAACAAACCAATGAAGAACAAAATGTGAGGGAGTGTTACTGCAAGAACAATGCTCTTGTGGAGAAGATTAAAAAGTAGTAAAGCCAGGTTCAGTATCTGCTACTGCCACAGACTCACATGACTGAGCAAGTTTGTTCTGCTCTGAATTGCAGAATGCAGAGTAGTTGCCACTTTCTACCTCCTACAAGGATCCATGAGGGACAAAGTGTGCAGATAAACCATCTGTCTACCATACCCTTTTATGAAGTAAATAAATCCCTTTATTTTAATACATGACATTTGTAACAAGTTCACTTTGCTTTTGTCCCCATTCTGAAACTCAGCTTTTAACAAGGATGGCAATAATACCAAAGCAACCTGGTATTCAGCCTCCAGCTCCAGTCACAGTGGTGGGTGATGTTAAGCAAATCACCACGTCCTTGTGTGACTGAAGCCCATCCTGTTCCCCAAAAGCTGATGAAGGATCCAATGTCTGCTTCCAGAGAAGACAGCTGGATTTCTCCAGTAACAGAGGGAGAAAGATCAAGTCCTCAAACTAACATAAAACAGGAAAACCAACATTTAATCCAGAATTAAAGCAGAGTTGCTACTTAAGTTGGAAGCTTTTAAGAACAGGCCAAAACAAGCTAATGAAGATTAAATACCTTCTGATGTAAAAAAAAAAAAAAAAAAAAAAAAAAAAATTATATTCTGTTCTGCCTTAGGAATTGAAATGGGTAAGCTTGATTTCTCCATCAAAGCCTTTCAAAAGCTGCTAACATTCACCAGAGGAAAGTGTACAGCAGCAGTTTTTGGGTCTTGACCTCCCACAATCCTACTGGACTCAGACTTGCCTACTAGGATATTTTGCTGCTCATTTTCCTGACCTGGCAACTTTCTGTTGAGATGCTTTTATAAAGAGCACCTAGACCAGTGCTATTAATGGGAGACAGGCATATACTAGTCCTTCCTGACCATCCTAGAGAAGTCACAAACAATTGGTCTCCTCCTGAATTATGCAGACAAGCATTTACTGGAAGCCCATGAATCTTCAGGGACATACCACAAGTTCAGAAAAAAACACAACCAAAAGGGTCTGACCTGATTCAGCCTCCATGGCACACACCTGCACATTCTGCAGTGCTAAGCTTTCTCTGCTGCTCCCTCCATGGACAGAAAATCGGGGAGTTCGACCTGTCACCACGCTGAAAATCCCCACAACAGCTTTCACAGCCACATCTATGTTCAGGTTGATGTGATAGCTGAGAAGAAGTCAAGCAGAAGTGACTCAACCAGCACAATCTGACTACATAAAACCGCATTAAAAAGCAAAAACCCCCACCCATCATGATGTTTTAAGGCTACTAACATCTCAAATCTGGGATGAAGAAATTTAGGAAAAAATAACACTTCCCAGACTCTGTCCTTTGCCAAACACTTCTAAGTTTGCCTAACATTAGCACTTAAATAATATCTGTAATACTCCTATTTAACACACTTCCTATTTCTCTCCAACTTTTCCCATTTTAGTTGTAAAGTTTTAGATGAAAGTCTTTGCCAGAACATGATTTTTTTTCCCCTGCCCTTCTCAGCATGTACCTGCCTATTTGCTCAGCCAGGAGTTTGGCCCTGTTGCAGGTATCCTGGGAGGAGTTCTCACTGGCCATGTAGCACGTGGTAAAGACACGCTTGCAGAATTCCCGAGGATCCTCAGGGATGTAGGTCTCCTCATGGACAATCCTGCGTGCATCAGCCAGCACATCTGCATCTGAGGGCAGGCCAAAAGCGACAAAAGTGGAAATTGTTGCACTCCTGCTACCCAGGTGTCCTAGTTCAGCAGGTGGGATCAGTTTATCACTGTGTGAGTGTGACCAAAGCTGTGTATTCTAAACCCTCTACGCCATTTCTCATGAACTGTTAACAATGGACCATTTGCAGCAGCTGCCCAGGGCACACCTGACCCCTCAGGCTGGGAGCTGGGTGGGAAAGAAGCCTGGGAGACAGGAGCTGTGATAACGCCCCTCCAGGGAGTCCTTGGCACCTCCACACCCAGCCTGAGGGGTCATGTCTGCTCATGTGCCATCAATGATTCCAAATACCCCCTGACTGACAGAGTCAGATCACCCATTGTTGAATCCCCTGCCCTGGGGGAGGGACTGGGTGCTCCCACCTGGACCTGATCACATATAATCTTGGGGATTTTGGGACTTCTAGGACCACTCTCTGGATCCAGAGGAGGATGAGACAGGAAGAGACCACCACTCTCAACCAGACTGTGACATCATCTGCACAAACAGGTTTTTCATCTCCTTTTACTTTGGACTCAGGGGAACCATGTGGGGCTCAGCACAGGGGCCAACAAACCCCATTGTGTTTGTGCCACAGGGGACTGAGTTATACTGCTGGGTTTTGTGGGTTAAAACCAATTTCTCTTTGTGTCATTGCATTTATTGTAATATTGTTATTAAATTGTAACTCTGACTTATAATCTCTCTTGTGTTGGGTTCGTTTCTCCTGCCGGTTTATCTTTAAACCAGCACAATAATCCATTATGTACAAAGTCTTAGTTAAGTGTATAAAGTGTACTTAAAGCCACTTTAAGAACTTGAACCATGCCAACCATGTTTTGTAATGCCTTTTTAATAGAAGGTCAAAATTTTCAAGATAAACCGAAATATCAAAACTGCATGAGCAATAAACAGTACTCCTGACAAAAACTATTCTGAGTTCCACATCCAATTCTTAAATCCAAAATGAAAACTATTACACCAATTCAAAGAATCTGAATCTGGATACACATTTTTTGATGGCATTTCTGAAAAGATACAAAGGACTCCATCAGAAAGAACGCCAATAATGACCTCCTGCACCAACTACATGGCTGGTGAGACACAGATCTACTTACTTCCATTCTTGACTGCCAGGCAAACCTGGTGACACATGGAATATACTATGCAGGCTGTGGCAGAGCTGTCAATTCCACCACTAAGAGGTAGGAGAAATCCTGCCTTGAAAATAGAGCAAAGAAGATGTTCCACGTAGCAAAATCAGAAAAAAAATACGTATTGTTACCATTCAGAAACACATCCTTGTAAAAGAGTGACAGGTGCATTGTTCAAGTTGCTTATAGTCTGCTGGGGAAAAACAAAACAAACCACCCAGAGCAAACCCTCTTAAACTCTCCTCAACTGGGTAATGAAACAAGTAGTCAGTATAAACCCTCGGGCTAGAAGAACTTCTAGTATGTTTTACCCTCTAGTAAGAGAGAATAACTATTAAAAAGGTTTACATTTTTTGTATCTACTTTACTATTAAACTGAATTACAAGTTCATGTCACTCGGCTTATTTTACAAATCTCCATGATACCATTAAAGTATTTTCCTTACTGAAAAATAATAGGAAGAAATCCCCTTTGTTAGGTAAGCTTGACTGTTGCTTCCAGAGAAAGCACAATTCCTAAGGGAAAGGTGCAAAGAGCACACTGAAGTCACCCTTGGAAGTCAATTCTTAAGTCAATGAGCTACGAGTAAAAAACTCTTAATTTTGAACCTTGGACTAACATCCCTTTGCATTCCCAGCAGCACAGGACAGCAACAGGTACTGTCCCTGTGGCACAGAAGGTGATGTGTAACCAAGGCAAAGACCAAATCCAGTTGTTCTTACCTGTTTGCTGCGCCTTAAATAGTCCCACAGCCAACATGCAGGTCCAAGGCTGAAATTACAGAACATGATTATTCTAAGGGAGGTATGGAATAACATCTAAGCAAGTCAACATATTTCCTGTGGTCTTCCAGTGAGCTACTTTCTTTACCTAAATCTAAATAACATCTTATGTTTATCTCCTTCTTTGGTTTATTTGAGTTTTGGTTGGGTTTGGGGTTTTTTTTAATCAAAGTAATTTTCAAGCAACAAATTCAGGGAATGCTTACCTGATCTCCTCCTCAGGACTGTGGTATCTCCACTGGATTGGCACACAGGTAGGTACAGCTACATCATCAGGACATGACAGAGTAAAATTCACTTTTACCCTGGGATAAGGATTCACTTTACTTGCCTAAGCAACAGGACAGAAGAATTCACAAGACATCAATTTTAAAGCAGCATATACCTATAAAACATCAGAGCTATAGAACACCATGAAGATCAAGACATGCAAATACTTTTTCAATTCAGTAACTACTCCAGCCTGGCAGAGTTTACAAACATGACCTCCCTAAAGAATTCTTACTGCCAAGTTACGAGATGAAATCTCTGCTCTGTAACTTCGAACATCCTCCAAGTCCAGAGTCGCAACCAGCACCTCCTGTGGAAAGGTTGGCAACATTAGATCATTCTACACCAACACATGAACAACGCTTGGCAGGCCTGGACTATAAGAAATGTTGGGGAACTTTTTCAATGCAGACTTTTATGCTCACCCCACAAGTTATCTCTGGCTCAGTAGAATCCCTTAGATTAAAAAGGGAGCACAACCAACTTGCCTCACTGAGTACACTGGGACACCCATAAAGTAGGACAAATTTACAGCCCTTGTCAGATGGCAGAACAAAATGTTCACCACCAGCTGTGGCAAAGGAAAAGGCAAGAAGCACAACGTGGAAAGGGATGGATTTGCCACATAATATGAGGAAACCTACAGTTTGGATGACAAATCTACAGAGAAAGGTTGAGCTTTACTTCAGAAAGCCCTATGAAACCTTTTGTCTCAAAACTGGGTCATAATTAGAACATTGCAATCATTGCCCTTTCATTCTCTAGATAAGGGAATGTACGTTAACAGGGTGTCTCCCACACATGGTGATTGGACACACAGTTTTCATGAAGTTCTTCCACTGTGACAGCTCTTCCTCCCTCACAAAAGCAGGGAGCTACCGTAGATCAGGTCTGGGCAATCTGACTAAGAAAAGAGCTTGCCTCTAGTTGAATGTCATAGTTTGAATACATCTATTTTAGTCTAAACACGTGGACCTGTGTCTGGAATGTCTGGGACACTGAGTGCTCGACATGTGTTGAGCATAAATGTAGCTTTACTAAGCTGTAACTAGCAGTTCTAGGGTGAACATATTACCACATCATCCAGGGAAAACTGGGATCCTTGGGCAACTGTTTCTCCATTCATGGAAATCATGGCACAGCCATCATAATACAGACGATCACCGTCACAGCCCTTCTGGTTGGCCAAAATATATATTCCACCATTCTGGGGAAGAATGCAGGGAAAAAAAAACAACAAAAGCTGTTCAGAACACAGCACATGACAGGATGTTAAAGGACAAAAAGGTTATCTCTGTTCCTGCCCTTCTTACAACCTTCATCTCTGTTGACCTTGCAAATCATTTATGACTGAGACTTTCCCTTGTCATTTGAGAAGGTACTTTGCATGTGATATGCATGACAGAAACAAGTAATTACATGAGTAAATGTTGCAAGGGAGCTCTATCCTTTTCACAGTGTTGGAAAACAGGAGTTTTCTATTAGTAGCAAGAGTCATTCCACTAGTCCAAATAGTGAGGGCTGCACTTTCAAATTGAAATTCTAAGTTCAATTTGAGATTAAGAAAAGCAGGAAGATGATGACAGAAGCTTTGTTTGGGCATCTGAGAACAGAGCAGATACTGTTAAATATAACCAAAGCATGTTAAATTACAATGACAAAGCAGCTGCACACTTTTCACAGTGTAATGTACACTCATTATTTTTGTCCTCATCATTGTTAGATAGGATTACAGTCTAATTGCTTCTCTTCTTTCAAAGTAGAAAAATATTTTTTAAGTAAGAAGATAACAGAGGAAAAATTAAATCTGAGTTTAAACACTGACTTCTATTTCCCTTTCCTGATACAGTTACTGATGTTTCTCCAACACAATGTTGCTTTATGAACAAAAATTGGGAAAGAAACTGTCAGTTTTAGGAAATGAAAGAGAGTTTTGGATAATTTTTACATGTGTCAAGGGTGTGTTGATGGAATTACAAGCTGGCAACAAGCTGCCAATTCATTACACAAGGTATATGGAGGGAGACTTTAGACACAGGTACTACAGGGAAAAACCACAGCCATTGGTTGTTTGCCCTTTATATGTGAAAATGCATTCAGCAACACCCTTTCAAGATGGTTATTCTCTGTATAGATACATTATCACATATTTCCGATTATTCAAAGTCAGTTGCTGTGATTAAGTATTTTCTCTCCATTCTCTCCCAAAGGAGCACAGTTCCCCCAGCCAGAGAGCTCTTCCCTCATGGCTGATTCAATCATGGGAGTTAATTACAGGTTACCAAACAAGAAACCAGTAGCAAGGACTGTCAGGACCCTCACACTCTTCCTATGCCCTGTCCCAGAACAGCAGAGTGTTCTGAAAACAAGATGAGGTGCATAACCTTTTTTGGTAACTAAAACTAATTTTTTAATGAATTATATTTTTGTAAGTGCAGACCTTTGCTGTGGCAGAGTTCACCAAATCCACCCTGGTGTGAGCCTTTCGCAGCACATGGTGACTCCCAGAGGAGTTAGTGAAGATTTCCACACCATCAAGTCCCATTTCAATGTGGGGGCTGTCAAAGCAATAGGGACATACAGGGCAAGGTCAGTTGTCGGACCATTTTCCTTGTCTCTTAGTAAATCCAAAAACAGAACCACAAGAAGGAGAATTTTTCTGCTTTTTTTTTTTTTGACAATGTCGTAACAAACACTAAAAAAATAATCACGGCTTTGACACACCACACGTTCTGCAGTTACAAGAAAATTAATGTCTGTAACTGGAGATTGGAAATATATCAGGAACAGTTTGTTTATTTTGTAAACAGCTTTCATGCAGCCATAACTCTACCCCACATCGGACCTTTGTGAAAGGGATCTTCTTTGTCGTTAGGAAGAACTTTAAATTGTAACAGGAACTGAAATAATATCAGGAAATGTTACTTAGGCTTTCCCTTAGTGACTTTTTGTTGCTTCTTTATGCAGTTTCTCATGCTGGTTAAAAAATAAAGCAGCAGGATTAAGCTAACAGCTGAATTTTTCAGAAAAGTGACACATCTCAAAGTGATGCTGCCCAGAAGCCCATGCTCTGTCTTGTCAAACTGAACAGAGCTCCATTTGTCTGTTAAGAGGAGTGGTTTGGAGAAGTTGGACAAATCTGAAGATAAAAGAAATAGAGTAACTAAAAGACCTAATATTAATCTCAAAATTTTAAGACTACATAAAGTGAGTGAGAATAATACAAAATTACATTTACTAGACAAAATCTACACTAAGAATTGATACAAAATACCTTTGAGCCTCAATCCAGTTACAGACATGTATCCAGAGAGGACATTTCAGCCTTAGGTTGAGCTAAAAGCTGAACAGTGTAGGAATGTGAACTCTACAGTTTTCTGTCATTTGTTTCCTCAGGGCGCTCCTTTCATTCTGCTTCTTTCTGGTATTTCTATCCTACCTTCTGTTTCTAATTAATTTAGTTTAACCACCCAAATTTCTTGGCCATCCTGCACCAATCCTAGGGAGATCTTTTTCACAATGTATTTACTGCTCCTAATTACATTTTAGCTTACTTGCACTTTCTGAGAGATAAATCATATGGAAGAATAACAAGCTGATCTTTTCGAACATTTATTTCAGGCAGGTCCAGGGTGGTTTAGTTTGTTTTTCATTTCTTTTTCCTCCTTACCTGTTTGGTGTCCAGAGTTCTTCACACATTTCTGCCCCGAGGCAAGTATCTTTGGTTGCTAGCACTGCATCCCCAAAAGGAACTGTTTCCTGAGAAAAACCAAGAAAATCTTCATACACATGTAGTAGAAGAATCTATTCAATTCAAAAAGTTAACTACAAATCCTAAAAAATAAAATTGAATACTCACTCATGTGAAATGAGTGACTATCAATCATATTACACTTTCCTTCAGTTTGTACCAAGAAAAAAAAAAAGCTCTAAACCACAAATTTCTGGATTGACTGAAATTTTAAGTTGAAATTTCAGCAGTATCCAGATCCAGTGCTTTGATTCAGGACAGGAATTAAACAATCTACAAAACAGAGACTGTTGCTAGGAATGATACTCCTGCTTCAGTGGAAAATACCCCAAGCTTTAGATCAAGAAGGCTAAATGATTTTCTTAATTTTTTTAACCTAAAAACACACTCAATTCCAGTATCAAGCACAGATAAATGCAGTACTAGAATTGTGCAACATAAGACAATCAAGGTCCTGTATGCACAAATAACTGAGGCAGATTTAAAATTTGCTTGTGTTGCTGCCACAAACATACCCAAGGTTAAATTCTGCTCTCATTTAATGTAACTGAGAAATAGCATTGAAACCTATAAATCTGCAACATGACTGGCAGCAGATATTTAGTGTACTATAGTTTTTAATTGCTGAAGATGGAAGATGCTAAAGTTAAAAAAAGCAATTTACCTGTCCAGTCACTTCCTGAATTATCCTGGGTAGAAAATACTCCTCCACGTGCCTAAAGCAAGTTTATAAATTGTGAATGCATTATGTAAATAACAGCATAAAAACTGATTCTCATCTCCACGTTCTGACACCTTCTAACACTGATTAAAGAAATTGTATTGAAGTTGTACAGGGCTATATGAATTTAGAAATAGAAAAGCCACCTTAATATTTTCTGTGCAGTAAATCACAAATGTTAAGATTACAAGCTGGCAACATCCCCCTTTTTGGGGGTTTGTTTGTTTTTTTTTTTTAATTTTTTTTTTCAATTGGGTCGGAAAAGACCTCCATGATCATCAAGTCCAACCCTTGGTCCAACTCCAGTCCCTTTACCAGATCATGGCACTCAGTGCCACAGCCAATCTCAATTTAAA
>JAWWEV010000167.1:6770754-6783089 GCA_035583235.1 Hafferia zeledoni | reverse complement strand
TTCCAGAGAGAGTGCTCAGGCATTGGAATGGGCTGCCCAGAGAGGGGGTGGATTCCCCATCCCTGGAGATTTTTAAATTGAGCTTGGCCATGGCACTGAGTGCCATGATGTGGTAAAGGGACTGGAGTTGAACCAAGGGTTGGACTTGATGATCTCGGAGGTCTTTTCCAACCCAATCGATTCGATGATTCTATGACATATAAATTGAATCACAGAATATATTTTGCTGGCACAGATATATAAGCCAATATGGGACTGTGGTTCTTTGTTTCATTGGCACCATCCTCTGTGTTTCATGCTACACACCATGTGACTGGCAGCCTCAGTGGCACAGACAGATCCATCCTAAAAATACAGTTACAATTACACTGTCCAAAAGTGTTACAAAAAGTAAACCTGGGCACATCTGAAGTTCTAAAATTTATCTCTATGAATATAATACTTTGGTTCAGTCAATTTGTGTTATCTTGCAGTGTTACATGGCTTTATCATTGGTATTATTACTACATCAAACTAATCTGAAATGTGTAGTCAGAATAGTAATTACCTGTATTTGTATATAACTGTGTACTTTTCTATTTTTTCATGCTTTCTAGCAAATTCACTGGCAACTTCTTTTACGACTACATGATGGGGATTGAATTTAACCCTCGAATAGGAAAGTGGTTTGATTTCAAGCTCTTCTTCAATGGACGCCCTGGTATTGTAGCCTGGACTCTAATCAACCTTTCCTATGCTGCTAAACAACAAGAGCTCTATGGCCAAGTGACAAACTCCATGATCCTTGTCAATATTCTTCAGGTAAATTCAGAGGTGGAAATGAAGAAACCAATTTGGAAATGAAGTAGTATTAAAGCAGGAAAAAAACTCCTTCCATGGAAATTAAACTTAGTTTTTCCTGGCCTGAACAAGCTCATTCAGTCCTGATGGGCTGGGACTTCTTTGAACATTTGTGTTGGTTTCTTTGGACATTTGTATTCAGTCAGAGGAAATGAAAACACTCTGCTGTGTTCACTCAGAGTGCCAGCAGTGGCTTGGTCATGTCTGCACCAGATTTCAGTGCAAACTTAAGAAATGCTTTTCTTAACCCCTGTTCTGGACAAAGGGATAGCCTGATCTTGAATCCAAAGAAAACAAAGACAGATTCCATGGCTTTAGTTGGAGCCAGATTGGGTGGGGTTTTTTTCTGAAGGCATCGCAGGACCTGACTTTTTTTTGTGTTTGTGCAAGACATGCAGAACTACAAATGCCTGCACACCTTAAAATAGTCAAGGTGGTGCTGTGCTTTCTACAGAAGAGACCCCAAGGTAATAAATACAGGGAATAGTTAGGATTTATTAATCGATCTGTGTAAATAGAAGCCTGGGAGCTCTATTCCCCTCTGTGTGACCATATGGCTCTAAACTGAAAAGAGGTCAGGGTGGTCAATTGTGAGTTCACTACTGAGGTGTGTGTCCTTAAGTAGTACACTTGACTTACTATTGCTTATTATTTTTAATTTCTTATATCTGATAATATATATTATATATAACATCTATGTGATATATATGATATATATCTTATTATTGCTTTATCTGTCTAGATGGATAGATATTTGTATCTAGATAGACTGTGCTTGTGTGATTATGTTCCTCTTAATATAGCCTGTTTGTGAAGTGTTAACATAAAAACAAAAGTGAGTTTTGAGATCAAATCACAAGACAGCACAGAGATTAGGCTGATGCTATTAAACAGGATAACAGGTGACAGTGCTCTGAAATTAATGTGAAATTATTCTGTTGCAGGGTATTTATGTTTTGGACTTCTTTTGGAATGAAGCTTGGTATTTGAAAACCATTGATATCTGCCATGATCATTTTGGATGGTATTTGGGATGGGGAGACTGCGTTTGGCTGCCTTACCTCTATACTCTGCAGGTAAAAATGTGCACAATATATATTTGGGCTAAAAGAAAAGAACCTTTACAGAAACATTCTTCCCAGCAGTTTAATTTGTACCTTAAATTCTTTCTAGACAGTTTAAATGTTGAGAAATCATTACAATATCCTTTGTAACAGTTCACCTGTAGGAAGGACAATGCATGGAATTGACATCTTTTCCTCTCCTTCCCTTCTTTTGTGCCTTTTTCTGCAACTGTCTGTTGTGTCTGTATATTTCTCTAAATTCTTTCAGTTTATTTTTACGCTCCTGAATGTTGAGTGTCTTTTGTTTGGGGGTGGTTTGTTTGGATTTGGTTGTTTGTTTTTTTCCTTTGTCTTGGTTTGTTTGCATCCTTACAACTTCTCTTTCCTGCTTGTTCCACCTAAAAAGTGCAATTTTAGGAAGAGAGAAACTGAGAGAGAGGGAGGAGAAATATGTCTGATGGAGAATTTTGTGAGTTTCCTACAATTTGACTGATGGAGTGGATTTTTTCATTCTTTCTTCTCATTTGTTGTAGTCAAGGAATTCATCCAACATCCTGAGCATGTATTGAAAACGAATCACTGTTTCTATGCTCCCCAGGGTTTGTATCTGGTTTACCACCCTGTCCAGCTGGGCACAGCTAATGCTGTGGGCATCTTGATGTTGGGCTTGATTGGCTACTACATCTTCAGGGTGACCAACCACCAAAAGGATCTTTTCCGTCGTACAGATGGCAACTGCAGGATCTGGGGGAAGAAACCAGAGTACATCGAGTGCTCCTACATGTCTGTGGATGGCACCAAGTACTACAGCAAGCTGATGACCTCGGGATTTTGGGGCTGGGCACGTCATTTCAACTACACGGGAGACCTGATGGGCTCCCTGGCCTATTGCCTGGCCTGTGGGTTTGCACACATCCTGCCTTACTTCTACATCATTTATATGACTATTCTGCTCACCCACCGTTGCGTTAGGGATGAACACCGTTGTTTCAGCAAGTATGGGAAGGACTGGAAGCGCTACACTGCAGCAGTGCCCTACCGGCTCATTCCTGGGATATTTTAAGGCTGACACAGAATCCAGGGGAAAGAGAAAGGAATTTTTTTCTTTTTTTTGAGGTGGACAGCGTTTATGAGCACAGATAAACTAACAAAAAGGTTTTGTGAAGGACACTCTGTAGTGCTCTGAGGGAGAAAAGGTGGCTGGACAATAATCCTTGCTGTACTGAAGGAACATGCTGTGCTTAAAGTAAGTGAAATGAGGCACTGAAATGCCCTGCGCATTTAGAAAACTCTTTTACCTGGAATTTCCCTCTACAGCTCTCGGCTTCCAGATTACCTTGGAGTTGAAAAGTTACATGTATTGAGACTCCTGAGATCCTCCAAAGCTGGGAGGTGGCCTTAACTTTCCCAGTAGCATGGTGCTGGAACCAGTTTCCAGTGACTTAAAAGAGAAGGAAAATAGTTATGTGATGTCTTTATGAAAGAAGTTGTATAATGCAGTTGCTTATGATAGTCAGAACCTACGGTCAGTAACAATCACAGAGGAGGTTTTATTGTTTGTTGCTTTTCAAGAGATTAACTGGGGAAACACTGAACTGGAGAACCTGATATTAAATGATTGTTATAAAATAAAACAAATGTTTGTGAGAGCTGGTATGAATTAGTATAGCTCAAAAGTGACATTCTCAGCCCCTGAGATTATGGTATGTGACCAACTGAGTTTTATTTTGATACTGAAACCACCCTTGATTTGTGAAGATACTGAGCTCTGCTGGTTTGGGCTAGGGTAGAGTTAATTTTATCATAGTAGCTGGTATGGGGCTAGTTTTGGATTTGTGCTGAGACTGTTGGTAATACAGAGATGTTTTCATTATTGCTGAGCAGTGTTTACACAGGATCAAGGCCTCTTCTCCATCTCACCCACCACTGAATGGGCTGGGGGTGCACAGGGAGTTGGGAGGGGGCAGGGGTGGGACAGCTAACCCAAAGTGACTCAACAGATACCCCCTGCCCTATGGCATCATGCTCAGCATATAAAACTGAGGGAATAAAGAAGGGGGGATGTTCAGAGTGGTGGTGTCTGTGTTCCCAAGTCAGCATTATGTGTGATGGAGCCCTGCCTTCCTGGAGATGGCTGAACACCTGACTGCAGATGGGAAGTGGGGAATGGATTCCTTTTATTTTGCTTGTTTGTGTGCACAGCTTTTCCTTTACCTATTAAACTGTGTTCATCTCAACCCACGAGTCTTCTCACTTCTCCAGTTCCCTCCCCCATCCCACTGCAGGGCAGTGAGAGGGTGCTATGTGGGGCTGAGTTGCCAGCTGGGGTTAAACCATGACAGTCCTTTTGGGTGCCCAGCACAGGGCTTGAGGGGTTTGAGATAACAACAGTTTTGACTGGAATGTGCTAAACTGGATTTTTAGCTGTTAGTGCTATTTTAGATGTTAACGGGTTATTGCAGTGTTCATTAGTGGCTTCATTTGGGTTTTGCTGCTTATCATCTTACTGTGCGGTGCCTGGGGACACTGGTGGCAGCAGTGGCTCTACCCCTGGGCTGGCAGGTGGCCAGGGCATCACTGCTGGTTCTTGTGCAGCTGTGCTGGACAGTCTGGAACTCCAGTGTGGACTCAAATCAAGAGAACTGTGACCTGATGATGAGTCCACATGGGAACAGGACACCCCGAAGCGTCGATGGCTGTGGATAAGGCCATGGCAGAGCAGGAACATCTCAAAGCATCTGTGGCCATGGTTATGTCCATGCTCATGAAGGGATTGTGGCCCAAGGGTAAGCTTGAAGGGTCTGTGGTTGTGGATAAGCCCATGGTGCAGCAGGTACACCTTGAAGCATCAGTGCCTGTGCATGGGGTCGTGCTGGAGCTCCTCAGAGCATGTGGCAATGTAAATCCCATGACAGCACAGGTTCATCCTCCGAGGAGCTGCAGCCATGGGTAAGGCCAGGTCCATTTCTTTAGTGTGGACAGAAAACTTCATTCTCTGTTGTTTGAATAAAATCATGTTTGTAAAAATTCAAGAAATAAATTCTTAGTTTCAAGACAAGTAAACAAAAACATTGCTAATTTTCTTTCAGATATTTCTTTTCATGTTACATAGTTATCTTTGAGAGTTACTGGTTTCAAAAGAGCTCTTCAAAAAGTGCGGTTCAAGAGCTCCATGAAATTCTCTTTTCCAAGGTGAAACAAATAAAAAGAGGGATCATAGTATTAACTATTACATGTAAGTATCTTGGATTTTATAGTAAGTAGGAAACTGTAGATTTCTTTAGGAGCTGCTGAGTGTGTTGATCTTTGCGGCAGATTTGAATGAGGTCTAAGTATGTGTTTTGGTTTTGCTGTAGCACTCCTGGAAAAGGTGATACAGGCAGGAGAAAAAGGGGCTCTCCGAACCTAGAAAACAAATGTATCTTGTAGCTTGGCTCTTTTTCAGAGCTGGATATTACTCACATGTGTAGAGATGCCTTTAGTGAAAAAATACACATCCCAACACCTTTCCAGCTCTCCAAGGGCCCGTGCTTATAAGGTGCTTGATTTGAGGGAAGTCAATCCAGTGGAAGCAAAAACTGAGGAGGCAGTTTCTGGGGCTGTTGGACTTCCTTAGTCCCTGAATTGCTTTAGGCTTTGCTGGAATGATTGAATGTTTTCTTTACTCAGTTCCCCTAAGGCCCCTTTTCTTATGTAGCCTTGGAAATTCCACTGACTGTTGGCTGTTAATGCCAAGGTTGTTCAAATGTTTCAAGGTAACCTGGACTCTAAATCACAGTAGCCTTGCACAGCACAGTGCCCTTTTGCTCACTGAGAAATCCTGGGTCAATAATGGAAGAAATTGCCCCTTCAAAACCAATAAAAATATCAGCACTTTAAAAAGCAATTAGGCACAAGGGTTTTCAAGCCATTGGTGGGCTAAACTCACACCCTACTTCTTGTAAGCATGACAGATTCTTCTTCTTCAGCCTTGTCTTCTGTCCAGGTAGATCTTCCTTGTTCCATCTCTCTGCCATACAGATGGTCTGGATGCATATAGGGAAAAGAAAGGGCCAATTTCATTCAGATTTTGGGTTTGTGTGGAGAAATCTTTTTTTGGAGAAGCATGAAGAATGTTCTTCTCTCTGCTGTAAGCTTCATCCTAACATGGGCAGTGTGTAAGTGATCCAGGCAGTGTCCAGCTAAGGTCACTCCTTAAAGCTGGAATCTGAACTACTATCAGCTTGCTCCTGGGGCACATTTTGTTTTATGTATGGCAGGGCTGTAAAGTTTGTTTCTTCCACAGCACACACACACACACCAAAAAAAAATATATATGGAAGGATTTGGGGGTGTATGTATTGGATGAACTTTTGTCCTGATATCTCATATTTATTGATACCATGCTGTCAACATCACCTATCAGGTTTCAAGATCACCCATCAAATGTCTCTGCTATGCTGGGAATTTTAAATATAGAAGTTCCAATGTTTTAAAATGGTACTTATTTAACTTGGGTTATATAAAATAGATATATAGTGGGAAAATACAGCAAAAGCTCCTGGTTATTTCTTGGAGCAGTAACAAAGTAGTTTGTTTGAATCATTGTAGGAAGAAAAGGGACAAATATCCAGGTTGCGATAAATCTACCTAAGGAAACAATTACATCCCCGTGTTCTAATGTATAACCTTTATGGATTGTCAGTACTCCATTTACAGATAGGGACTGGGAAGAGGGGAACTGGGAAACTTCTAGGGAGGAGGATGCCTTCACACATGGAAAACCAGTCACTAGATGGCATTTGTGGGATCAGGGCTCCACCTCTCAGCATGAGGATGGTTAATGATTTATAGTTGAGTTTATCCCAGCATGCAGGAATGTTGACACAATTCAGTGATGGTCTATAGCACACACAATGCATTTAGGAAATAATAAAACTCTTTTTTTTTCTCCTTCATTTGATACAGGGGAAAAAAGTCTAAATGTGTGTGTCAAATCTGAAGGGGAAAGAGCTTTTTTAATTTTTAGATGACAGATACACATTTACTTTATGGCAACTGGACAGGTAATAAAACTATTGTTTTTAAATCATGCTATTATAACCTTTTTAAATATATTTCCCCTTAATTATGTAACAGATTTGCAGTTCAAAGTAATGTAAAATACATGGTTCATGATCTTAACATAATATACATCAAAACAAAAAGACCCCTAATAAGTATATGTTGCTACAGCTACATGTCTATAAAGTGCTGTGGAAGCATCAGAAAATCCATACAGGAATAAATCACAGGAAAAGTCTTCTGAGTAGAGGAAGTGAAAGAGGTGAGTTCAGAAGGGAAAACTATAAAAGGGAAAAGTCGCCCATACTTTTGCAAAAACAAAATTGTCACATGTCTTTTGTGTGATTACAGCTTGTAGCTACTGGAAATTGAGAATCCTATTTTATATTTGTAAATATTTATCTGGACAATCCAGATAAACATGGTTTGTTATCCAAGTTATGAACTAGTCACAGAAGAGTGGCAAGAGTTAAGAAGCTTAGCCAAGTTAAAGGTTTTGACAAAGAGTTTAAACAAATTTTTTTTGTCCATTCAAAAAACCTACAGAAGAGTTGATTTATTCATAGTTGGGAGACAGAAGTCAGATTGTGAAGCCCCCACATCGTTGCTCCTCCAGTGACATTGGGGTGCCCCTAATGATGCCATCACCCCCATCTCCCCCACACCCCCTTTTTTCTCACCCCCAAAGAAGGAACAAAACAAGTTGAACTGCCCTGGCTAGCAGCTTGGTGCATCCATAAAGCCATGTACACATGGACAGGCCCTCCAAAATGGGGGAAAATTCAAGGGAGGGCAACACAGCTCTTGAAAAGGTTGGAGTGCCCCTCAGCTCCTGTCCCTCAGGCTGATGGATGCCCCATGGCACAGGGAGTGTCCCCAAGGATGGTGCCTTGTCTCCCACTCAGGCTCTGCTCTGCCATGGTTCCTCTACAGTCCTGTGCTCTGGCCAGTGTCAGGAGACCCAGGAGCAAGTCCAGACCATGCCTCCTATACTAGTCCAAACCAGACCAGTGGGAGCACTCACAGCTCTTTGGGGAAAAGCCAATTTATTTAACAGGGATGCTCTGCAAAAGTATCCAAGCTGCAAACAGAAGCCTCATCCTGGTCCTCAGCACCTGGCTGAGGGGAGCTTCCTGGATATGGTGGATCTCCAACTTCCTCTGCCATTGAAGGATCATCTTCTGCACTGAGGGTGCTTTCCTGTGCTACAACACAGAGGGTGTTCCCTGCTGACACTGCCTCAGCATCCCAGGAGTTGGGGGGTGCACATTGGTGGCTGCAGGACTCTTCCTGCTGGGCTGGTTCCTTCTGGCAACATGTCACTACAATGGACGGAACTCCTGTTTTTACTTCCAGGCTTTTCTTGGCCATGTGCATCTTCAGGGATGAGTGGGTTCCCTCTGTGGCTTCCAGGGAGCAGGGAGACCTGTCTCCAGGGACTTCTCCACCTGGAGTCTGGCAGGTCTCACTGGCGGTCTCAGAGGAATGGAGACTCTGAGGAGTGAGGCTCTCAGAGGAATGGAGGCTCTTGGGTGGAATGGACACTTTCAGAGGAGTAAAGGCTCTCCTATGGTGTGGTCTTCTTGTGAGGATAGAATATTTCTTACGGAATCGGGTTCTTGGCAGGTATGAGGATATTGAGAAGACAGAGGCTTGCCGATGGATGGAGGCTTTTGGAAGGTTGGAGGACGAGCTGCAGCAGGGCAGGTGGCCTTGCTCCACCAGCTCCTCCAGGTTCTCCCACAACACCTGCCACGTCCCAGAATCCAGTGGGGAAGACATCCCATTCCCAGCCCACACCGACATCACCAAATCCTGCAGGTCCTGGGCCACCGTCACGCAGGGGATACAGCTAGGGCTGCAGTTGCAGGGCATGTCCAGGGGGCTTGCAGGAGCATCTGGATGCTGGAGGGGGGTTGCCTGAGCTGTGGAGGAACTGGGAGCCTCCACTGGAGCTCCTTGGCTGCTCTGAGAGCCCCTGGACTGGCTTTCAGGGTTCTTCGATGTCTCCAGCAGCCGTCGCTGCCAGTGGCCCATGGCCAGCCAGACAGCCATGGTGGCCAACAGCAGGACAAGCAAGGAGAGGAGGATGCTGCCATTTCTCGTGGCTCTGACATGGCCCATCATGACTTCATAGAGAGCCAGGGGGTGGTAGCACATCTTGTGTAGTGATGTCAGGCCTGTGGGAGAGGACACCTGTGTCACGTCACGGCCCTGCCTCACCCCAGGGCTCCCCAGGGCTTCAGGGGGGACAAAGGGCCTCCCTGTGGGCACCTCAGGCCCCTTTGGAGCAGAGTGGATGGAACATTCTAAGCCAAGTAGGACACAGTGATGAGGAGGAGAAAAAGGATGGTGTCACCTTCTGACTGGCAGAGCATGGGACATGGATTGTCCCACGAGACACCAAAGAGTCCTTGAGGAGAGCAAGCCCTGCTCAGCAACAACCAAACCATCTGGCTGTTATCCCATCCTGAATCCAAACCCAGCTGCTGGGAAGAAAATGGACTCTATCCCAGCAAAACCCAATACAGCAGCCAGTTCTTCATTCAGCACACCCTGCACCTACTCATCCCAAAGCTGGACACCTTCTCCAACAGGTTTCTGTAGGGGACATGATCAAAACTCCTACTAAAATTCCCCAAAAGGACATGCCCATAATCCAATAACAAGGTGAGCTTATGGCAGTGAGATTTTTTCTTTTCAGTTCCATTCTCAGAGATTCATCATGTTCCATCGCTTCCTGGAGAGCCAATTGCAGCAATGAATTAATTTCCCTTTCCCTCTGAACTGCTCCCCACCCAACAGAACCCTGTGAACATTCCTTTTCTGGTTGTTCCTGCAAGCTTTCACTAAACCTTGCAAAGACCTCACCGTTCCACCCTCAGATTTTGGAGTAGCAAACAGCTCCATTTATGCTGCCCTGAGGACCAGGATGGGGGTTCTGTCAGCACCTCAGATACTTCTGCAGAGCACCTGTTTTAGATCCATAAGGACAATCCATGTCCCATGCTCTGCCAGCAAGAAGGTGATACCATCGTCATCCCCCTCCTCCTCCCTGTGTCCTACTTGGTAAAGAATGTTCCATCCACTCCTCCCTAGAGGTGCTTCCAGTGCCCACAGGGAGCCTCTTTGTTCCCCCTGAAGCCCTGGGGAGCACTGGGGTGAGGTGGGGCCATGACATCACAAACGGGAGTGAGCGCTGCGGTGATGCCAGGCTGGGACATCACACAGGTGTCCCTGCCCACAGGATGTGCCACCAGCCTGAGGCTCCCTGTGCCTTCTGGACGGACTGTGCCAGAGCCATGAGTGACAGCAGCATTGTGCTCGCCTTGTTTGCCTTGCTGCTGGTCACTGTGGCTGGCTGGCTGGCCATTGGCCACTGGCAACCATGCAGGCAGCAAGTGGGGACACTGAAGGCATGGAAGTGCCCTGGGGACTGGGCCCGGGGCTCTTGGAACAGCCAAGGACAGTCCCTCCATGCCTTAGGTGACCTCTCTGCAGAATCCAGACGCTCTCACAAGCACCCTGTGCGTCCCCTGTGGCTGCAAGCCCTGTATGGCAGTGGCCAAAGAACTGCAGGGACTGATGATGTTGGTGTGGGCTGGGACGTGTCTCCTGCTGGATTCCGGGATATGGTAGGTGTGTGAGGTTGAGCTGGCAAAATGCCAACTGCCCAACACAGAGAGAAAGGGTTCCCTGCCCAACCAAGGGAAAAGGAGGGAGAAAAAAACCCCAGAACCTGAAGTAGCAAGCTTCTTATATTACACAAAAGAAAAACAATTAAAATCAGATAATGACATAATACATATATATACAAATGTGAAAAAGACAACCAAATTAACAACAATAACTATAGAGTCACCCAACTAAATAATACAATTTCCAACCACCCAAACTCCACAAAATTTCCCAAAAACTCTTCCAGAGAAACCTCCCAGCAAGAGAGGAGAAAATTAACATGAAAATGTTCCCCTCCCTGGATAACACAGTGCGTCTTCACAGGTCTAAGGCAAAGACTATAAGAGGCAGAAGCTCCACCTCCCTCTCTTTTTGTACTTCTTGATGATGTCAGATGATACAAAATACTTCTTTGGGTGCTTAAGTCAGGTGATGCTTGTCCCTTCTAATCTATGTCACATCCTCTGGGCCTGCTGAATTGAGGCCTAGCTGAAGCCTGGCTGAAACTAAAGCCAAAACTACCCCAGCAGGTGTTGTGGGTGGAACTGGAGGTGCTGGTGAAATGAGGCCACCTGCTCTGCTGCAGCTTGTCCAGTTCCTCCAGCTCCTCCAGGAGCTCCATCCCTCTGAGAAGCTTCTCCCAGCAAGAATTCCCATCCGTTGGAGAGTCTCCACCCTTCCAAGGAAATAATTTCATCAGAGATCCTCTATTCATCCAAGAATCTCCATTGGAGATCCTCCTTCTCTCCAAGAGCTTCCTTTCCCTCCAAAAGCCTCCATCCTTCCAGGAACCAACTGACAAGGCTCCCCTCTCTGCTGGACAGGTTCCTTCAGCAACAAAGGGAGTTGGAGCTCCCTCATCTCCAGCGAGCTCTGCCAACAGGGTTGTTGAGGACCAGGAAGATGTTTCTGTTAGCAGCTCGGTAAATCTGCGGAGCTCTGCTTTAAACAGGTTTTTCCCAAAGAGCTGACTGAGTACTCCCACTTGAGAGCAGTAATTCTCCCTTGCTCAGCAATTTTCCCTGGCCCTTTACAATAGAAGTTTCTGCTTGAGTAGTTGCAAAATAAGCAAGTTTCTGATTGCTTTCATTCAAAGTAGTTGTCACATACATGTAAGTAAGTTTTTGATATGAGATGATGTCTTGATGAGCAAGGATGCTCCATAACCAGCTGTAAATATGCTGCTTAATGGACAAGTTAACATAAAGTTCAAGCTCCAACCAACCAACCACCAGAGACCACCAAGAAACCACCAGAAAACACCCTAGTGACCAAGTACGGACTTCTGAAGAACTTCTCAGAGCTGGTTAACATATGTATGAACTTGCTGAGAAAAGCAGTGTGTATGTAACACATTTGATGGCTGTGTAAAGTTGTAAGTAAATATTAGTTATGCTGCGGAAAAACAGTACACAAACATTCACACACACACACATATGACTGAAAGAAAGATCTTTCCTGTGTGCCTCGTGCTGATAAATAAACAAATAAAGAATGCCTGCCACACTAATGCCCCAAACTGAGCCTCAGGAGTTTTTATTTGCAAGTTTACAGGTCTGGTGAGCAAAGTAATACCTCGGTAATTTCAGCAGTCTGATTTTTCTCCTTTTGAACAGATCAGTACCCTCAATCACAGAAGAACTTCTACCTGAAAGCCAGTGTGGTTTCAGAGCCAATAGGAGTACCACAGACATGGTATTTGTTCTCAGA
>JAWWEV010000167.1:6738294-6770654 GCA_035583235.1 Hafferia zeledoni | reverse complement strand
TTGTGTGGATTGTACACAACTGTGTTCATCCATTTTATCTCAAGTTTTAACATACCTCTATGACTGTAAATAAGGAATTCTTTTGTTTTACTCTATTGAAGAGACTTTTTGTCAATGAGCAAATGCTATATAAATTATGTACAGTAACTAACTAGTCATTGATTAATTTTTAAACAATTCTGCAAAACCATGTTTTTCTGCAACAGAAAAGAATGTTTCAGCTGTGGTGTAATTTTCTTCCACAGCATGTTTTGAGGAACATTCTGACCTTGTGTGTAAAAACACAAAAACCAAAACAAACTGCCAAGAGCACATGGCCCCAACTATGATTCAACACTTTCCATGAAATCAAGGAACTGCATCTGAAATGTTGGTAAAGGCAAAAAGGCAATGGGAGCACAGGAAATACGGAATGAAATCCAAATATCCTCAGTAGAGCACACAACACTGGCATGTAGGCCCAAGTGATTGCCATTCTAGTTAGCTGATAAGCAATTCTCCAGGTGCAAGGAATGATTTCATACCCTTCTGCAGAAAAGCTAATTGTGCTGGTTTAAAGGTAAATTGGCAGGAGAAATGAACACAACTCAAGAGAAATTACCAGTCAGAGTTATAGTTTGTTAAAAAGATTACAATAAATACAATGATATAGAGAAAAATTGGTTTTAACCCGCAAAAGAACCCAGATGTATAACCCAGCACCCTGGGGCACAAACAGAGTGGTGTCCATTGGCCCCTGAGCTGAGCACCCCCTCAGTGCAAAGTAAAAGAAACGTGTTGGTGGTTGCAGTCTTGTGGAGAGTGGCAGTCTCAGTCCTGTTGAGGTTCTGGTCCCCTTCTGGATCTGACAAGTGGTACCAGAAGTCCCCAAACCCGGGGATTATGTATGCTCAGGTTCAGGTGGGAATGCCCAGGACCTCCTCCAGGGTAGGGAGTTTCACAAAGGGGGATTTAACGCTGTGGGATATTTTGGGAATCTTTGATGGTCCAGGCTGTTGCAGCTGCCCATTGTGCCAGTCCCCAATGGCCCATGAGCAGACACGACCCCTCAGGCTGGGTGTGAAGGTGCTGGTGCCTCCCCAGAGGGAGCTGTCACAGCTGAGTCACTGGTGTGAGAACAGAAACACTCCCCTGTCTCACAGGGTTCTTTAACACCCAGCCTGTGGCCTGAGGGGTCAGGTGTGCCCTGGGCAGCTGCTGCAAAGGATCCATTAACAGTCCATCAGAAATTACATACAGAACACTCAGTTTTGGTTATACCCACATGGCGATAAACTGGTCCCAGCCCCTGTAATTGGGACACTAATACTCCACAGAATTATCACAAGGAATAGGAAATCAGGGAGCAGAGTTTAATTTTCAAAGCTTTCAACATGGCCAGCTGGAACACTTCAGATTCACTAACATCAACCTGAAGCCAGAATCATCACTAACTTATGAAAGTTGTAGGCTACTGAAATACATGGGAATTGTAAAGACAGATACCCTGTGGGTTTGAAAAGCTGGAAATCAATGTGGTAGAGCCACCTCAGGTATTGAAAAATACAGTAATTAATGTGTTTACACCACTCCTTGAAGACCTCATGAAAGGATGTACCCTACACTAACTTGTGACAGATGCTTAACAGAGTATTTTAAATAAAGCCTAAAGCATATTTGGTTCTGTGCCATGACAAAATATAATGCACAAAAGATGCACAGCAGATTAAGCAAGATTTAGACAACATCAGGTGCTGGACAGCAGTCGACACATACTTTTGAGAGATGCAGGACGTGTATTTTTCAAGGTACTGCAGGTTGTGGGCGGTGGAGAAGGTTCTTTTGAAATCTTTCAGGAAAAGAAGCAAAGATCATCTCAACCAGAATGAATGCATTTCCAGCCAGTCAGCCAAACTACATTTGTTGAGAATACTCGTGGCCTGCAAAGCTCTGGAGTCTTACAAAGAAAGAATTAAAATACCCTGAATTTCTTCTGGCCAGCAGCTCATCAGGTAGAACAAAGAACTGATTGCTCCAGCTGTCAGTACTGCACACAACATTCAAATAACTAACACGTAATACTTCAGGTACCTACTCAGCTTTAAGGTTTGTACAGAAGCATTTTCCAAAGTAGGACAGGTTTCAGAAGCTTGTCTTGTCTGCTCTAACCTGCCCCATCAGTGAAATACACTGTAAAGGTGAACTGGGATAATCAGAAAGTGCCAACAGACAAGTAACCAGTGAGGACAAAGCCTGGCAGGAGAAGTGAGAGAGAAACTCCAAGAGTCAGATGAAATATTCAGCCTTTCTGTTCACTGCCTCTAATCATCAAAGCACAAAAGCAGCAACAACAAAAAGGAACTTACAAGTCAGATTTACTGGGAATGCAAGCACAGTGACATTACATCCTAATTAAGAAATGCAGTTCAAAGAACACATGCTCATAATGCAAACACCACAAATCATGGAAATCCATACCTGTCAAGCGAGTTTGTTGCAAACTGGCACAGACATCAGTCACAATTCAGCCACATAAAGTTACTTTATAAATTATCATCATTGAAATGTTGTCAAACTGACACTGATTAAAACACAGCTAAGAAACATCCTTGGCAATACAGTCTCAACATTAACATAGTAGGTCAGGATTGAAGCTTCTTTTAATGTGCAAGTAAAAAGGAAAAAGGGGAAAAAAACCAGTCAGAGGAAGCTGATGATATTCCCATCTATAGAACCATACCCAGATACCCAGTGACTATCCTGCAAGATTTAACTTCATAATTCCTAAAGAGAACATGATGATAAAACAGCTATTTGACATTGGAAGCCTAAAAAAGCAAGAGGCAGATGATTTCCAACTCCCCCTCTGTGTTAGGACTCACTGTGTGAAATCTGTCTGTAAAATGCTCAGTGGATTGAACAACTTCTCCCACCAAAAGCAGAATCATGGCTATCACAGCAGGAAAACAGAGCAGCACCCAACTCCTCGCCACTCCTCCTGGCCCCACAGCCTGTGGCCCAGCAGAGACAGCAGAGACACACTCAGCCCCAGGGACAAGGTGAAGAGCACCAGAACATCCCTGAAGAACCCAGTGAGGTCTATACCCATGGCTGTACCCGGCAGCAACAATGCATCTCAGTGAGCAAGAGAATTCTCACACCTGAAATTAATTCTAAATTAGCTTTGGATTTTATCCATATTTTAAAGGGATACCCACTTTTATTGATAAGCAACCTCACCAGGCCAAGACTTAAGCAACACTGCTAAAGGAATGTTGTACTGAAAGAAACTGGCAAATAGTGAGGGTTTGATTTTCGTGTTTGTACACAGGACAAAGCAACCCCAGCCTTGAGAGCACAAGCCATGACAACACACAGTTTATAACAAAGTGACAGAAAAACCAACAGGGATGACATCTGTTACCAATTTAACAAGCAATGTCATCCACACATCAGCTGTTCACCATTTCCAGGCGCAATTCTGCCTGAAAGGAAAACTGGGCTTCAAAAAGGAATTCAATGTGTGATGTGAGAGCTGCTTTACCTTGTTGTCTTTCTTAACCCCCACATTCTCTGGCATTAACACACGGGGCACCTACACAAATGTGGTGAAAAAACTTCCAAGGCACAGACGAGCACAGGCAGGATGTATGATGAGGTTTTGAGACAGAAATGGTACAAATTAAGGGCGAATATTCAAAGGTTGTTGGTGAGGCATCTGTGTCATAACAGAAAAAAAAATCTGATGTTTTGCAAGACCCACTCAAGACACACTGACAGACCTACAGGACACAAACGGTGGACCAATTATTCCTTAACTACAGAGCAATGAAGAAAAAAGGGGAAAAAAAAAAAGAAATCAACCAGTTCCTTTTGACTGTACCTGTTCACACTATAGAAATTCAAGGTAACCGACACAAGATGATGCAGAGACACTTCTTTTTTTTTGCTCCGATAAAAGATAACAGGTGTGAACTATCAGTTTATGAACTGTGAATAGTGTGAGATGGGTAATTTGAATTGTATTTCCGAGATATCTAATTCCACAGCTAACCCAGGAGCCATCGACTTTCAGGGAAAGGATCAACAAAGCAGAAGCACCAACCATTTAAGAAGTACCATTTAAGTACTCTTTAAATGAATCACTGAAAATGATTCATGAAGAACACAGGCAAATAAAACAAGGAGAACACCGATGACAGTCAAAAGGCTACTGAGAAGCCAGATTTTAAGGATGTACTCAAATTTGTAAGAGGCAGCCAACAATAAAGAACAAAAAGATACAGTGCTCAACCACTGCTTTGGACAAAGAAGCCGGACAAGTGACAGGAACAAACCTGGAAGAGGTCTGTGATGGAGCTGAATCCCAATTCTGAAAGAAAAGAATTCTAAAGAGACACAGTGGGTAGGAGCAGAGATAAATAGGAAAAAGATGCAGAAGCAATAGCTAGAATCAAAAGTGAATTTATATTAAAAAAAGCCCAAACGACAGGCAACTGCAACACATAATTGTACTGTGACAGATTTATCACACAAGCAATCGATATTTTCTGCAAATAAAATATGCTTACGTAGAAAAAAACTTATAAAGATACCAAACTCATTACGAAATTGTTTGAGTGGGTAAATCGCTGTTGAGGGATTATGTAAAATAAGTGTGCTCGGGAATTACATGACGGCTGTCAGGCAGTCCTGAGCGACAACACTCTCTGCACAGGCCCCACAGCGACTGCAGGTCCTACCAATAAACAACATACGACGAAAAGCGATGATTTAAGTCGCGTCCAGCCCTCTCAGGACACCCGACAGACCTCTCGGGTCTCCGCGGCCGCAGCAGAGGTGAGGGGGTGCGAGGCGGGGGTGTTTAAATCCATCTGCGGGGATTTTGGGGTGAGAAAGCTCCAGCCCGCGGCCTCCCTCTGGGGACACCTCCGTGACGCGTTCCCGTGACACCTGCTCCGGGCGGGGGGTCGCGCAGGGGCAGTCCCTGAGGACCCTGTGGTTCTGCGGCGGGGGAGCCGGCGGTTCCCCGCGGCAAAGGGTCGCTCGCACACACCGGCCGTGCCGCCGCCCTCGCTCCCTCTCGCCCTCCCTCCGTCACTCACCGGCCGAGGCGCGCCCGCTCCGCCGCCCCGCCAGGCCCGGCGCCCGCCGCCACCTCTCGCGAGAGCCGCCCCCGCGCAGCGGAGGAGGCGGTGGCGGCGCCCGGGTCTCGCGAGAGCCGCGGGGCGGGGCGCGCGCGGGACGCCGTTGCCAGGGAGCGGCGCGAGGCGCCCGAGGGGCCGCGGCGGGAGGGGCAGAACCAGCGGCGTGGGGGTGAAAACCAACGGCGGGAAACGCCCCAAAACCCGGCGAGGGGAGCGGGAACAAAGCACAAATCACCGCAGACAGAAACAGAGTAAAATATACTAATAGTGACAAGATGAACGCCCCCGGCGAGGGTGGCGGCCGGTGTGAGGGGCCGGGGCGGTGCTGGAGGGCGAGCGCCGCCCGCCGGCGGTGGGGAACGGCGGGATGGGGAGCGGGATGTGGAGCGGGACAGCTCTGAAGAGCCGGGATTTGCCTGAGGAGCCGAGATAGCCCTGAGCAGCCGGGATCGCCCTGAGGAGCCGGGATCGCCCTGAACAGCCTAGAACGCCCCAGGATCTTCTTGTGGAGCGGAGATCTCCCCTGTGGAGCCAGGCTCGTCCCTGTAGAGCCGGGATCTCCCCTGTAGAGCCGAGATCTCCGTGTGAAACCGGGATCTCCCCTGCAGAGCCGGGATCTCCCCTGCAGAGCCGGGATCTCTCCTTGTGGAGCCGGGATCTCCCTGTGGAGCCGGGATCTCCCTGTGGAGCCGGGATCTCCTTGTGGAGCCGGGATCTCCTTGTGGAGCCGGGATCTCCCTGTGGAGCCGGGATCTCCCCTGCAGAGCCGGGATCTCCCTGTGGAGCCGGGATCTCTCCCTTGTGATAGCGGCGCAGATATCATATAATATATATATAAGTTTATCTAGGCGAGCTGACATCGGGTATCTCAAACTTCATCCTAAAACTGATTCCTGATTTAAATTACAACTGTATGTTTGTACAGCCCTACAGGTTGAATGGAGTTTGTGTAACCTGTAGTCTGGAATATAAATAGTGGATGTGGCTCTCATTCCATGATATCCCAGCAGAACTACCATGTTCCACATTTTAGGAAAATTCAGTGTACTGAAGTGTTACAGGTGTTGAGAGGACACGAAACCCTTTGCAATCCTCATGGGATAGAGAAGGGAGAATAAACCAACAGAGCCCCAGCTACATTCAGGAAACAGAAAAACGAGATTCAGATTTAAAAAAAAAAAAAAAGAAAGAAAAAAGGTCTGTCTTCTAAGGTCTTCTCTACTGCATCATTATTAAGCATCATATATTAAGCAGGGCTTGACATCCATATCAGGTGAAAGGATCACAGAACTCCAGATAATCAGTGTATTCAAGCAAATTTGAATTAGTGACCATTTTGGGAGGAGGAATAGAAGGAGCCACCTCTGCCCAATCTTTTGAATGTTCCTCTGTTCCCCTCTGTGCACTGTGGGAAGCCAGTCTGGTTGCACGAGGGATATTCTGAGGAAGCCCCACTCTGAAAACCAACCACTGTGTATGGGGTCTTACTAGAATCTCTTAAATCGCTATTCTAAGTCAATATTGGACCAGACTTCCCAGGGAAAACATGTGGGTAAGAGGGAACATGAATCTATATCCTACTGATAAGAATATGCACCTTGATCCGAGGTTCTGATTTAACCACTGATGGAGGAACTCGATATACATTTGTTGTCAGATTCCAGACCCTGAACTATGCAGCCAATGCTTCTTGTATATCTTACATCCTCCTCTTTCCAGGACACCTACGAGTTAATGTCAAGATTCAGTGAGTGTCACACCTCTGGACTTGCCTGATTAAGGATCTGCATTAGCTTCAGGCAGGGAATATTAGACAGACAGATTGTAGTTCCTATCCTCTCTGGGGAAAGCAGGGGAACAGGGGGCAAAAGAGCAAGGATTTGTGCCTTTGCTATGCCAAAGTGCCCCACAAAGGACAGAAGCTTTGCTACAACATACAGCAAAACATGCATCTGTTACATTAATTCCCTTTTCCATCCTTTAACAATAGCCACAGAGATAAACCACACGGTTCTAGAAATCCAGCAGCAGAACAATGAGGGCCAAGCAGCTCTCACAAAAGCCCATGTCAGAATGTGCTAACAAGGCGAGGAGTCAGATGCCACACGTTTAGCAGTGAACTGAGCAGCATGAAACAGTAGCACTTACAGCAGCCAAAGTCAGAAGCAGCTTAGAAAGCTGAGCCACTGGCAATTAAATCTCTGCCCGTAGGTTTTACCTACGGATCTCATAAATTATCTTGTTTGTATTTGACTTCTTGTGTTTTTGGCTTTGTTAATTTTTCAGGAGCTCATTGTGGGTTTTCTCACATGCTATTATTGTTTTACTTACCCTCTGGATGGGTATTGATATTAGTGACTTTTGTTTCAGTGAGTCACCAGTGAGAGACATGATTGTTTTTCTTTGCAGTGAGACTTTTATAAAAACCAAGTGTGTACAACAGAGATGCATCTCCACAGGGTAGGTCTTCAAGGACAGAGGCCTTGGCAAAAAGCTGTCAGATTATAAAGCAAATCTCTGCTCAGCCCTGGTGAGGCCACACCTGGAGTATTGTGTCCATTTCTGGGCTCCTCAGTACAGGAAAGGAACTACTGCAGAGGGTTGCAAAGATGATGAGGGGTTTGGAGCAACTCTCCTGTGAGGAGACACTGTGGGACCTGGGCCTGTTTAGTCTGGAGAAGAGAAGACTGAGAGGGGATCTCATTAATGTATATAAATATTTGAAATGCAGGTGCCAAGAGGATGGTGCCAGACTCCTTTCAGTGGTGCCCAGTGACAGGACAAGGAGCAGTGGCCACAAAGTAACACACAAGAAGTTCCACCTCAACATTAGGAAGAACCTCTTTCCACTGAGGGTAGCAGAGCACTGGAACATGAAGAAAGGAAAAATAAAAATTGCTCTCATCAGTATTATTGTATTTATATTGCTGTAATAAAATAAAATGGCTTAATAGCCTTGCCCCAAATGCTAAATTATATCAGAATAGTCACAGGTCAGTCACTTAGTATGCTTTAAAATAACATCCAAGAGCTTTTGGTCCACTTTATTTGGTAATACATCAGTGAGACATAGGTACAAAAATGCAATTTTATTTAAGTTAGCACAGATGTCTGATAAAAGAATAAATAGAAAGTGCACTTTAAGGCCTCGATTCTGCAAACACAGCAGTGCCATGGAACCCTTGCCCAGACACACCATGTGCTCGCAGCATCAGGACCTTTACATTGGTAGAGGTACAGCCAAGATGATGAACTACAGCTCACTAGTTACAGGTCTCTAGCCCTCAGCAGTTTGCATTTCTATTTGTAATGATTTAAAAGGTTTTTGCCAGGCTCCCCAAGGCATGCTAGACATCAAACAAACAATTAAGAATCAACATGGGAACACACACACAGCCACTTTGGCTTAGAGCAGCAATTCAGCCAGGTTTGAGCCCTGGCAGATTTGGAGGCACCCACCATTGTTCCTGCTGAGAAAGCTCATTGTTCAGAGCTGACTGAGGATTCTAAACACATCTGTGCCTATACCATGCAAAATAATTTTGTATTTGCTGCTTTTTAGAATTATTGTCATAACTGATTTTTCCCTATCCATGTAATGTTCATTTCTTTCTGAGTCTTGCTTAGGGTTTGAATGTATTACAGCTCATGGTTCCTCTGCCAGGTTGATTTTTGCATGTTAATTTTCTCCTTTTGGAGACTTGGAAAACTGAGATCTCAATTCTACAAAATATTGCATATGGAAATGGGTAAAAACTAGTCTCATAAACAAAAATTACTTACACATGAGGCCTAACAAAACATACAGGAATTCAGAGATAGATAGTTTATAGAGAAAATGAGGGACCAAAAAAACACATTGCAAGATTTTTGTTTCAGTTGTAAATGCCTGGTATAGAATCATTTCCCAGTTCTGTAGTTGGAGCCATGCTTACATATGTACTACCATCTCTTCTCCCACCATTTCTGCAGTTAATTATAGGTTATCATCTTTTGGAGGAGGGGAAGATAATCACACCTTCCTTTCATTTCAGTATTTTGCAAAATTTCATTCTTCAGAATTTGTTTTCATTTTATCCCATTGTACTTAATATTAAGCTTTGCCTTCCTACTTTATTTTTTTATGTTTGCACTCTTTAATCATTATCATGCAGCTTTAGATATGTAATTAATGTTCATCTGATTTTAGGCCTTCTTCTGAAAGTCTGTGTGGGTTTAAGTTTACATATTTTTGTTAGTACAAAGTTAACCAGAATTTAAGTCTAGGCAGAAGGGTGCCCTGTTCTGGAGACAGGCTCCACTGCATTTATTCATTGCTGGTTAACAGTGCAAGCAGGCCTAGTGGTTACACACAAATGCAGCCCATGTAAGAGTTGTAGAACAGGTCCTAAATGATTTTTCAATATTCTTACTCTTTTGGGCTTCTTTTTTTCTTTTATGCTGGCAACTTATAAGACACATTATCCAAAAGATACCCAGAAATTAGCAGCAAGGGTCCTGGGTAAACTGTGAATACATTTTATTATTTGATTGTGAAATGTCTGACTCTATGGGGCTACAGTCTTGAATGGAGCCTTTAATCCTTACAGCAGTTTGAATAAATAACAGTGAAATGCCCTACTTGATCAGTGATATACAGACACGTGCTCACGTGGACAGACACAATGCTCTGGCATTTTTTCATTATGGCTTTGTTTTAAAGAGGACATCCATGTAAGCTTTGTCCAGATCAATGGATTTCTTCTGCATTGCTGCCTGCAAATGCTCAGGGAGCAGCCTCTGCCCCAGGACAATGTCATCCTTGTTCCGAGGCCTCTGGGCCCGAGCGTCCTCCAGGGCACTGTGCACATCCTGCAGTTTCATCTGGAGCCAGTCCTGTCTCTCCACAGTGTGTCGATGCTCTCCAAGATTGTGCATTAGTTGCATCTCACTCACTGATCTTTTCCTGTATGAAAGAAAAGCAAAGAAAGAGACTCACATTAGCCCTTCCTGAATTCCAGGTCATCACTCAAAGACCCAGGTTTGGGAACTGTTCTGAGGTCTCACAATACAGAGCTGTAGAAACTGCCTTTCTGATTTGTAAGGGATGAAAATATATTATTCTAGACTCTCTAGAAGAGTTTGCAGAAATCTGGGAGGTTTTGTAGGGAATTTTGAGATTTTGTTTAAAATGTGGTTAGCAAGCTTAGTTGGCATCTAGTAAAATTGCTGAAAATTTTGGTTTATATGCTCTTTTCTTCAGTCAAGTTCTGATAGGAGAATCAGTCAAGTGACTTAGAATGAGAGAAGCAGAACATAAAATAACAGCATGATTAGAGAGTCCAGTAAATCAAAACCTCCCACCCAAATATTCAGTAAAATTATCTGCCCTAGAGAATTAATATCTGTCATGGTACCGGTGGGGTGGTAAGAAATTCTATTCTGAATCACTAATTACAAAAAGCCCACAAAAGCAAAGAAAGCTGTGAGTAACTAGAATTGGTATTTGAACCAGTGAAATTCAAACCAATCTGACTGGATCTTTTTAGAACAGATTTTGCTTGGTTTGTTACCTGGAGAAGAGAGGGAGGGTGGGTGGTGATTTGCTATTGGTAGTGGATATATTAGTGAGAAGGCAGCAGAAATGGGAAGAAGACTGAGTTTGTGACAATATTGCTTGACTATATATTTATCACTTGGTTTAGTTGTTGCAGATGAGCTTGAGGCACATATGATATTAAGTCAATTAGGTCAATAAAACTATGGCATTTACTCAGTGTCAGTTTTCTGTGCTCATTAGAGCTAAGGAAGCATTATTCCCTGTAGATTTGTGCCTCAATTCATTGATGTTTGTGTCTGAGTTCAAGCTAGATTCTCTCACAGTACAAAAGATGCCCTCCTGCATGGACCCCCAAGAGATGCAGCTTACCCAATGATATTCCTGAGAGAAAACTTAAACTCTTGTTCTCCCTCTATTTAGCTGCGTATTTTCAAAAAATGAGTGAGAACTCAGAGCGTCTGAGATCTCTATAGGTGTATCTGGAGAACAGAGTTTGGCCAGCTTGGCCAAAGGTTTCAAAAGCAGGGAAGGACTTGCACACACATAAAGGTACATACAGACAAACCACCATTCTCACAGGAACACCCAAAGCCATCCAGTGTATGGTAATGTACTTACACCATTGGCCTTCCATTAGAGTTTGTAAGAAAGCACACGGCATACAAGATGATTGCAGTCAAGGCCAGGTTTTTTATAGAAGTCATTTTGTCTACAAAGATAGAAGTGAATACATGTGTAAGTCTGTGTTTCAAGTAATTTCTCTTAATTCCAAAGAAAGGCATCAGAGAAATGTTTTTTTAAAAACATTTTTTTTGTATGGAATGAGTTAAAGCAAGGAATGCAAATGAGGAATTTAGTTCAAACCTTAATTTTGTGAACAACTTCCTGTTACTTCCTAGGCAACTCTGTGAAACTTTGTTCATCCTTAGTTGTCCTCCATCATCATCATCAGAAACATCATCATCTGGGTACCCATCTCTTGCATAGTTGGGTGAAAAGCACCATGTTCTTCCAATATTATTACTATACTATTATTATTATTACTACTTTATAGCCTTCAAGTACAGTGAAATACTTGTAAATAGCTGTGCAAGTGAAAAGTTTTGTCCTTTTACCTAGTTCTTTTGTATATTGATTAGAATTAAGAGGCTGAAACTTTTCTTGGCAATTCTGAGCGAGGCATAACTCTGCTGAGTTCTGTCATTCCTTGTTTAGTTACATGAGAGAAATCGGAATTCTGCCCTTCATTTTTTCAGGGATAATCCTGCATGGCCTGCATGAATTGCCCTCTGATTTGTACATCACCAGCAAAACTGCCATTTGGAATGTATTTGGAAAATATTTATTACTGAAGATACTGCAACAGGCAGAAATGACACAGTTCCAGTATCAGTTTCCAGTTTGGATTTTCAGTATTGGCAGTCAGAAAAGGTATCTTTTTGTTACAGTTTAAGAAATTTGATACAGAATAACTGAAACTTAAGTAATATAAACACAATACCATTCTTGCAATTGTTTCTGTAGCTTTAGACTAGGTCAGAAAAGCATTTATAACATGGTCTCTTACAGGACACTATGAATGTGGTCCATCTAACCCAGTATTATCAATTCAGGACTTGAATTCACTTCAAGGTATTTCTAACTCACTGTCAGAGTTTTTCATTTCACAAGTTTGGTGCAGATAATATAATATAATATAGTTTGATTTTACTAATACCTTCTTTTAAAGATAGTCTGAAAGAAATGAATGTAAAACTGAATAGAGAAACAATGATCAAATATTGTAAATAAGTCCCCCAGAAAACCTGGGAAAAAAGTAGAGTGCACTTACCAGATAGAATGTTAGAGCGGTTTCTGGTTTGGGTATGTCGGCAGATGACTGTCTCTTGATGTCAAGTGTATTTAAAGACTACTGAATTGGTTTAGTGGACCCCTTAAATGTAACTTTAAACTAGAACTTCTAAGTAACTTGGAAGCCCTTTTATTGTCTCAGTTGATGTCACTCTTTCAACACACCCTCCTCCTGACCCTCATGTACCCACCCTCAGATGCTTTTGTTAATTTAGCATTTACAGGGAAAGAGGTCTCAGCAAAAAAAAAAGTCCTAGGTAGCTATGAAGAAGGTAAATGAGGCTGCAAGGTGAGTGATCTACAAATGCAAGATTAAAACAAAATACTGAAAAGCTAATATCTATAATACTTATGGGGAAATAATAGTCATTTCAGGCCAGATATGAGGTTTCTTTGTAAAGGAATATACTGGAGAGAAGCAGAAGCCCCAAGAGTGATAGAGGATCCTGTTTTTAATGAGAAGCTGGTGCCACTGAAAAGTTGTTCAAACGATGATCTGTTCTACCTACACCTCTGAATATCCCTGAACATCTCAAATGTGCTAGGTAGAACGAAGGCATTTGAAGCTGCTGTGATATAAATTAGTACTTTATAAATTTGGGAAAAGAGGGCTCTGCCTACATTCTAAGAAGTGAAATGTGTAAATCAGCAATAGTTTCCCATATGCATGAAGAAAGATTATTTTTGGCTGCAAGATATTTTTCCTATATTAGATGCTTCTGAGTTCCAGTGTATTTCTCCAGAACAAAAAGCAAAAATCCACAAAAAACCCCCAGTTTACATCTGTACATTTTAACAGACAATTTGGAAGATATTATTGCTTTTACGATGAATGGTTTTTGTTTATTTCATATTCCCATGGTATTTTGTAAAGAGATAAAAAATTACATTTTACAGCACTGATTTGCGTAGATGTTATTTCCATGGGGAAAGGAAGGGAAGAACCAGAAACTCCAAAACGCTCTAGAGATCTCATTGTTCCCTTAGTAAAGTGAGTAATTGACAAGTAATGAAGTAATTCACTTAAGCAAGTTCCAGAAATCAGGGTAAAGACAGTTTCCAGCATTATACTGTCAGGTGTCAATATCCTTTCCCCCTACACACAAATGCAAGGGATTTGGGGGAATATCTTTTATTAAGAGATTTATGTCATAGTAACCTGAAGGCTAAAATGTTATAAAGGGATATTCATAGTTATAATGTGACTAAAAGTGGACATGGCAGAACAGGAAAGGATTTGAAAGTCTCTACACAATTGGCAATAAAAAGCTCTATGTTTTACATTTCACTGTAACATATGTGAAACCTTTAACAAAATCCTCAAGGCAGTTTTTACAGAGGCCTGACATTCATATGGAACCTTTAGCATGAGATGGCAAAGCCTGAACTAAAGGACAAGCATTAGAAAATCTAATGTCTGTATACAAAAAAAATCATTCTTTCTTATAAACTGGCAGCAACTGATAGCAAGAACTGGCAATAAACCATTAGTAGCAATTGCAAAATGAGTGTTAGCAGACTTGAGCTGCTGATACTATTCTTTGAGTTGCAGTTGTGACCCCTGCAACACACAAGAAAATCTGGTAGAGACCCCAGGCTGGAGCTTTGAATAAAACTAAAACAGAGGAAACACCAAGGTAGGAGTTTGTCATTGAAAATCCTGAATTCCTTTCTCACAACCTATAGTATGTCAGTACAGATGCCTTTAAACAAGATGTAATTTAAGCTGCTTTATTTGCTGCATACCACATCCTTATAACCACTCTGACTTCTTTTAATTGTCATTTTTATTCAAAGTTAGTAATAGTCTGTATGTAAAATCTCAACGATGGCTTAACTTGATATTTCAAAACATGCAGTTTGCCTCAGATGAGTGAAGATATAAAAATAATATTAAATATGAACCCCATTATATGTAAATAAATAAAAGCTGTTATGGGAAGTAAAGAAACTTCACATTGCAGCTCAAAATTTGCATGGCTGTATACACAAGGAGAAAAAAATAAATTATTTGACTTGGATTATTATCCCTGGTATCCAGAAATTATGTTATTTGAAAATACAGCTGCTAATAATTTACCCAATGTCATCCATATTTGCTAAACTCAGCATATCAGATTTGTGAATGACAGAGAGTGGACCAAATGAATGTAGTTATTTTGCCAAATATTTTAATCATGTACACTTTTGTTTGTACACAGTGTATCTATTTAATGATGAACTGAAAATGGTATAGAGCTCTTTTAATGTTTCAGACAGTTGATAATTGATGTTCAGATTCAATTTTTATCTCTTTCTTAAGCGTCCTTTTTTAAAATTCAGATCTCTTTTGTGCACTACTTAATGGAAGAGCTGAACCCAGGAAACCAGGGGTAACAACTCCTGAACTGCTGTTCAGTAGGAGGCTTAAGACTGCTCAAATTTATAGACATTACCCTGAAAATGACACAACTTATAGAAAAAATAAATATTATTGCCTCAATTAAAAGGCATTTCATGATCCTTTGCAGGTAAAAGACTGTGCATATAGATACAAAGGCAAAACATGGGAAATCCTGTAGTTTCTTAGGAATTTTTAGTGCCTATAAATTATGACTGACCTACAAAAGACAATTTTTACTCCCCTTGGGCTAAGAAGAGGGAAAACACACAGATTTTGAAAGCAGCAGGCTAAGAATGAGCCAGTGCATCAGTGAGTACAGCTGAATGGAGCAGTCAGGAGAATATAAACCATGAAATGCTTCAGGTACTTCCCAGAGAAAGGCAACCAATTCAGAAGCTGATTGGAAACTGCTGGTTTCTTTTCCTTTGGAAAAGGGGGAAGGGAGAGGGGTAACTTTTGATGAGACTTAGGCTGAAGTACAACAAGGTTTAAAGATTGTGGCTCAAATGTGTGACTTTCTCAAGCAGGAGCTAAGCTTGAATGAAGTGTTCTCTTCCAGCATTATCTAAACCATGGAATGCTATACAGGAAACGAGACAATATAACAATATAAACTCTGGAGGTCACTACAGCAAAGGCTTCCCTGTGCCACGGGGCATTATAGACACCAAGCAAGGGGCATGGCATTTCTGTAGGTGAAGGGAGAGGGCTGAAGAACTGACAGTGCTGGAACTGCAGCGTGGGAGGGAAGAGCTGACCACAGCCTTTTCCTCTGAAAAGACTTTTTCAGCCAGAAAACTACCCTTCCCTGACCTTCCCTTATAGATTGTATAGATACCTGAATCAACTGGGCATGAAAAAAATCTGTGTTGCTTCGCTTGCAGATGGTGTGGCACTTACGTGGAATTTGTGCCATTGAAGGTAATCAGACCCCAGGGTTGAAAACAAGGGGAAAGCAATTAGACAGATTTTACAGCCAGGTAGGTGAACAATGACCATATTGTAAAAACACTGAATTTTTTGTAAACTTTTTCATAGATTCTACAAATTTTGTCAGGGGAAAATCTTGTACTGCATCTTGAAATTAAACACATCCTGAGGTATATTACTGGAACATGGTTAGAGGACCCAAAACCTTCTAGAATTATACTCAAGTGACTAAAGCATATTTTCACAAATGAATTATGTAATCTGGTGTATTTCTACCAAATTCTTCATCCTCTAGATTTAAGGCTTCGGTGCTGCAGTCAGATTATTGCAGTGCTGTTTACAAAAGCAGGTTTTTTCCACATTGCTTGTTCCAGTGGGTGGTTCCAGATAAAATGCTTTCTGACTGCAGCTATGGCTGGGAGAGTGTCAGTAAGTCATTGAGCAAGGGAACAAAGTAATGGGTGACACGTTGGATGATTGGTGAGACAACCTTTCTAAATGTGTCCGAGAGATGTTTCTCCCTTGACACAATGAAAAGCCAAAGTGACAGTCAGTAAACTCTTCAGAACTTCATTTGATTGACAAGAGTTGTGGCTTTTCAAATACCACAGCAACGTGTTCAGTAATTTATGTAAGCAATGTTGGGTATCTTCAGGTGGTTTGTGGGTTCATGCAGCTAGATGAAGCTTCAGCCACATGCCAGTTTCCGAGTAGATAAAAAACAACACAGAGACTGCTGTGAAAATCAAAAGATTGTCTGTCACTGTTCTAGTTTGTGTCCAATCTGCTTCATACAATGTGTTTTTAGCAGCAACTGGAAACTATGCATTTGGAAATAATTGCTCACCAATATATTTTTTCACCAGTTACATAAAATCTTTCATTTGAGAATCACAGTGTTCCTGAATCTCCCTGTTTCTTTTCTGAAGGAAGGATATACTGCTGATGTTTGTTTCTAGGTTATTGACATTTAGACCAAGACAGATTAAATACAAACATCTCTGAGAAAAAGATCAGAGAGAAAACAGAAGCTGGTAGATTCTAGTCCCAGTCTAGCTCTACCTGACTTTAAGTTCATTTGCTTATCTAAGGAGATAGACTGAACAGTCATGATAATTGTGATCCAGATTATTTCTAAAGTTTTCACTTGTTAAATGAAACATACAGAATGTGTCAATGGATGCTCACTTTTGCTCTTAGTGTAACTTAGCCATGTTATCTAACAGAGCTGTCCAGTTTATCACAGAATTTCTCTATTGACCCATCATGGACATGCCAGGCTGTCATGACACAATCAGGAATGCATGAGTGCTTGCTCTCTGCATGCCACCCTATACCATGGCTGCATTGAATTTCACATAGCATTACATGGCTGTTTTGAAGACCAAATGGAGAGTCCTGCTTACCTCATCTCTCTCTCATGACAAGAATCTGAAGCTTGGTGAAAGAGCCCAGAGCAGCCTGAAGGAATGCTAAAATGGCTGGTAAGGAAAGTCATGAAGATGAGCTACCCCTGAGTCTCTACAGGCACATATTTCAGTGGTCAGTAACAAAACTGCTGTTGTACATCCTGAACAATGTTTCAACAAGTACATATTGGCACACTTTAAAATTCTGGTAGTGAACAGTTAATTGAATATGTAAATATTTATAGAATTGTGTGTGAAAGTATAGGCTTGGCTTTGGATTTAAAAGTTTTCGGAAATTATTTTGCAGCCAATGATTACTTAGCCCTCATGACACTGAAACACCAAGCTGGCACTGCTCTGCTGGATTCAATGCTGTAATGAACAATGGGGTACTTTGTGACCTTTCCCACTACACGGGAAGCTGGTACAGTACTCAAAACTGTTGCTGGATCATGTGATTTTTGGGATCAATACCAAACTGATTATGTATAGATATATTCACACACATATATGTAGTCATATATAGTCACAGATGTAGGCCAGAATGTTTATTGGCTATTACTGGCTCTAAATTCTTTGTGCAGTTTTTATTTCCCTTTTAATGGCAGGCAGTGCAGTTGGAGCTGTAACAAGGGCTCATGTCCTTTTTTGTCATCCCTGAAACCAGCATGGCATCCCTGACAAGCCACACAAGGAGACTTGTTTTGAGAGCACAGGCAATCCCAGAGGGAAATGAATCTAATACTGATTAGTGAGGGGTGAGTCTAAATCCCACTCCTATTCCTCTTCTAGTCTGAAGCACTTCACTTGAGACTGCAGGATTGAGGAACTCTCTCTGCAGCATGTGTCTGCACACATGGGCATTCTATAAAATCATCATGTGTGCATTCTATAAAATCATTTTAAAAACATTTAGGACATCTACTAAAAAAGGTTTGAGTAATTAAATATTAGGAGCCGTAGATATCTGCAAGTGTCAGGTTTGACCTAACAAAACCATTGCAAGAATGAATGTGCTAGCTCTGCATAAAATTACCATGAAGGCTCGGGATGATGCAGGATGAAACAGTGAAGGTCTGCATGTTTTATGCAGGTAACCACATATTTTTCTATCCTTTCTACTAAAAAGACATTTCAAGTTCATATTCCCATATTTTTTGCAGCCACTGCAGATGAGCAGATACCATCCCAGTAAGCAATCTGGTGCTTGATGAAATCTCCTGGGAATGGCGAGTACAATTCACAAATGAATGATGACATTTCTTTCAATCCAGTGACTATCCTGTAAAAATCTTGGTCCCTAGTCAGCTGAAAAACTTGTAAACATAAAGAACTGGCATAAATGATTGTTTTGTTTGGGTTTGGAAAGAAAATATTGTGCTAGGTGCTATGTAAACATGCAAGATGATGTAGACCTTCTAATGGTGGTGGCATTAAGGATGAAAAACATATTTTATATGAAGCTTTTCATTATTTGAACTATTAATTACAGCAAATAAAATGAAAATGAAAATTTCATTCGTTAAATGAAAATTTCTAGATAAATACTTATTAAAGATTATCTCCATAGTTAGATATTTTGACCTGAATTTTCTTCAAGATATGCTTTTAAGGTATTTGTACTTATATTTGTACTATTTTCTGGAGGGATAACACTTTTTCTGCATTTTCCCTGCTTTATTTAATCCATCCTTTTCTCTAAGTTATTACCTAGATTACTAATATTTGCTGAAATAAAATTCTTGAATTAGTGATTTTCTTCATTTTTTACACAGGCATTTTATTGGCATTATATGTATATTTTAAATCCTTCTATGCTGACCAGTAATTTTCTCAAAATTCATTTTTCTTCCTAGAATCTCACAAAATATCAGTACTAACACAAAAATCTTATTGTAATTCTTACAATCTAGTTCATCAAGAGGTCCAGCATCTCAAACTCATTTTGAGCACCAGTTCTGCACCCTGTTCTGCTTTCTGCTTGATTCAGTTCTCTGGTTGGATTTGACCATGTAGTCTGTAAGAAAATGTACTTTGTATTGCCAGTCTATGGATCTCAGTGCTTAGCAGGTATGTGCTTTTGTTTCCCTGTTTCTTAGTTTTTCGGTCTCTATGCTGAGCCTGTGAGATTTGGAAGAAAAAACTGGAGTTTTTTCTACATATCTACATGTTTTTTCTGTGCATGTCTACATGGATCTACAGATCATCACCCCTGGCCTTTTGTATGATCTTCAGTAGAGGAGAGCACTGTTATTACTTGTCATGGTAGTTTCAGTGAATGAAATAGATCATACCAGTCAATGGGTCTCTTTCAGATCTTGCTTATCACATGTGTGTGTCTCCATTCTTAGAAAGCTATACAGACTATCTCAATTTTAATTTTTTTACCTTAAACTGTTTAGTTCTTTGCTTAGTCTCCACTGAGCTCTATTCATAGGCTGTATTTCTTCTTCCATGTGGAATTCAGGCTCTTCATCTTAATTTTCCATGCTTTCTGTAGAAGGCCTAGGTCACCACTTCCATGCACTGCACATTGTCACTTTAATTTGTGGAGTTTGGACCAAGATACAAGCAAATCAATATTTGCTGAGCTTGCTCTGTCCATGAACGACAATATAGAAAGCTGAGTAGTGAAGAATCTAAGCTTATGTTTCTGCCCTCGTTTTCTGTTACTCCTTGTTTTACATTGGGGTCTCCTTATCTCATGGGATACACTAGTGCAGATAAGAATTCACCAATTCTGTAAGCAATCACTTCATTTCCCTTGGTTCCTAGTCCTTATGAAAATGGTCATCCCTACAGAATCCTGCCCCTAACTGGATTTTTAATTGGCAAGCCCTCTATGAGGAGAAGGCTTTCCACCATTAGCCACATAACTGTCCTCCTACTGTCACCTCTGCCCTTTCCTTACTGCTCACTTCCCAAACAAATGGCTGGTTTTCAATATTCAGGAAAAGATAACAAAGACTATATATACACAAATATGTATATCTAAAAAGTAGCATCTATAAGAAGCAACCCAAATCTGTACTATCCTTCTACAGACTGTTTTTTCTGTTCCTGTAAGCTGTATAACTCTGCATGACCTCAAGATGGTGAAGTCTTTGAGTAGATTGTAGCTTTTCATTAATTCTTATGCACAATTACCACACTGTAGCAGTTACAATGGGCTTTGTGGTTTTACAGTGATCCCATAAATGCATCTTAGAAACAGAGAATCATGTAAAGATTCTAAGCCACCATCAGCACTAGTGTGAAATTAAAAAGCAGAATATTTTAGACAATTACTGCATTAGTTTTCCCAAGATTAGTGACCCTTCTCCTCTCTTATAAATTAGGAAACCCCTTTAAGAGGAGCCTCTGTGTATCTCTGCAATACAAATGACCTGAAAACCAAAGGCATGGTCAGAAGCTAATGTGAAATAGGGCATACTAATGTGCAAACAGATGCTGAGGCAGGAGCAGCCTCCTAGACCCCTAAATCTCATTCTGTCTGAGAGATCTATAAACATTTCTGAGAGTTAAAATTCACCAAGGTGCACAGAGGAGATGGCTTGAGCGGACTGGTTCTGTTCCATGCTACATCTGTGCTGTAACTGTAGGAACAGCCTCTATAAATAGCCCAACCCAGTTACCTTTTTCAGAACCTTGGGAATGGCTAATCCCCAAAATAGATGAATTACATAACTCTGTTCTCTAAACATGCTTGTTCACTCTGCAAATCGGGTTCTTTGTGCACCACTGTAAAATCAGTGCATCCCTCTAGTTTGCATTCAGCACTCACTGGAGCAGCTGTTCAGCTGACATTAGCAATGCTGATTTTCAGCATCTGGGGATTTGGACTCTGCAGATATTTATTAAAGTGCATTTAACGTGAAGAGCAGATTTGAAATATCAGACTATAACACTGATTCTAAAGTGCAATTGGGCAGGGTCAAAAAGGCATATTTTTGCTTCACTGGGCTGGATGCACTTGGCTGAGTTATATGAGGGGGTGCAAATATTCAAACTGAAAGATGCACTTTTGCAAGGCTGTCATTGAACTTAATGCTGCAACAGAAACCAGAGAAGTGTTTCTTCCTCTGGACACCATTAAAGCATCATATACCAAGGGGAAGATTTCACTCTGGAATTCTGAAATTTCACTTGAATTTGGAAATTTGACCTTAAAGGAGCCACTGTGCACAAATCTAGTGTATGCTAAATGGAAAAGCCATTCTTGGATTAAATTCCAACTCTCTAAATCTCTAAGGGCCCTCTACAGTGCAGTTGTAAACAGAACACCACAAGAGTCCTTAATGAATGCAGCTCTATGTCCAGTTACTGCCTTCTCAAGCTGAGCAATCCTGTCTGTCCCTGCTATGGTGGCCATGCAGACTAATAATGTAAAGAGAGGACATTGCATTGGAATGGGCAGAGCTGAAGACACACATGCTCAAATATGACCTCATCACATTAAGGATATACTTAGACAAATGGTATCCTCCCAGGAAAGAGTTCCTTACAGCTGTGTTATCACTAATGCTTGAACAGGTCTCTTGCTCATGGTCATTCACATACCATCCTTGAGGGAAGAGTGACTTTACACATTTTACAGATGAGGAAACAGGAACAGGAAAAGCTGTGTCCATAAATCTCAAAGCTGAAATCTACCTAGAATAATGGGAAATATTGCCCAAAGTCCCCTACATCATTGCCTGTAAGTGGAGACACCTTTCCATAACATCACAGTTGCAGAGTCCAAAAGCTGAACTTGCTTGGTATGGGAAGTCCTGCATTCCAGGTGGCAGTGCAGGCCACAGGGCTGCCAGTCTATTACTGCTCTATTATGTAATGTTTGCAAGCTCTTTGGCACAAGTGATCTGACACCTGCAAAAGGCACATATTTCCCACTCTCCTAGGGTTGCAGGCTCATCCTGTCTTCCTTGTATTGATCTTCACAGAGGAATTATACCAAACCTGCAGGCTGGATTTTCAAGCTTTTTGGGTGTTACTAGATTTTCACTCTGTGTGTGTCTATGTTTTGTGCTCTCCAGACATACTTATTTTCTTTCCATCAGCATTCACTATTTTATCCATCTCCTTTGTGTTCTCTCCTCAGTTTTTATTCCTAATTTATCATCAATCCTATGACACACTACACATCATATTTCTGAAGAAATACAAATACATATTGCTCTGCTTAATTTATGGCTCTGTTCTTTTGAAACATGAAATAAAAGCTCTTTGCAAATCTATTAATGCTGTATGGAATGCTTGGAATTTTCTGGATTTCTGGGGAGTCTCACACTAACAGTTGTTATTGCTGGTGCCAATCCCACCTCCATGTGATAAAACACTTCTCTGTATTATCTCACTGCACAAGTATGATAAATGCTTTGTTGCAGGCATTTACTTACATCCTAGTCCTTCTGTGATGGTGAAACACAGGTGTTAACCAGTCAGTCAGCTTCCGTGGCTGCATTGTAAATAGCATGAGACTAACCACGTGATGATATCACATCAATGTTTTGAATTTTCTAAGAAATATCTTGCATTTTTTGAGTACAGACCATAAAAAAATACAAGGGGCTTTTCAAATTTCTCAGCATTCAGAAGAAACTACCATCCAATATATCATCTTTAGAAGAAGAGGCTTTCAACTCTCTCATGTTTCACAGTCGTTTAGATTCTCAGCCGTCCTGTAGCCCAGCTGCCTTCTCAAAACAGGGTCAACAATTAATTCAGACCAGGATGCTCAGGGCTTTATCCATCTGGGTCTTGAAAATCTTCAAAGATCTCAGAAGCTCTCTAGGCTACTTGTTTTAGTGTTTAATTACCTTTAAGGGGAAAATTTTTTCCTTGGTCAGAATCTCATATATTTCAAGTTGTGGCCATTTTCTCCCATTCTGTCATGATGTAACTTGGTGAAAAGCCTGGCTCTTTCTTCTTGGTATCCTCCTCTTAGGTATAGAAGGCTGATACTGGGCCCTCCTGAGCCTTTTCCAGGGTCAATAAGCTTTTCTCAACTTCTTTTCAGAGGACAACTGTGTCAGGCCCTGGGCTGTCATGGTGATCCTCTGCTGGATTTGTTCAACTTGGTCATCTTTTCTGTCCTGGGAGCCCCCAGACTGGACACAGTATTCCCAGTGCAGCCTGGTGTGTGCTGGGTAAGAGGGGATAAGCCCTTCTCTCAGCCTGCTGGCGGTGCTGCTGTGCAGAGCCCAGCCTGCTTATCCTCTGTGCCAGGGCACTCTGCTGAGTCAGCTCAGCTCCGTGTCCCCCAGCACCACAAGGGCCTTTTCTGCAGTGCTCTCTCTTTGCAGTCAGTTCCAGCCTTTACTATTGCAATTATTAATCCAGCCTACGCTATGATTGCACAGGAACAACAATGAGGCTGATTGACCTGCAGTTTCCAGGGTCATCTTTCTTGAAGCAAAGGGAAAAACACATTGAAGACACACAGACAACTCAGATCACAGTTTCCACCATGTCTCTGTGGCAATCTGTTTTTTTAAAAAAGGGCTCTAGGCTGAGGTAGTTAGATAGAAGCTCCATGTGCAAAATAAAAAGCAAGGAAAAAAAGACAGTATTGAATTAAAGATATATAAAGATACGTTGATTGAAACTAATTAAGTTTTAGCTGTAGAAAGGAAGCTGAACTAGGTGTTTCAAATGCCACTAATTTATAATCCAAGTGATATAGAAAATAGAGATAGAAAGAAGTTATGTAAGGTAGGTAAAGGATCTTCAGTATTTAGTTTTGTTTACACTAAGCAAAATATTCAAAAGAAACAGCATCTGTTCCAGAGGACAGTGAACTGGTGTTGGTCTTTCAAAAGGCTCTTGGGGTGAACAGGTGTATTATACAACAGTAAGATTTATTTAGGTACATTGGTTGCCTTAATAGTTAAACTGGAAAAAACTTGCAAGAATAAGCAACATAAACGGAGAAGTTCTTGCCTCACTTATCCCTCAGGATTATTTGAATATGCTAAAAAGTAGTAGATAAACAAGAGAAAATGGATCTTGAGCATGACCTGATTTAGAAATTTCTATATTCCTAAGAACATCACATGTCAAGAGGTATCATCCATTGGAGCGTGAGTTTCCCACAAGGATTTTGTCCCCTCACTTTCTGTTTACACCAGAAAAGGAATCCAGGTACTGAAAAAGTACTGTGTGAAAGTAAAGAACACTTGTGCATTTAAATAGTTTTTTAATCAATGTGGTTCACATCATTTAGGGTTTTTATGAGCCAATATCTCTGCTACAAGTTGACTTTGGCAAGTTTCATAGAAAATTATTGCTGCTCAAGTAGTTTCAGCTAACACTGGCAAAACATTCAAATACAAAAGCTTTTGAAAATCAGATGCATTTACGGCATCTCAACAATAAGTGTTCCATTATAACTAAAACAATACCATTAGCCATGAATATTTGTAATCCAGGGTGGATCTGCTGAGGTGGAGGTATCACAAAGGTCATTCTTCGTCTAGGGTGCATTTTACTTGCCTCATCTTACCATTACATCTGTACATCTAATCAAGTTCCTCAGATATCAGGCTTGGAACCAGAAAAACAAACCAAAATTACAAAATATTATGTGGGAAGAGGTGTCATTTGAACTTATCACACTGTCTAAATCACACACACAACATGGAGAAGCAGGACTTCATGATGTTTTCTGTTCACTCAGGGTATGCACACAGAGTACAATATATTCAATACTTTTGTTTTCTGACCCAAAACAGCTGTGACAACACTTTCAAGAGTTCAAGGACAGTGGCTTCCTTCAGTATAAATTAGATGGACCAGATTGTGCTTAGTGCTTCTTGAAACCAGACTGCCAGGATGTGTCTTTCTTTTTATTGGAGCAGTTTCACAAGCACAGACCCACGTAAGGTTTCCCTGAGAGCACTGCTCCCACAAGCCTGATGTTCTTGCTGGGGGACATTCTCCCTTTACTCATGCCAGTGATCTCCAAAGGAGGGTTTGGCCTACAGATCAAACTCCCCAGCTCCCAGCTTTCTGTTTTGAGAGGCAACCAGGCATTTACTAGTGAAGACTGTTCTTTAACTGCTATAGAGGTAGGGATGCATGGCAGGAAGCCCAGTCTCAGCAAAGTCAGTTTTGTATTAAATTCTGATATCTCATGTCAGTTTATTGATGTCATCAATGCACTTACTTTTTATTCAAAAACATGCAAGTTTATTATTAAAAAAAGAAGTCTGTAAATTGTGCCCCTGCAGAGCAGGTGAAATTTTAGGGAGGCCATGGGTTTTTAAAAGACTTCCTCCAATCGTTATTGGGATAAGTTCTGGAATTCAGGGTTTAACTGAGGTTTGGTCTAGGGACCTTCTTTCTATGGTTGTCTCTTTTGATGACATCCACAATAAGTGATTCAAGTGTCCCATGTATTGACAGCAAGGATAGCGGTTTACTTGCTGTGGAAATTAGAAAAAAAAAAAAAAGTAAGAATCTTGGGGAGAAATTGTTTGTTATCTTTACATGGATAGTCTTCAATTCTTGCATATTTTAGAAAGCTGAGTAAATTAGTATGCTATTAAACATATTTTTTTTCTCAGTTTTTAGTGCTACAGGGCACATCACAGGTTGTAATGTGCCTATAAAGAGAAAACGTTTTCCTCTGTATTTTATTTTGAAGTCCTTTCTCTATTACAGCTGCAAAAGCTGTGAGCAGATAGTCCCCTGCTGAGTACAGGCACAGTGTGGCAGCCACGTGTGCCGCCAGCACCGCTGCCCTCTCCTGGGGACAGGGGGACCAGCAGGAGCACAGGGAAGGGGTTGGCTTCTGCTGCTGAAACCAAAAGGATGGGATGTCTTATTCATATCACTGAGAAGCAAATCTCTCACGTGTGTGAGAGAGAAATAGCCAAAAACACATTCTTGAGAAAAAAAATATGAACAATCTGTTATGTAAATAATACATAGAATTACACAGAATTTGATTTTTTTTTTATATTTGTATTTATATATAATTATAGAATGGCCTGGATTGGAAGGAACTTTGAAAGGTTGTCTGGTCCAAGCCCCTCCCATGGGCGGGGACCATCTCCATATTTCTTGTCAGCTCCCTGCAGGTACTGGAAGGCCACAATTCAGTCACCCCACAGCTTTCTCTTCTCCGGGCTGAACAATCCCAGTTCTCTCAGCCTTTTCTTGTAGGAGAGGAGTTCCATCCCTCCAATCACCTTGGGGGCCTCCTCTGGACTCGCTCCTACAGGTCCATGTCCTTTCTGTGCTGGGGATCCAGAGCTGGATGCAGCACTGCAGGTGGGGTCTTACCAGAGCAGAGGGGCAGAATCCCCTCCCTCGACCTGCTGCCCACACTGCTTTGGATACAGCCCAGATATGACAGAAGCTTTCCATGGTCACTGTGATAACAAAGAGAAACTGGGCCAGGTCAACCTGCAGTAATCCTGATGAAGTCAGGCTGAATCTGGACTGTGATGTAACTAATTTCCGTGTTCAACAATTTAAGTGTTGAGTGGTGAACTCCTACAGATTTAGAAAGAATACTTTAGGATGTTGTCACCTTACCTATTGACTTCTCCTCCCAGCTAGGTGTTACTGCCACAAATATTGACCTGCAGGAATCAGGCACATGAACATTCCTAATCCAACGCAGAGCAAAGACTGACAGATTTCTATATAGAAAGAAAATCTCAAAAGAAACTACAGTTATATATAAAAAATGTAAGTTTTTGACATAAATCAGATATAAGTAACAAGAAGATGTAGTAATAGTGATTCACTCAATGTCTTACTCACACAATAGCACTTACATCAGTATTCTGGTGCAGTAATACAATCTTAACCTCAGAAATCATCTGTCTCCAAAGATCTGTTTGGTCTGATAACAGATTGTGTTAAACTGTGTAAAGTTATTGAGAACTGTCACATGGTTTTCATGCGAGTAAAACTTAAATATTTTTAAAGCATGCAATTATGAAGTTTTTGAAAACATTTATCTTTCACTTTTTAAGAACTCGAGCTATATTGCTTGATCCAATGTAGAAAGCTTGAGAACTGTTGATCTATGTTAATTTTCCCATTTTACACTTAGTTCCTCCAGTATAAAAAAACCCCAAACCTTAAAAACAAAACATACAAACACCCTGATAGTTTCTTGTTTTCCAATGAGAATAAAATTTTACTTGTATCTCTTTTACGGTGATTTCCTTGGGGAGATTCACATACATCCTCAAGGATATAATTTGATCCTTAGAACATTAAGGAGTCATAGAATGGCCTGGGTTGGAAGGCACCTTAAAAATCATCCAGTTCCAACACCTCTGCCATGGGCAGGGACACCTTTCACTAGACCAGGCTGCTCAGAGCCCCATCCAACCTGGTCTTGGACACTTCCAGGCATGGGGTATCCACAACATCTCTGGGCAACCTGTGCCAGGGCCTCACAACTCTCACAGTAAAGGATTTCTTCTTATGCTCCCCCTGGAGGTTCTGTGTGCAGGTCATGTGATTTCCAGGCATCAACCTAAAAGGAAAAGCAATCTTAACCTCTCAGATTATATTCTCCTTAGCAAACACTAAAAAAGCCCTAGAAGTACAAAGTGTAAAAAGTATTTTAATAATAAAGTTAAAACCTTATCTACTTTAGGACACTTCATAATGGCAGAAAAGGAGATACTGACATCCCAGAGAATGGAAGTAAGTCTGAATAAATGAAAGACTTTTTTCACTGAAAGGCCATTAATTTATTTTTTTTTCAGCTCTTGCTACCAGTGAATCAACTGGAGAAGTGGCAATTGTTTGCGATTGGTCATCCCACTGCCTGTGTGTACAGTGCATGATCAAGAAAAGGGGGCACACCTGTCTCCAGGAAGAGATAGAGCAAGACCTGACAAGGCTGGTAAAATGAAGTGAAGGGTGAGGAAGGAACATGGGAGGAGAAAGGAATTCTTACTTGAGAAAAATAAAGGTAAATGTAAAGAAACAGAAAAGAATAATTGCAGCTTGTAGAAAGTCCTTTGCTAACCATCTTTGAATGTCCCTATAGTAATTTACCTCTAGTTAAGTATAAAGAGAGATAGAAGGGAATGGAGTTAGAGGAGCAGAAAGAGCAAGAAGTGGAAAAGGGATGCAGAATCAGGGTCTGCATCTCCCTGGTTTAGAGGACTCCTCATAAACAGTGAGCATTGCTGTGATGTCAGTTGGACTCCACTGAATTTATAAAGTACACTGTCATGCCATAAAATGTCTCTCTCGGGTGTATCTGCACAGCTCCAAAAGCAAGTCAAGCTCTTCATAATCCAGCTGCTTAACAAAACCAGCACAATGAAGCCTGGTGGCATGAGCTTCAGCATGGCATGGCAGCCCAAAGCAAGCTCCCTGGAGATGTTATTGATGGTAGTGTGGCTTGAGCTACCTATAATATAGCTGATGTGGATGGACCTATCAAGCTAAAATGACAATTTCTCTGGGCTGGGTAGTTGGTTAATTGCAAATCTCAAACAGCAATGTAATTGTTTTGAGACCGTTTGTTGATTTGGGAGTGTTTATTAAAAGCATATTGAACATAACTCTAAAAGCATCTAGAATTATGAAATGAAATGTAATTACCTAAAGAATTGGTATGTAGTTAGGCAAAATATGTGTTGCTAAGTAACAGCTATTTTATGATTATTTCTTCAATTTTAATGATATCTAAGTGTTATGCTTTTCCTACAGACCTAAAGAAGAGTATCTTAATTAAAATTTCCTAAACCAGAAAATATCCTAGGTCTAGGATGCAAAATGAAATCAAATATGACTTTTCCATGACAGAGATATAGTTCTACTTTGTGATATCACACAGCCAACAGTAATTTAGGAATCTAGTCATCCTTCTGCTGCATTCAGAACCATTTCATTAGTATTATTGCCCCTGTCTAATTGGTCTTTCCATGACAGTTGTGCATATTTGGAATTAGTTCAAAATCTCAGGCTCTGACAGTTGTTAAGACAGGAGGCTCATTGCCCATCTCATAAACCAGAAGTATCTAGAGACAATTTTCCACTCACTTGCATGTATTGTAGCATCTTGTGATTCTTTTCACAAGGTGCAGGTTACCCATGATGTGTTGCAGTGAAAAATTAAATCCTCTGAGGAGTCATAAACATCCCCTACATGCAAAGTTCTGAACAGAGGCAACTTGCTTTAGTTTTAATTCATTGCTGGATACTCTACAATTTATGTGGGATTACAACTGCTTTGCCTATGCAAAAGACCTGCCAAGCCATGTGATCCTCAGCCACTCCAATAATCCTCTATCAGATATTAACTATATAAAGCAAACCTTCAAAAATTATCAAAATGGAAACAAATGGTTTGGTGGTGTCTAAATGCACTGAGATGGGTGTGAATGGTGGAGCCTTCTAATGTGGATTGTTGCTTGAAGAAATCCTTGTGTTAACACCTGTCTCAGGTGGGGACAGACACACTTCCTACCTTTCAGCACACAGAGCAACTGTAATCCTGCTTCCAAAGAACTGAGTGTGTCATTCCTCAGCCATGGGTATCCTGAAAAGCTTATATTTTTTGACTTCTCACATCTTCCTCTGTGCAAGTCACTGGAGATTTCACACCTCTTTATTCCACTTCACAATGATAAACTGAGTAGGAGAAATAATACAGAGAAGTTTGGGATTATTTTCTCAAAGCATTATCTAATTAAATTTAGAGCAGTTTGCCAGTTTATTGTGGTAGTGGCTGCACTGAGCCTTAATACAGAGAAGTTTATTTTCTGAAATAATTATTAATTTTAGAGCAGTTTGCCAGCTTATTGTCGTAGTGGGTCACTGAGCCTGATACAGAGTATGTTATTTGCCTCTAGATGGTGCTCTCACGTTGAGATTAAACAGTTCCATTTGCTTTTTCATTATAACTTTCATAATGATGAAATAATAATAAAATATTTCTCTCAAAATCAAAGCAAATTCTGTCAAAACAGCCAGAAAAAAAACTTGTCAGAATGCACACGAGTGTACCATATGGTAATTCCAGATATCCCTCAGATTGTTTAAGGAGTGATTTTAATTCTAGGAAAATCAGCACTGGAGCCACATAATGCTTAATAAAAAGGTGCAAATTTAGAAGACTTTAAACCATGTTAACCGTTTGTTAGATATTACCTTTGTGGTTAAATAACATCCTTTCCAAACAGGTTATCATCCAGCATTGCAAACTGGGAAACAAAGGTGAAAGGATTAGTTGTTTTGTCCAAAGTTTTGAAAATTGTGCTTGGTGTGTGTAGGTAATTGAACACTTGCACTTTTAAACAGAGACAACAGCTATTAATTTCCATGTTGCTGAAATGTCCTTCCTGATGTCCTGCTAGGAATGAAGCATGACTAGGCTTTACTTCATAGCAGAGAACAAGCCCAGTGTTAGAGCAGAGCCAAGGGCTCTCCAGTTGAGAAGCTCTGTTTTTCCTAGGGGAATAGGAAAGCTACATATTGTCACAGCAAAGCCAACTGTCCACATCTTGCTCTCTGTACCTACAGCTGCTCTGGTGCTGGAATTGCTCTCTCATAATCACCACCATTACTGGCTGCACAAGTGTGGTCTCTGAGTGTCTCAAAGTAGTACAGGACTTGGGTTGTAACTTGGGCATTTTAGCAATGAACCTCAAGAGTTTATTCCAAGAATGAATTCCACTGTTGACTGTGTGGTTTGTGGATCTCTGTGTGTATATTCTACTCAGCTTTGTCCTTCACATGGAGCAATATTATGCAAGAAAGTAGAGGTGATTCATGTGTCTCAGAGGTTTCTGACAGTGTCCATTGTCTTTGAGCAGCAGGCAAGTTTTTACATAATTTAGAAATGATGTGAACTCCTTTGGGTTCTTTTTTACTTCCAAAAACCAAGTCATCTTACTCTTGCACATTTCTTCCCAGAGAGAGCTCTAACTGAGGTGGCAATCATCTGTAAGAGGCTCTCTTGGTCTCACCATTCACTTCCTATTTCTTCTGCCACATTCAGCTGTGACACACACAGGAGCATTTTGGTTAAAAATTAAACAAAGGAAGATTTTGGAGGCCAGCATCATCTCACTGATAAGCCTGAAATTCAAACTGACTTTTGGGGAATGAGTAGCTTTGCCTTCTTTTTGTAGCAACTTAGTAGCCATTCTAAATATTTTCTGTCCTCTGTCCCCTGCAGTGACAATTATGCAGGGTTCATCTTGTTCCTTTTATTCTAGGCTCACTTTTGGGTACGCCCTATTGCAACAGACCAGTCTTTATTCCTTTGCTTCTTTTCCTTGAGTTTAGGTCTCTGTTCATACCAGCTGTTCCAGTTCCAGGTAAAATGGAACACCCAATTGCTCACGAAGAAGATTAGGATGTCAAACCCTTTTGCAGCAGTCAGTGTTCCCACACATAGACTGTATTTTCAGATAGCACAAGATCAGAGCCGTAAATTGTGCAAAGCTGGAATTTAGTGTGCCCTTTACCTTGAACATACAAATGCATTGAACAAATCAACTGAGACTCCTGTTGGTGCTAACCATGCTTAATAAAGAAAAGAAAGTGAAACTTAGATACTGCAATGTGAGGCATTCTAGAAAATACCGTATGAAGAATTGTTTCCTGACAGGAATGACTCAACAGCTGCTTTTCCTGCCTTAATGTCACATTCCTAGTTAATAAAGCTGTACAGAGAGAATGATCAAGAATATTTGTTCCCTATGGCTCTAGTATTGAATTTTTTTCTGCATGACCTGACATTAGGAGTAACTCAACTTCCCTTCTCTAGGATCTGCTCCATTAGCCACTTTTCAAACCAATCACTTTTCACAGAATCATATAACATGTCATAGAAAATCCCGAGTTGGATGGAACCCACAAGGATCATGAAGTCCAATACCTGCACTTTTGCTCTCAATTTTTCTGCCTGCAATAATTTAAAATACTAAATCATCTAAACATAGTAAACTTGTAAAAGCATTCCCAGCAAAGTCTCGCACAAAGTTATGGTTCAATAAAAACTGTGTGCTTCTTATACACATATCCTTAACTCAACATACAAAGTCCTTTTCATCTTTCAGGGTTCAAACATGTCAGGAAATCTGTGCATGTAGAATTGTGAAAACTCAGTCTCCAATATTAATATTCAG
>JAWWEV010000167.1:6705182-6733967 GCA_035583235.1 Hafferia zeledoni | reverse complement strand
TTAATTTAAATATTCCTGTAATGTATTTTGTCCAAAATTAGTGCTGTGTGCACTTACCTGCATTGCAACACAAGGTTCAGAAATTACAGAGCCCTCAGTAGTGTGGTCGTACACGAGCCTTTGTTCACAGAAGCACATCAGAACTCACCACCTACACACCACAGCAAAGAACAAAATGAAACACCAAAGCACCATGCTGAGAGTGTCTCTAGCTTAATTCCAAAACAACTACACCTCCTTTGTCATCCATAAGCACTTATAGAAAAAATAGGTAAGTATAAATTAGAGTAGCAGAAGGAGAAGGGTTTGCAGCCAGAGCAAAAGGATTTTTTGAAGTTGGTCAAACCTTGGAGTTGCCTCTTCTTTCATAATAGTTTTGGAAAAAAAAACCTGTCCTGCATTAAGCAGGAGTGAGGAAAAAAAAAAAGAAAAAAAGAAAAAAATTTTAAATTTCAACTGCATGCTGAATGTTGGATACAGGATATGACCAAAGACTGGAGATTCTGACCTACTGTTGAATAAGAGCAGCTATTAAAATGTCTCACAGAAGAAATACCCAGTTTGGTTTGTACTACTGTTTAGCCTCAAAATTCACCAGATCAATCTGAATAAGGTTTGCAAAAGTGTTGACTTTCAGGCATCTGACTGCTTCAGCTTCTCATTAGAACCCCTGGCTCTCTAAGCAATGCATTCAACTTTAATCCCACAATCCCACTAGTTAGTCCTGCCAAAAAAAAATGGAGATAAACGTAATATACACCCCAAATAGAAGAAAAGTGCTTGTCTCCTTAGGATAGTGGGATTGGTTTTCTCCCTTAGGAAGATCCTATTTAGAAGGAGAGATTTATTTTTTAATCCACATTTTGTCTCTCATCTACATCCCTGTTCTGAAGAATATAGAGTGACACAGTGCAAGTAAGAGATTCCAGAATAGAGGCATTCAGGGCATATGGCAGCCTGCTGGCAAGGTTGTTCTCATGGGCAATGAGAGAAAGAATTAACACTAAAGCAACTAATCAACCAGAGTGAGGACTGAAATCAGGTCTGTCAACACCAATGTGGGTGCCTTAATTGCTGGATTACTGGATATTTAGACTTCTCAGAAATGACATCACAGCTCAGAATTACTGCTGAGTCCTCTTGGAGTAAGACTACTGCATTTAGACTGATATTCTCAGGTGGGGGATCTCGTCTCTGCCTGGATTGAGGTACATATCCATCTAATTAGGGCTTAAAGAGTGAGCCTGGCACCTTCAGACTGCAGTAGACCACCTCTACGTATTCTTCATGAACAAAACTGCAACACACACGGAGTCTGCTGAATTTGCTGTGCATTTGCAAACCATTGCTACAGTAAAAGCAGATTAGATTTGAATCTTCTGGGAAGTGCTGTAACTACTATGTGTTTGTTACAGTGTTTGGCATTTCTGAAACATTCTGCTGTCTGCTTAGGACTGAATGGTGAGACTAGAAACATTTGACAAATGTCCAATATGCCCTTAAATTCTGCCCCACAATGCTGTATCCTTGGGAGTCTAAGGTCCTGATCACTGTGCTTTAAGGGCCAAGTCCTGCTGGAGGTTGCAGCAATATTGTAGCAGTATTACAGCTACAATTAAATCATAGACTATCAATTCCAGTGTCTTTAAAAATTAATTCTTGGCAGTGAGCATTACAGCAGAGCATTTGGTGGAGTTTAAGTTTACTGTGTGGCCAAGAATATTATCTTCTGGTCTAATATGGCTAATGTTAGGGTGAATTTAAGCAGCTCTCTAGTACATGGCTCAGATGAGTGTAATCTATCTGAACAAAGCATTTTTCAGTGTTAGAATTGATATAGTTCATTGCTTGATGAGAAATTAATCTTAACAGGAGTGTCTCAGCATCAGTGGCATCTTGCAACCATGTGCCATAAACAGATTACATTGCTCAACTGCTGTAAATCAACTCAGTGAACATCGGTGAAGGTAATGACTGCCAGATGAGCCAATACTGTCTTTTCTCAGTGTTACCCTAAGCATGGCCAGCAGCAGATGTTTAAGGAAGCAGAGCATAAGAAACAAAGGCAGGGTGTTGCTCTCCTTCTGCCCTACAGTGCTACTCACGTGTCATAAATACATTATCAGGAAACTGCATGTGGCATTAAGGTTGATGGGCTTACATCAACATCAAATGTTATATTAGAACCTCAGTAGCATCTTGAACTATATATGGTCCCTGGTATGTACAGCATAAAGTGAAATTCAGACAAAAGAATATGCTACAGGTAAGTTAATTGCACATATTAATCTTACACTCAGTGTTCGTGGGCCCTCAATATCTTGTTTTACTCTTGCAGACTTGTAGGTCTGTATAAGTAAGTTCTTAAAAAGAAGTTCCACAATTGCTGAATATGGTGCTTCTTCTACTGCTAGCACTATTTTCCAAATTTTATATTTCAAACCGTGTTCCAGGTCATATCACTCAACGACTCACATGAGACTCTAGAGTCAGTCTTAGGTAGGGGGAAATAAAAAATCTCGGAGCGGGTGCTGGGACCACACCTAAGAGCTGGAAGATAAGCACATACCAGACTGATCCCTTCTTCTTTGTGCTGCTGTATCTGTTGCAGTGTCATTTAGGGATAGTTTCCAGGCTCTGGCCAGAGGTGCTGGCAGAGTAACCACTTCACACCAGCAACAGGAATCACTTCAACTCATTTGCTTTATCATGATGTAGTTCCCTAAGGCACGATTTCCATTTTTCCATACTTTGACATGTGTTGCATCCTGGTATCTTCAGCAGGGATCTTGTTCCCATTCACCTGTTGAAGCTGTAACTTGCCATGAGTCTGAGGCTGTTCTTATGGGCTTTTTTGTTATGGCAGCCTGAAAACCTTGATGAAGAATAACAAGATACTACATCACATGGGGCTTGACAGTGCAGCTATGAGAGCAGACACATATTTTTCCTCATCCATTCAAGGATTCACATTTAAAATAAAGGAAAACTTACATGATTCTCCATTTCCATGCCTGATGGCTTTTCTAAACACCTTCTCCATCTCCATTGCCTGAAAAGTCAAAGGTACATCACAAATCAGTCCAGGAGTCAAGTGTCATTTTAGCAACTCCATTTGTGGTTGATGGCCAGTATTCAGCTCTTCCTCATCCATCTACACATCTTCGTGTTTGAAATCCTTCCCTGCCCTACTTTCCGTTCACGTGCCCCTCCCCTCTTCTTTAATTACCTTTCTTTTTTTGGCTCTTTATGTACTTGCTTTTACCATGTTGACAGCTACCTTTCCAAGTTCAGAGAAATTTCAGAGAGGTGCAACCAGGAGCCTTAAGAAAATGACACTCCTTGTGAATCTGTGTCAAGAGAAAGGCACATGTTTCTTGGGTAGCGTGTTACCCCATGGCAATGTCAGAAGGTTGCCTAGCTAATAGCCACTGTTGGGTTTGAGGGGACTGTTCTGTCCATAAGTGAACAAAGGCAGAGTTCTTGAACACCAGCTACGACACTTTGGGGTCACACAACAATTACAGCAAATAGAGAGCTTGGAGGCATCCTCAGATGGGGACACTCTACCAATCTGGCAGCTTATGTGGGCTTCTGTGCCCTCCATTCCATGGTCACTACATGGGAAAATGTTGGAAGAGTATGTACCTTCCAGCATTGCTCTGGGTGTCCAATTCCTCATTCCACAGAAAACCCTATAAGGGATAAATGTGTCTACCTTTCTCCTCATCACAACCAGCATCAGCAGCTCCTTGTACCAGCACACTTGATTAAAACCAAAATAACTGTAATAGTTTTTGAACATGTCTCTACGAAAGTATGGGGCAATTAGCAACAGCAATTCTCCACAGAGCTGTGGAGAATTAACATACCCAATCACAAACCCACGGCTCTCTGAGCTACCCCAGGAGACATTTTGCACAGGCAATAGCATGGCATGAGCAAACTGGTGGCCAGCAGTCACAACATACCTTGTCTGCACTCAAAGCCCTCACCCAGTAACTGTCCCTGGGGTCAACTGAACAAGCAGGAGGGGTTTTTCACCAACTTTTCATTCAGTGCAGGCTACAAAAAATAAGAGATCCCAATTCTCTGGTCTCTTTCTCCTCTTTTGCAGATGTCTCTTACTATCCTGGAATGCCCTGCTACAGGCACCAGGCAGGAACAGGAGACTTCTCAGCAGGAACAGCCTCACAGGTCACCGTGCCAGCAATGATGGGGAGGTAACTTACCACTACAACATGGACCATCGTCTCCAGGACTTGATGTCACCCATCCCTCTCCTCAGATAAAGGCAGAAATAACTCTCCCAGTGCTTCCAGTACTGTAACATGCTCTTGAGAACTGGTCACTGCGGGGATGAAGACCCCAGGCAACCGAACAGTGCCCTGTTCTCACTTTTCCATCTTCCTTTAATGAAGAGGACCCTCAACACTGATTGCTTCAGGCTTCTGATTTGCCAGTCATGACAAGTTGGGATGAATATAATGCAACATTATCAATCAAAGGTACAATAAACGTGGACAAACTGCAAAATTTTGAAACAGTGATTGATTACATGTCCGAGGAAGAAGTTATTTCACAGATGAAAGCATGGAATGGCTTTTTTGAAGAGTAAACATGAGAAATACATTAATTAATTTGAACTTAAAAAATCAGAAATGCTAGGCTCCAGAGAAATGCTTTGGAGAAAATCCCATTGAGGCAGGATGTCCTGGTTATGTTAGAGGACATTATTAAACTGCTTAATAGAACAACAGCAAAAATTGTGAAGCAACCATTGTGAGCAATAACAAACTCGTGTAGCTTATATAGTTACACAGATGGAGTAATTGCCCTTGTTTATGTGAGCTAGATGTGATTGTGTGTCATCAGTCCTTGAGGACAAATTCTAAAGCTTATGCAAGAAAACTGAAACTAAAACAGAAATAGAAGAGAGAACTGACCATGAATTCAAAGGTATCAAAACTCGGGACGTATTATTTAGTTACTAAGCAAAAGCATTCAGCAGATTTCAACATTTTGATATCAAAAACTAATAAATAAAGAGGCAAAATGAAGCACGAAATGAGCTGACATGAAAAGAAATGGGTACAAGTAATGTTGACATGTTGATACATGTAATCAAATGCACTGAAAAAGTGAAAAACATCATCAACACAAATAATTAATGAGTCTCAATTAGAATTAAGACTAAAAGAGCCTATAGTCTAGACTAATAGGAATGAGAACAAGTTTAATTTATATACAAACATGTAGTTTTGTGTTTGGGAACAAATAACACCACTTCCTGCTAGAACCTCAACAGTTTGACATGACAGAAGAGGTAACTAAAATATACTCATCAAAATCACACTTCTTATGAACTGCTGACATGAGACAGTTATGAGAAAAACAAATGTAAGCCTAAGCTGCCATCAAGAGATCTGTGTTCAGTAAGGTATGAAAATAGTTTTGCTGTGTAAGATCTCAGTGAAACTTCATCTGGAATATTGTATAAAATGATGAATTGAATCTGAAAAACATGCAGTGGTGGGGGTCCTAAAATAGGTAAGAAAGAGATTCTTTACACAAGAAATTCTCTACACAGAACCTGGCTCTTTCAGCCCAGTAAAATGAAAGCTGAAATGGGATAAGATTGCTGAAATGGGACAAGATTGCTCTCTGCAAATGTATCACCTCAGGAATGGTTTGTTGGCTGAAAAGGCAAGTGCTGGCAAAGAAACAAAGGTGTATATTGGCAAATGCATTTAGACTGAAAATTAAAGGACAATTAAAAGGAGGTTAGAAGAAACAAAGTACAGCTGTGCTAAAAATTGAACATTTCATTTTACAAAAGGACTTCTGTGACACAGTGCCTTGGACAACTGGCACCATGAGCCCATTAGGCTCCCTTTAATCCTCTGTCCCTAACAAGACTTCCTGTGTCATGAATTTTCCAGCCAGTCTGCTGTTCCTAACTGAACAACATCTTTAGTATCTGTTTTCTTTCAACAAGTCTATCCTGTACAAAAATTTGTCCTTTTCTAAGCTGTTTTATTTCAGTCATGTGACCAAGGCAGCCGCATTTTTAAATTATGTGGAAACCCAACCCTCACATGATCAAGCTGTAACCAAACTTCTGTTGTTCCTTGAAAGGATCACTTCACCCTACAGTACTCCTCACAGATATCAGCCATTTCTGGCAATTGTTCCTATCACCCACAGGTTTATCTATACACTCAATGTACTAAATTGTAATTAAATGTATTCATACACCCAAAGGCAATTACACCAGAAAATTTCAATGAAAAAAGAACAGGGAAAATATCAAACATAAATATCATTCATATTAAGCTTACAGGACTTGGCACAGTAGCCAGTACAGTTAAGAGATGTTTTAACTAGTTTTTTTCAAAATAGGGAGTATGAAATGAAGTTTCTGATGTAAATCTCGTGATGGGTATTTCTGCCGCTTTTAAGTGACGTGGCAAGAACGCAAAAGGAAAAGCAATGTTTGTGTGTGTGTAGTCATGCAGGAAAAGATAACAATCAGCCAACAGGAACCTTAAATTTCAACAAAGAGAAACACCAAGCCTTCCATTGGGGAGGAAAAACCCAATGCACCAGTACAGACTAGGGACCAGGCAGGTGGAAAGTGACTTTGTGGGAAAGGCCCTGGTGGTCCGGGTGGTCAGCACATTGACTGTGAGCCAGCAATGTGCCCTCACCGAGAGAGGGCCAACAGCCTCCTGCACTGCAGCAGAAAGAGCATTGCCAGCAGGTCGAGGGAGTTGATACTCCCCCTCTGCTCAGCACCCGTGAGGTGTTTCTGGGCTCACTGTACAAGAAAGGCTGGGACACACTGGACTGAGTCTACTGAAGGGCCATGGAACTGATCAAGTGTCTGCAGCATCTGCCATGCAAGGATGGGCTGAGAGTAGTGGGGCTGCTCAGCCTGGAGAAGGCTCAGTGGGATCTTGTCCATGTGTATAAGTACCTGGGCAGGGGAAAACAAAGTCAGACTTTTCTCAGTAGGGTCCTGTAATTGGATAAGAGGCTACAAGGAAAAATATGGGGTTTTCATTTAAACAAAAGAAGCAAACTTGTTATTATAGTGAAGGAGGTCAAACACTGGCACAGGTTGCCCACAGTAGAGTTTCTGTCCTTGGATGCTCAAAGCTTGGCTGGACACAGCCCTGATGAACCTGCCCTAGGTGGCCCTGCTTTGGGCAGAGATGGTGGGTGGGACAATCTCCATTCCATTCTGTGGTTTAGTAATCTTCACTGACTACACATTGCAATCCTACCAGTTGCTCCCAAAAAACACGAAGAATTAGCAAATCAGAATGGAAAAGATAAAAAAGGCAGCAGAATGCATTACATTGCAAAAAATATACTTGTAACCCATCCCATCTCTATGCTGATATGCATTAAATATATTCTGGATTAAATTTAAACATCACACAGATCACTAAGTAAGTATGCTCAATAAGTTAACTCCTTAATAAAGATAAAAGCGTCACTTGACAAAAATCTGTATCAGCTTTTTGGAGAGCAAAGTTTCCTCTCCTGAGGTTATTGCTCTGTTTTGAATCCAAAAATATTTTAAAATATACTAACTAGCTTCAATACGCAGCTAAAAATAAGTTCCTGGACTTTTCCTAAACTGGTTTAACTAGTTTTGATCAGACCTTTTTCTTTGAACCATAGCACCTCAAAACATAAAACAAATAAGCTTCAACTATATTAGTTACTGCTCATACAAAGGCTGGTTCTGAGCTGTAGAACTGTATCTTTCACACCTGTCCTGTACAGAAGTAAGTCTGCAAATTCCAGCCTATATTACTGTGTCTGGAATGCTCTGTAGCTCAGGGACAAGAGCTGTTAGTGCTCATTACATCACAAACATTCTTTATAAACACCTTCTTTCGATATGGCTGTTAACTCCCATCAGCATGAGCACAAATTAATTAGTATGAGAGCCCAAGTTTGGTGCACAGAAACTGCCTGTGACCTTTCTTCTGGCAACACAGAAAGTGACATTTCCCTTGACTAATCTTTGAATTAAATGGGTTGCATTTATCAAGAAATCGAAGTGAGCATCTGTAAAGCCTTCCCAAGCAGCCAGACCACAGGAAATACATGCCTTGGTTTATGCAGAACACTGCACCCTTCCTAATGTGTTGCAGCTGACTGAAACAAAGTAACACGAGTACATTTGCATAAAACCAGTTCTGTTTCTGAGGTATGCAGTGTATATATAGGTCTACAGTGTATATATAGGTATACAGTGTATATATAGGTCTACAGTGATGAAGTTATGCATAGAGAAACAAAGTTTCTGTACGAAGGCTGGGCTCCTGTAGCATGGCTGTAACTTCTAGTGATACTTCATGCTTTTGGTCTGGCACTTGTCTTCTCACACTTCTGCCAGTGCCACCTGTTTCAGTCTCCAAAGCAGAGAGACTGGGGAACTTAGTCCAGGCAGTGGATGCAAAAATTAAAGATCTCCATGAGTTGGTCAGTAAAAGGTGGAAAGTTGTTACAACTGCTTGCCCTGCTTAGAATTGGAGAGATGTAATGGAGCAATCTAGAAACCTCTGGAAGGTTCCTGTGAATGAAATAACTTTCTAATATTGCTTAGAAACGTGGAACAGCTTAAAGATATGGACTGGATTTTTTTTTTCCCCCTGATAGTGAACATGGTAAGTATTTGTTTTGTATTCTTATGGATAACAAACCAAGATTTAGCCCTGCAGTTACTTGCAGTTACTTACCTATAGATTTCTACAACTTTGTGTTGTACTACCTCTTTGTGCTGGGTAACAGAGTTTCAAATACTTTTTTTTTTTTTTTAATATTAGCTATGCACTATATTGTGGCTTTGGTTTTTGGTCCATTGGATTTTTTTTGATCATTTATTGCGTTCCCAGATTAGGCCACATTTTTATTGGCATCTTCTCTTTCCTGTGGTGAAAAATTCACAATGCTACCTCAAATAGCCAGCTTGGTAGGTTCTTTGAGAAGCAACCATATGTTACTATATTAAAATGCAAAAGCCTCATGATACTATGTCACTATGATGTTTTCCTGATGTTAATAATTTAGGAGGGATAAATTAATTGTGACTTTAAAAAAAAATCAGACCATTATCTTTCACAGTATTCGCAGAATTTCTGAGGTTCTTGAGGTCCTGAACAAGTTTTACGGTGCTGTGCACTCCTGCTGCATCACTGTGGTGGCACTCTGCTTTAGCAAGACATTTTGTCCCAGTGCACCAGGAGAGTGATCCCGACAGATAAAGCACATTGCAGCACGCGGCTGTTTTGAGCTCACTGAGCAGGGCTGTAAACCACACCCATAACAGACACAGACCAATGACAGCGTTCTTGGAACACTTTATTTTGTGTTCTGATGGCATCTGAAATAATTTTGTCATACGTTGCTCTGTTGCCATTAAATCATTTCTGGTATTGCATGTGTTTGACAGGTGTTGATGGCTCGGTGAACCCAGAAAAATTAAGAAAATCTGGGACTTTTATGTTGTATTTTACCACTCAGATAGAGACCACACGGATTAGATACACAATACGTGCTTGATAACTTATGTTTTACCCCTACTCGGCAAGAAAATTGGATTTAAAATTCTGATACCAAAATTGCTTAATTGTTATTAGAAATGGCCATTTACACTGAGGGCATCAGTCGCAGCATTATAGCTTATCATTAATTAACTATGACAATGATCAGAGAATACAATATCTATTACAGACAAAGTTTAAAGTCCCACCATTTTTTAGCTGTTTTCAAAAATGAGACGGGACAAACTACACTGCTGTGTCCACACTGAAATATTGCTGGGATCTTCCCTGTGGCTTCCATTTGGTGTCACAGACACATTTTACTAAGTGACTGCTGAAAAATACACCTAAATTTAACTGCTGTAGTGATCTGAGAAACTTTAATTTGCATATACCAGCTAAAGATTTTTAACAAAAAATTTTCTTCAGAGCTCATGTGCAGTGACTGCATTCTGCATCTGCATCTCTCTGCTGCAATGGACTCTTCCATACTGGAAAATCTGAAATGGAAAAGCCTCATCCCTGTGGCCCAGTAGGGCTGCCTACCATAGGTGAGGAGTTCACTAGAACAAAAAAGGAAATCTTGGTGTATAATAGTGTACGACAAAGTAGTAAAACCTTTCAGTAGGAATGTGGGAGATTTGGACTCAAATCTTTGCACTGCCCCAGTTGGTCTCCCTATATGGCTGATGATTGGATGATGTGTCTGCTTCAATGAGCAGGTGTTTTCCAAGGAATAGTCTGTGAAAAACTGTCCACTAAACAGTTGTGATAAAGAGCTTACAGTGATGTGATTCCAAGTACTCTGTCAAGTACTTAGGTACCACATTTAACTAGTATGGAGTAGATAAGTAATGAGAATACACATCTAAAAATAAGTATGAAATAATTATTGAGTTGCTGTGGATTATCTGAACAGGGCTCCCATTCTCATGGCCTGGATCAGGCAGGATCCATTTGGAAAAAATCAACATGCACTTGCACAAGCAAAGACTGTGCTTACAACAATTCCCATATAATACCTTATATGTACAGTAATCTGGATTAATACGGATTGCACAAGCTTTTATAGGGTGTTTCCTAACTTCTGAATGCCCTTTTTTTTTTGGAGGTGATGCGTGTCCATCTGTGCAACACTGAGTTGTGAAACCGAAGGCATATGGTGGCGGGGCATGGCACGGTGGCAAAGCAGCATCACGTTGTTCTGCACACTCTGTGGCAACAAACGGTGAGGCAAGTGGAGCGCAATTATTATTTGCACGCAGATACGATGCCCATCAATAATAATCTGGTGGTATCGACATCTGGTTTGGTAGTTTAGGGGTTACAGTGGCGGTGCCGGGGGTTGATCTTAAGGGCGTCTCGTAGCGCTGACAGCTCCGGGATGCCGTGACACGCACATGTGGCGCTGCTCGGGGCCCTCCCCGCGGCCTTTGGCTCCGGGACCGTCCGAGTTCTGCGGGGTACGAACCGGCACCTCTGCGCTCGCCGTTACGGACGCCGCGGGTGCTTCCCACGGCCTCAGCCGGGTCTGGCCGCTCGGGCTGCCCTGCGCGGGGCTGGTGTGCGGTGTCTGAGCTCGGGCTGCCCTGCCCTGGCGCGGGGCTGGTGTGCGGTGTCTGAGCTCGGGCTGCCCAGCCGCGGGGCTGGTTTGCGGTGCCGGTTTGCGGTGCTGTTTGCGGTGTCTCAGCGCGGCTGCACCGGGCGCGGCGCTGGGGCCGCTGTGCCCTCGCGGCCCGGCGGCGGGGGGGGAGATAGGGGGCGGGGCTTGAGGGGCTCCGTCCAATCCGCGCCGCCGTCGCGCCGCGAGCGGCGGGGCGAGCGACCAATGGGAGCACGGGAGTCGCGCGCGCGGCGGCCAACGGGAGCGTGCAGGCCGGGCCGGGGCCGCCGTGCGGGACCCGCGGGGCGCCGGGCGGGACCAGCCGGGCCGGGCACGCACCAACCGGGGCGCGGCCGCTCCGCCCGCAGCAGGTACCGACACTCCGGCCGAGCCGGCGCCCGGCCGCCCCATCCCGTCCCATCCCATCCCGCGGGCCGCAAGGGGGGCGCGGGGGGGAGCGGTCGCGCGTTTCCGGGAGAGTGGGAGGGATGGCGTGGTGGTGGCCGGCCGGGGGAGCTCCGTGCCCGGATCGATGCTCAGCGGAACGCGGGAGCGTGGGCGAGGCCGAGAGTCCGCGCTCCGCCCAAGCAGGGCCCGGGCCGGGGGTGCCGCCGCTCCGTTCCCCCGCGCTGGGCGGGCCTGCGGCGGGCGCGGCGCCCCGGCCCTGTCCGCGGAGCGGCCCCGGCCCTGCTCGCGGAGCGGCCCCGGCCCGGCTCCCGGGGGGCCGCTACACAGAACGGGCGCACGGGGAAGGGCCGCGGGCTCCCCTCCCGCTTGGAAGAACCAGCGTGTGTAGGAGAGAAGCGGAGCGGGCCGTGCCCGCAGCCCCGGCCCGGCGGGTCCGCCGCATCCGGAGGCTTGGGATGCGCAGCACCCCCGGCTCGGAGCCCTCGTGGGGCGGGAGCCGCGTGAAAGACTTTCCTGTGTGAAGTTCAGAGTGTGGTTAATCGCAGATAACGCTGGTTGGTAGCGAGCTTGTAATTGAAACCAGCTCGAATCCCATGAAAATAGAAGCCTTTAATTTAATCTAACCCACTTCATGGCTCCAGCAACTGAAACTTTTGTTTAATAGCTGTCTCCATAATAATTAAACAAGAAGTGGAGCGTGTAGGAGTTTAACTGTCTGTGCCATCTATCTGTAATGTGGCAGGCTAGAATTTCGTGAGCCCCCAACTTCCCCAATTTGTGTCCCGCGTCTGTGCTTCTTAACTGAGATACCTCTGTTTGGAGATTATGTATTGGATATCTGTTTAATTACTCTTCAGCTTTTCTACCCTGTTTTTTCACCCCCCACTCAAATATAGATGGCTTAAAATTTGGCTGTTTTTGCAGCCTAACCCTCCTGTAGCTGGATAGGAAAGATTAACTTTGCAGGTTATATTCTTGTGTTTTTTTTCTTTTTTTTTGCCTAGCCCTTTGCAGAACTGTAAAGTGATACACAAATCTAGATCTGTAACTTTTTTCTGTGAGTTTTTGGTCTTTATTTTTCTCCCTTGTGCTGGACTTTAGGTATAATGAACCTTTACTAGGCACAATTTTAACAGCAAGAGCACAGTGCACAGTTGCTTTAAATTAAGTGTAGGTATAGGTTTTGGACATGATAAATGTGTTTCCTTATAGTTACTAAATAACACATTCTGTTGATGTCTTAATCAGCTGATACATGTCAATAAAATCTGACATTGAAGCAAAACTGTAACTTTTGTAGTAGCAGGGGTTTTCTCCTCATTTTGAAAATGTCCAGGGTGTCTACTAGCCAGATGTGAGCAGAGAGCATCATTGAGTGTCAGTTCTATAGTGCAACTCCTGCCAGTGTGCCATGGCTCTGCCTAGGAGAGTCATCTTTGGAGTAATAGATGTCCTAGATGTACTAGCATTTCTCCTTCAGGTGGAGATCCACAGAACCTCTTAGCTCCTGACAGGCCAAGCTGATTCTCCTTCTGACCACCACAAAGCAAAGGGTCCTCTGTCTTCTTCCTGTTTTTGAGTTCCGGGTCTTGGAGGAGCTCCCAGTTCCTCCCAAGCGCTGTGCTTGCAGAGCTGGGGCGGGATGTGTAACAAACTGAAATGGTTGTACAGCCTTTTGGAAAGTTCAGGAGGGTGCCTGAGAAGGTCCTGGATGTTGCTGAAGACATGGCTGTATCGTTGCAGTGATTGCAGGCTTGGTTGGCTTCTCCAGCCAGAAATTATGTGTGTGGCTTGTGTGTGTGTTTGGTTTGTCACAAAATACTCGGTGTTTGAGGAGGGTCTGTGTTCAGTACAGTTTGCCTGTTACTTGTCTGCAGGAAGCAGAGCTGCTGGGTAGCAAAAGAAAAACTCTGAAAAAGAGCCAATATCACCAGAAATTGCACTTGTTTAGTTTGGTACTTGTGTTATGGAAACATTTAGTGTGTGGGCATGGTCAGTACCATCGTGGGCATCCCTAGTGTTTCTCTCAGTTGCCAGATCTAAGCCTTGCAGTAATATGGTCTTCCAGCTCTGCTTTGTTTAGCCTCAACACTTGCAAAATTTGGAAGCTGTGAACTGTCCTAACAAACACTGGCTCTTTGAATAGACTAGGTATTCCTATTTGCCTTTTTATTTTTTTTTAATTCAGAGTGTCTCCAGTTTACAGTGAGGCCCTGTTAATAAAACTTCTTCCTTGCACCTGTTAAGGTTTCTCCCAACTTTCTTGAACACTGGTGGCTTCACTGATGTCACTTTTCTTCCTTTGGGTGCGGTTACAAAGTCTGTGCTCGGCAGAGGTTGCTGATCTGCCGCTTGGTGTCGGTAGCTGTGTATTCGCTACATCACGCCAACCTTTTCATGTCATTGTTCAGCTTGACGTTCGCAAACTTGTAGTTTCTTGTGCAATAGGTGTAGTTGACAGATCCAAAGAAAACATCCATTAGCGTAAACAGGAGTTAAGATCGGAGCTCTCAGCACCTACATGATCAGTATCTGCCGGGGCGAAGGAAATAGCTCTGTTCGGAGGAACAGGGAGGCTTCGTGCATCCTGATTGATCCACGGGCACGTTTGTCCTGTTTGGAGGACAGGTAGGCGATGTGCTGGTACAACTTTCTACATAACTATGTGTTTAAGCTATTTTTAGACATAAGAAAATGGTGAAAATGGGCTTGTCTCTTTTAGTAGGCGTTTGTTCTACTTGTATTGGAAACAACCGGAAACGTAAACTGGTGTGGTTTTGTTCTTTAGAAGGTGATTAGGCTTCAAATACAACTTCGTAGAGCAGTTGTCAGATAAATTAGTTATTTTAGGTTTGAGAAGAATTATTGTACATTTCTTCAGGAACGTAGTGGAAAATATCTTTATTGACTTGCTTTGGAAAGGCATTGACTTGCACCGTGTTACAATGTTATATTGTGGTTTTGCATGAAGGATTTTGAAATGGCTCACCTAAACGTGAAGAAATTGAGCTCTTAGTTACAGGTGTGGAGGACTTGGGTGTTTAATGAAGAGTTCGAAGATCTGAACTCTTTTTACAGCTGTTCAAGCATCAGCTCACCTGCTGTGAGTGTCCTCACTATGGGTGTCCTTTCCTGGAAGTTGGGATTTGGTGAAATATGATCAAGGGCATTTGAGGATTTTCTTACAGAAGTACAGTTAGTGAATGAATGCTAAACATTCACATGTATCTGTCAAATAATGCATTAGAGGGAGTGTCATGTTTTATGTGTGTGTGTCTGTGTGTCCCATAGATCTTCCTTAAACTGCCTGAAAGTCTGCAGTGGATCATGTTGGGTTTGTGGGGTTTATTTTTGTTTTTTAACTGTAAAAAGTGTGGGAAAGTGTGGAAGGAGTCTGAAAGTGTTGATTACTACATCTTTAAATTAATTCTGTAATGTCTATTGTAAAATGTGATTCAAGCCTTCTAACTCGGTAATATGTAATTTAAAACAAGAGAGGAATAAGAGTTGGGCTTTTTGTTCTTGATGAAGTATTCTGATTGTAATTGCTTTGTTAATAATAACTTTGAACAGAATGTAATTGCAAGTGCAGTTTTTGCATAGTTATCTTTGTCCTGTCTGATCAATACGAGAAAGGTGAATCTGCGTTTTAATTACCAAGATTCATCTCTTAACACTGAAGCTTGACAAACTAATGAGCTGTGTGGGTGGTGTTTGTTCCCCTGCCCCCTTCCAGGGGATTTTTGGCTTTCCCCTCCCAGTAAAACGATGGTTTCACAGGAGCAACTGGAGCAAAGTCCTGCTGCTGCAAAGTCCTCTGGTATCCCAGAGCTGGATATCAGCATAATGGTATGAAGACTAAACTGATGCCTTTGGCCTGCTCTGCTAATGCAGTGATTGAGAGTTGAGTGATGTGGTCAGCTGTGAGTGTTGCTCTGTTCATTATGCTGGAGGGAGATCCTTCAGGCAGGCTCTGTTCTCCTCTCAGGGTTAACTTCAGGGTAATGATTTATGTAAAGTAAGAGCCATGATTTATGCAACTACCCTGATAAACAGGGAGGCTTTATCTTGTAATCCTTTCATAACCAAAAGTGCAAGTGAGATTTCTAATGCAGATTTCTAATTAAATTAGATAAAATTATCTGGAACTAAGCTTCTATTCAGCAAATCTTGAATCTGCCTGCCTCTTGCTTTCCTAGAACTTGAAATCTCTCTGCATATGTGTTAAACATGTTTTCACGTGGAGATGGAGTTTAGTAAATGTTCTTATGTGGTGTGTGGTTTCCTTAATTTCTGAACTGATCTGTGCCTTCAGTGCAATTTGGAGAAATGAGGTTAATTATACCAGAAGAGATTTTTTTTCCCTTCAATATGTGCTTGATGACTAAGCACAGTGAACAATTTAGAAAAACGTCAACTTATAACCTAATTATAAAGAGATAATTAAAACAAAGTAAAAGGTTTTTACTAATTTTCAGAGGAGGCACTTACTGTAAAAACTGTAAGTTTTGTAACTTACAGTAACTTACAGTAAGTTACTGTAAGAACTGTAGTTACAGCAAAGGAAGGAACTTCTCTAGTATGCACTTTGTGAACTGATTACTTACTAAGAAGTAATTTCATAATCATCTGGTCCAAATTCACCATCTTCTCAAAGCAATTGAGTGAATACTGTACTTGGGTTTTGTCATTGTCATCTAAAAGAAAGTGACAGAACTTCTTCCATGTCTGGTATCAATCTGGATTTTGATATTAATATGCTGTAATGCTGTTAAATAGATCACATGCAGTGTTCAATAAGTCTTGCCTAAATCAATTTAATAATGCTCTTTACCTTGAATGCATATGCTGCCAGAGGCAGTAATATATCAGGAGGGATGTAACGTGAGGAGCATCACTCTAGGACAAACTTTCACTATCTAGCACACTTGTGTGGTTAAGAATAGTCAGGGGAATTGTTTTTGAAGAGCAGGTCTACTTTATTTTTGAATATAGGGTTATATACTTGGTTATGTAAACTTAGACTTAACTATTTTGACTCCTCTAACTGGTGTTGTGTTTCATTAGATAAGTGATTTAAAGTGGACAAATCTCTTAATTGACAAGTCTTTTATAGTCTTCAGTCTTGAAGGTGTTCAAGTACTTTGAAATGCCTTGTCATTCTTCTCAAGCTCTCTTCAGTGTCAGCCACAAGTTTGCCATGACCTACATACAGCTTTGGGTTTTCTGGTGGGATTTCTACTGCAGTTGTGATTACGTAGGTAAAGTCTTCCAGACTGAGTTAGTTTTGTTGTGTTTCACTTGTTTGTAGAGAACTTAGTATTACCCTGAATCCACCCATGCTGTTGTCTGGAAGGTGTGTGGTGAGATGCTTCAGTCTGGCACACTGTCGGGTGCAAGCCAAAGATTGGCTTGCTGATAATTAGTGAACCCATTTTGATAGTTCTTCACAAGTTAGTTTTTCTAATTGGCTTCCAAACCTGTTTTCCAGCTCCTGGAGGGGTGTTAAATTTCCTTGGCATGTTTGTCCTGCAGAGGACTGTGGCTTCCAGCTAGTAAAGAAAGTGACCTTGCAGAGTGTAGATAAAAATGTTGAAGTCTAAATCATTGATAAGGTTTGTCTTTCTACTAGTTGTGGGAAGAATCCCAAGCCTTCCACGTGATTGTGAAGTTTGAAGTAGTTACGCTTTAAGGTTAACTTGCACCAAAAGCAGTTTACAATGGGAAATACTGTTTCATCATTTCAGTCTCTGCTCACCCTTTAAAGTAGTATCTTTCACAGATAAGATTTCCCAATGGATGTTACCTTGGACCACAAAGACAAACAGGCTGTGGTCCTTTGGTGATATGCTGGACAGGTATTGGGAAGATAGGGCATGTCATTGGCCCTTGTGGTGGTAGAAAATGTGGACAGTCTGCTGATAGCATTTATTGATTTACTTTTGTGGAAACAAGAAACCAAATGAAATGAGACATTATGATATGACATGACCCAGACTTGTCTTTCTGGCAGTAACCTTGTTTAGATTAGTTAAATATCACTTCCTTTGTTGCCTGAATCTCTTCAGTATCTCCAGATTTTTTTTTTTGTTTGCTGTAGTGTTATTGGAGCTCTATATGATGAACTTCTGTAATGATTTTTGTCTGGTGTGAATGCACTGGGGTGTGTGTGGTGTTTAAAAGTAATTCAGATTTGATGTCTAGATGGATTTCGTCTTCTGAATATCGATAAGCTAAATGCTTTTGCCACCTTACTTTAGACCTTTTTCTGCTGTCCTGTTGCTAGTACTGCGTTCAGGCTGCCAGAGGGAAGGAGGAAGTTGCTTTGTTGGACTGTATTTCTGCAGAACTTTGTGGCTTGTTGCTGACGTTTGAGAGGTTGGGTAATGAACATTTTCTATTTCCTGTGAGTAATAATCTCGATAGGATTGAATTTGGAGGGAGCGAGTTGTTGACCTAATGTTTGTCAGTGATAAAGTAGAAGACAGACCATTTAATCTCTAACAAGGACATATCCACAGTCTCTCTGGTTGCTGGATTTAGCATTTTTAAACATTCAGTGGGACTGCAGCAGGCCTCCCTGGCACTTGGAAAGCACATCTTTAAGCATCTTGATCTGTGTTTGGACAAATCTGCGAATTGATCATTTTCCTGTTAAAAACAGAATTGTCCTTGTTTTGAGAGTCAGAGCCCTCTGAAGCCCTGAGTTAAATGTTGCTGCAGTAGCTCTGGAGGCAAACAGAGCTGCTGTTGTTTGCTCCATAATAGCACTTGCTCAGCCCTGGACACAAGGATTTTTTACAAGATGGGGAATGTTGGCTACGATTCCTGGAGTGTTCCTTTGGTTTTCTTTTTTTTTTCCCCTTCATTTTTCTTGCTGAAGTGCTTAGGAGCTCTTGGTTTATCAGAGGACAGCACCCTTCACATAAGCCTGTCTTCAAAGTGTCCCCGTGGGGTGAGCCCTGAGCCTGTGTATTCAGAGGTATCCTGGCAGCAGGTGCTCTGTAGCAGCTTAACGTAAGTTCCGTCTTCCAAACGCTGTTTATACCTAAGAGTAATCTGGTAATTTTGATGATTTCTGTTCTACAGCAAGAATCTTATATAGATCTTTTATTAATCCTTTCAAAGATTTCTTTTTTTTCTTGACTTTTTAGCTCAAAGAGGTATCTGTGGTACAGGGATTTAGATATTCTAGTTTTGTGTTTGATAAGAGTTATGTGTCTGTGTTTGAAGAGGGAGCTGTTAACAAGTGGTTGGATAACTGGTGACTATGTATTGCTGGTTAACAGCTATAATTCAGCTATTGTAAGCCTAAAACAAGTTGTACTCAAAAATAGATTAGATGATTGCTGACACTTAACAACCTTAAAATGTTAAATTTGGGGTTGCTGTGTTGTCTTGCAAGATAGGTATTTTTTTCTCTGCACCTACTCCAGCTTGTTAATGTGTTAGAGACCAAACTAAATTTCCAGTGGGAACTACCTGTGTTTTTTAACTGTTTTATTTAATAACAGAATTATGCTATAGTTCTTCAGTAACTTGTTGCCATAAAGAACTTTAAAAGGTATGGCAGGTAATATACTCTATCTGAGGGGTGAAGTCCCTTCTGAGTTTGAAATGAGGAGTTGCCAGCAATGCTATGCTGACTGGCATGTGGAGATGCATTCTTGGAGAAGGCAGGGAAAGGGAGGTGGAGAATGGGAACATTCTTTCCTTTCCCTGGCGTTGAGATAACCTTTCCTTGTAACAGAGCAAAGCAGAGGCTGCTGGTTTCAGACTTTGATTGTTCACACCTAGTATTTAACCTTAATTCCAATTTAGCGCTTCTAGGCAGTTCCCTCACAACCCCAGTGGTTATTGCTGTAACATTGGCAGCAATGTGTACTTCTGGAAAAGGTCACCAATTCTGTTTTCTAGCTGGAATCTTATAGAGGAATGGAAATAGAACACAGGCTCAATGTGGAAAATTGCTATGAATTAAGTCTAGCAGATTCTGGTTGTCAGAGTACAGGGTCAAGGGAAAAAAGGGAGTTGAGAGTTTCTCAAAGGAAACCTTTCTCAGTTCTTAAAACAAAAAGATAGAATATTAGCCTGCAAATATACAAGTGATGCTGCCTCTCAAGTGTGAATGTTGTGAGCATTTATAGATGCTTGTGGTTTTTAACTGAACCCATTTCATCATTATATTTCATCATAGCTCTGGTTCTCAAGGTTTTGTAGGTCTGGTATCTGTAAGAGTTTCAGGGGAATAATATAATGACTTTTGATCTGACATCAGCCTCAAACTCAAAGGAGTATGGTCAGAAATAACTGGGACAGGAAACGTTCTGATCTATTCTATTCTGGCTTCCAGTTTTCTTTACATCACATGACCCTAGATATGGTCCGACTTTTCAGTTACCTCAAAAGGTGGGCTGTAACAACACAGACATTTCCCCTGCAGCATTACTTTTCATTGGTTTAGCCCTTAGAGGCAGATGTTGGGCCATAGCCCATGTGCTGGGTGTTGCAGGAAGGTTCCTGTGTGTGTGTGAATAAAGAGTGGCTGCCCATGGGAGCAGTTTGCACACTGAGGATAAGGCAAGTGTGGCAGAAGTGGGTTTAAGCCTTCCTTTGAGAAGGGACAAGAGAATGGATGGTATTTGATACTGTCATGGAGTCTTAAGGTGTAAAAAATACTTATTATGGCTAGTTAGGGAAATTAGTGGGAAGATTGTGAACTATAATAAAATGAATCTTGGTGACAAAATCGCTGCAGTAACGATTGGATGAGTTTTCTCCTCCCTCTGAGGGAACCAAAGTCTTATCCTGTATGTGGGAGCAATTATGCAGAGTTTTAGGAGGAAATGGAGTTGAATGGTGTACACAAAGACCAGGAAAATATAAATTATGGGGAAGACATACTTGAATAGTGGAGAACATTAATTGTGGCTTCAAGAGCTGTGGTGAATAGAGCAGGGCTGTATCTTACACTGAACAGGAAGGAATGACTCATAAGCCTGCTGTGTCTTGCTCTCCATGCTTGTGGCAGGAGGTGTGCTTTCAGATTTGCATTAAAATCCCTTAACTGTGTGGCAGAAGTGGTTTAATATAAATAGCTTTCTCCCTTCATCCACCTCTTTCATCTCAGCAACCTTCAAGGAAACAATTTTGGATGACGCCCTGTGGCCAGTGGAAATAGCAGTGCCTGTTCTGCCCTAACCTTGCTACTGTGTCCCCCTGTCAGTTATTAAAGCTTCACTTTGTCAAAGAAGGGGGTCAAAATAACATTGGGACTTAAAAGACTTTGTATCCAGGCTCTGGAAACCAGGACTTCTGCAGGTAGTATCTCATTTTTAGAAAGTTATTTAGAACTTGTTTGGGGACTGTCATGATACGAGCACATGAGAAGCAGAGCACAGCGGCTTTAATATGACAGATTCCTTACATGTAGGCAGGTGTTCCACAAATATTTACTTACTTTTCAGGAAAACAGTACAAATTAAGCCTATTGTTCACTCCTAATACCCATCTGTGTATTCCCTGATAAGTCCCTGTTTGCAGTAACCTGCTGTTTGGAAAGAACTGAGTGTATTTAGAACTTGCACCTTTATTCTTGAGTGGTAGGTGAAGAAAGGTTCTTGTCCTGTTTAGGTATTCAGTGTTGTAATTCTTATTTGCTTAAGAAGTTCTCCATCTGTGCTTCAAGAGACTCATTTTTGCTGGTTGTTTTAGTATCATGGTTTTATGGAATCTGTGCCTTTTGGTAGTGTTTTGGTCATAATGGTTTGTAGAACTGCTATAGAGGAGGACTATAATTAGACAGTCACTACGTCAGCTTAGTATTTTCATAAGTCTAATTAGAAAGGTTGGTAAAACATGGTGGAATTGTATCCATATGCTACAGTCTTCTCATGTAAAAGTGAGCTGGTTTAGGGGTTGCAGTAAAGATGTTGGTAAATTGGACTTAAAAGAATGGCACATACTGAGTCCCAAAGGTGATGTCCAAGGATCATGTTATTGTGAGAAATAGCAGTATATTTGTCCTTAGAAAGTGTTTCAGTTTCTATTATCTGGATTTAGACATAATTTTCAAGTGGTTGATTAAGGGATAGGAAAGAAATCGTAATACTTATAGTTAATTTCCTAATTGAAGCAAAACTTATAACATTTTGGAACTTTATGCTGGATTTAAGTAATAATCCCTTGCCTTCATTTTATTAGGAGGTGTATTTGTCGTTAACTCAAATCTTAGATACATGAGAATTCTAATGACTTATTTAGAGTCAAAAAAGCCCAACAGACTTAACCGATGAACAAGTTGGAAAACTATCTGTGGAACTGTATGGGGGGTTAGTAATCAATATAAAACCTCCAGATTTCATACCAACCTTCTCTCTGGCCTAGTATAATTTTGTAGTAGGGCTCAGCCTAACACTGGCGAGGGGCTGTGCTGACACAGTCAAAATTCCAGGGCCAGCAGTTGAGATGTCAGATGGCTCCCTGTCTTCTGTCAGCATATTTGAAGTATCTACTTGTGATTGCCTTTTAATGATATGACCTTTAATTTACATGGAACAGCCACTTGGAGTGGTAAAAGACCCTGCACAGAGAGGTAAAAATAGCCTGAAGTTGAGCCATTTCTCTGACTGTGTGTCTTGTTCCTTAAAACATTGTTAACAGGAGCAGTTTACAAGATGGTCCGGGATGACTGTAGTGACCCTGTGGGAGTATTTTGGAATGGGATGAAAAAAGAACTTTTAGTTTCAGGTGTGAGATTGAATGGTTACATCTGTGCTGTTTATTTGTATCTTCTGCAAACCTGAACTCCTTTAAGTTCTTTAACATTCTTCTGTTTTTAACTTTTGTAAAGGTCATAATGGTTTCCATTCCTGAATACTATGAAGGAAAGAATGTCCTCCTGACAGGAGCTACAGGCTTCATGGGAAAGGTGCTTCTGGAAAAGCTGCTCAGATCCTGTCCTAAAGTGAAAGCAGTGTACGTACTGGTAAGAAACAAAGCAGGGCAGACACCTGAAGCACGAATAGAAGAAATTACCAGCTGTAAGGTATGTGTCATGCTCACAAAGTACGTTTTTGTCCTTCATTATAATGTTCCCATTTCATTCTGAGAACAGCTTTGGTTTGTCTAAAGCAAACTATTATTGTTAAGTGGTTTTTTTTGTTCTAACAGAAATGCAAAATCCAAGACCTGGCAGTACTTCTATAGCTGCTCTTCAAGCTCTTAGTCTCTAGCAAAGCCAGTAGTTGAAAATTATCCTGTATTTAATTCAGGAGAAGGATGTTCAGCTGTAATGCAGAGTTGAGAAGTAAAAACCTGTGTTACAGCTTGTTAAGAAAATATGAAGTACAAGAGGCAGTGGACTGGGAGTTTTAGGATGGGATTGAGATCCTCCAGATTTCAAGCAAATGACGTTTTCTTCTTGTACCTTCTTTTCTTGTCTCTAAGATGGGACTTAGTACTTTTTTTTTTTTTTTCTTTTTGTGGAATGTGATGTTGGATCTACCAGTAAGCAAGAATACATGATCTGAACAGGAACTTACGTTTGTAAATAGAACAGAAATGTTTGTCTTTAGATTCTTTTATGGATTTCTGTTAGTCAACCTGTGACAACTAGAAAGGCACTGAAATTCTGTGCTGTGGAATTATTAAAGTGGCTGTCTAAATGATTTTCTGTGCAGTCTGGGTCAAATACTTTGCTCCTGAAAAGACTCATTACATTAATATTCTGGTGAGCTAGGTTGGACATTCTTACTGTGTGCAGACCCATCCATCGGTGATGCCCATCTTTCTGCTAGAGAGGATCCTGTTCATGATGAGAAAGATTAACAGAAAGAGGAGAGATTTCTAGCATGAACTTTGCTAAAGCAGAGTTTGTTTATTTCTATCCAGGTTTTTCTCTTGTGGAACATGGGAGTCGGCAGTTTGATTTTTAAGGCTTAGGAAATATGTTGAGGTGCAACGTAGTCTGTACAAACTGCGTGCTCAGAAGCTCCTGAAAGGGAATCAGTAACAAATTATGAATACACATAGGCTGGGAGGACTAAGTTGTTTAAGGCAATGAATTTCTACAACTCTGACTAGCTGGGCTTACAGCAGATACAAGGATGGCTGTGTCCTTAGCAAATTGTTTTCTGTAACTATATCAAAACTGTAGCTCATTGCTCAAAAGCATCTGCTTGCAGTCCTGTGCAATGCTGCAGAATACAACAGAATCTGTTACAGGGGGGTTCTGTCTTAAAATTCAGTCATATGTTCTTTACATGAATCCCTCAGTTTCCTACTGTCCTGAAACAAGGAAAAGATCTCCAGACCAATCTGAGATGAGAAAGGGAACATTTCTCAATCCACTCTTTGTATATACTATTACCCAAAGAAAACTTAGGGAGTGTTTGAGCAAGGAAAGGAGTAGCATTAGTGTGGCCTGACTTCAGTAATACTTAATCCTCCTTGTAGCTTTTAGGAAACCTGTGTATTGTAAAAGGCTTTTAAATTTGAGTCCAGGTCTGCTTGTGGTCTGTACCAGCTCCTGCTGAGATAACAGTGTGATGCAGAGTGTTGGTGAACACTTAACTGCCAGAGCAGGTTCACAGCACAAGTCCTGATAAGCAGAGCTACCTCTGAGTCCCAGCAGTAAGAACATAAAGAGGGGTGGTGTTACTCATCTCTGCAGAGATGTAGATAGGGCCAAGTGTTTGTTCTGTCTTCAGCAAATGGTTAGAGAAATGAGATCAGAAGTCCTCAGTTCAAGTGGCGTTAATGTCATCAAGATTCCTACAAAAGACCATCAAAATTTTAATAGGATCTGTTGTCTTAAACTGTTCAGTTGCAAAGGCCCTGCCTGTAATTTTTTACAATTTGGTTGGACTCATTAAGTGTTCTAGAGGTGCTTGAAGATTCTGTTTCTTGAAGAGTTTAAAATCTAAAGGGATGAATGTGATAACTGAAATAAACTGAGCTACAGATAGCCAATAAATATGGAGGTTTCTACTTTCTTTGGACTTCAGATATCTAATTAATTTTTAATCTAATTAATCTGTTAATTTTCCATATGTATTGCATATGCTTTAGGTGTTTCTTGTTCTCCTTTGTACTCATGTCAGTGCTAGTGTGAGGTATGTAGGAATAATATATGACCATGGATGTGAAAAGGGGAAGAACTGATGTGATGGACATAGGAAAAGTACCAAACTGGCTCTTCAAGAGCTTATCTATGGGACTGCTTTTTGGTTATCACCACATTAATATGGTGAACAGGCAGTTACTTCAGTCCCCTGGGGGCAGGCACTGTCATTCCAACTAAAAACACAGCAGGCTTATTTTTCAAAATGACAGAAAGTTTGCTGCCCTTAGGTAAGCTCTGTTTGCTGTACCCCTAAGAATTGCAGAGGCTTTAAATGCTGTCTTGGCACCTTTGTCTTATGAGGTGAAGCTTCATGTTTGGGAGGTCCAGGCAAAGCCTCAGTAACTGGAGATGTCCTATGTTTAAAATTAATAGGGTTCCTTCCATAAGGAAATGTCTTTTGACTATTTGCATTTGGTGTAACTGCATGGTTGAAGGGGAAAAAAGAATGTGCTGCTGTGATTTTAATACAGTTTAATTGCCTGGTGTTGAAGCAGTTGCTAAGATATTGGCTCCTGTACAATTAAGAAGAGGGGTCTGCTTTGGTATGACTTTCAAGAGCGTTTCATTCCCACGGTACTGTGTTGCTCAGGAAAACTTGAATACTCCTGACTGTAAATAAGATGAGGCAAGAATTTTGATCTGTGTAAGCCACATGATTAGGATCCAGTTATTTATGGAGGGAATACATGATGGAGTGTAGCATGGGTGAGATTTTTTCAGTGAGAGTAGTTAAACACCAATTTGGTAAGACTTGATCCCAGGTTCTAACATGATCTACCTCTTTTCTTTTAACTAGCTAGAAAAACAATTTGTTTGCCTTTTTTTTTTACTATATTCTGGAATTTCTCCAAAACTAGCATAATTTGAGGATAGCATTTCTTAAATCACTGGAACTTTTTAAATCTTGATGAAAGTTTTCTAGAACTATAATCCAGCATGGCTACTGCAAGTCTGTAAAAATCTGAATAGCTTTTATCAAGCTTGGGAAGTAGGCAGACCGTTCCTTTTCCATCTGTTGAAAGAGAAATTACAGTATTTAGGCTGCTGGTTAAAATTTCTTAGAGTCCTGATGTCTAATGCAGACCATTCCTTCTTTCATCTGGTATTGACGGATTTGGTTTTAAGGACTGGGATGAGTACTAAAAAACACTAAGTGCAAATTGAAGTCTTCTTGCCTTCAGTACAACCCATGCAATACTTGCTTTCACTGTTGGGATAAAGTGTGCACAACTTCCTCCCTGAGTATGTTCATCAGAAGTCAGTAACATGTACTTTTAATATTGCCAATGTGCTTTTCTGACTTACTGATGATCTTGAGAAATAAGGAGGTATAGACAGAAAACGTGGGATTTTTCTGCACTTAAGTGAAACATTTGCCTCTTATCTTCACTGAGTTTAGTCTTGTTGTTTTTTGACAGCTCTTTGACAGGTTGAGAGATGAGCAACCAGACTTCAAAGCAAAGATAATAGTAGTTATGAGTGAACTTACACAGCCTGAACTGGATCTTAGTGAACCAATCAAGGAAAAACTTATAGACTGCATTAATATTGTATTCCATTGTGCTGCCACAATCAGATTCAATGAAACACTAAGGTGAGTCTGAAATTCTGTTTACTCTGGTCTAGTAAAGCAATGGAGGAGGTGAAACAGGTAGGTGTCTGCACAACCTTGCAAATATTCAGCCTGTCAGGTACCTCATGTACTCTGATATTTCTGTGCTTGGACAAATTTATGATGTTTTTTAAGGCTCTCCAAACTTTTTTTAACCTGTTGGATTTTCCTTTGCTCTTCATTGGAAGGTGGAAGCATATTATTTAGATCTGCTTTGCCAGAGGTTAGAATGTCACTATTCAACATGGAAAAGTGCATACTTTTAAGGCTTTAAGCAAAAAGACATCCACTATTAACATAGAGAAATGAAATAAATTAGCCCCTGAGTTTTTGGTGGAGAGGACGGGTGGTTTGTGGGGTTCTTTTACTTGTTTGTTTGGTTTTTGTGTCTGGATTTCAAAGCCTTTTAGAAGAGAAGCTGTTCAGGAGACTAAGAGCATCTTGCTATTCTGAGTCTTCCAGACATCATGTGTTGCTCTGCTCTCAGGGATGGGTAGAAGGAACATGTATAAACTGTAGTTATATGCACTGTACTCCCTAGTAATGTTAGAACTTTTTTCCTGGTTTGCAAAGGCCAATACAAACTATTCCTTTAGCCTTCCTTGTTAGGAAGGGAATGCAGGTTTTCAGAGGATACAGTTTTACCAGAAAAATTGGGTGGGGAAAGTTCAAGCACTTGCTCTCTTATCCCATGAGAAAAACAGGAGATTAAATACTGCTCAGCTTTTCTCCCTGTCTTTAAAAAGTCCTTTATTAGGAATAGAGGTTTGTCTTGAGGGAAGCAGGGAGAAGTAGATGCACAGGGAGAAAGGGGAATACAAGAAGTGGAAAAAGTGGTGCTCATGTTCTGATTGTGAACTCCTTCCTTTGATTTGTTGAAAGAGGCAGCGAGAACTGAGAACAATATCAGAAAAAAAAAAAAGGTCCCAAACTAATTAGTTTCCATTGATGTTAATTGCTTTGGGATAGTATTCCCCCTTTCCTGTCACTCCCTTTAGTAATAACATGTGATAAAGCAGTCTGGAACTTAGTGATTGTTTGGAGGATACCAATTTTTTTTGTTGCTAATGAAACACTTCATTGCAAGGACTTTGATAAAGTGTTACTGAGCTGTACTCGTGAAACTTGGTTGATTAGTACACTGTGTACAAGAAAACTGATGCCCACAGCAAGTTCTACAGGCTGGAGAGAATATCTAAATAGTATAAAATAATCATAGTAGTTGCTCATCAAGCTGTTATCTGGTGGGAACTGTGCAGATATACCTACTCTTCTACAGTGTCCTTAAACACTCTAATGAGCAGCAATGAAGTTGAAGCATGAAAATGTGGTTCTTGGTGATTTTCCTTTTTTTTCCCCCTACCTTCCTGTATTGAGCCTCATGCTATCCTACAAGAAGATGACAATCTTCAACTTATTAGCCCTCTTCTGAGTTATTGACCTAACTCAACTTGATTCAGAAGTTCAGAGATGCATCTTGTGGCAGCTCAGTGGTGTTCTGCATTATTTCCTTCACATTTGAGGGAACACACAGAATTGGGATTTAGATTGAGAAGATCAAAGGTCTGATTTTCCTACTCTAGTAATGGAGCATGAGGATGTTGGTAAGAACAGGGTAAAAGGAAAATTATTCTGAACATTGCAGTATGTTCTGAATTAGGACTGTTGTATATTTTAAGCAGAAAGTTAGGACAGTGTCCATGCAGCTCTTTTGGGTAGGGTGGAGTATTCAGGAATACTTTATATACCATCACTGAAGCATCTAGGAGTGAATTTCTTTTTGCTTGCTTTTTACCTTGCTTTCTACTGATGCCATTTCTGTGTAATCCCCAGAGATGCTGTCCGGCTAAACGTGATTGCCACCCAGCAGCTGCTCTTCCTGGCGCAGCAGATGAAGCACCTGGAGGTGTTCATGCACGTGTCCACAGCCTATGCATACTGCAATCGGAAACTGATTGAGGAGGTCGTTTACCCACCTCCTGTGGATCCCAGGAAACTCATCGATTCTCTTGAGTACGTGTTCTGTTTTATGAACCTGCCTGGGTAATTTGTAACCATTTGTTTCCTAGGAATGAAGTCCCACTAAAAGGTGAGGAACCTTAAAGATGAAGAGTTAGCTTATGCTGTTGTGTAAGTCTGTCAGCATGGCTGACATTTCCCTTTCCTGTAAGGAGATGAATTAAGGTGTATGGTTGTAAGTGTGTGATTGTGTGAGTTCGTAGTAAATCTTGAAGGTGAGAAAAGATTAATTAGGCCACAGCTTACGGGTGTCACACTCAAAGACAGTTTTATTCAAGAACTCCATGGAGAGAAAAAAGACAGGTAAAAAGCCAAAGCTCTAACTTCTAATTACTGAATATATCTCTTCCTTATTCCCACCCATAGCTCCATCCCATAGGTTGAACCACAGTGTCTATAAAACTCATCACAGCTTTAATTGGATGACACTCTTCAGCAGATGTTCATTTTTGCT
>JAWWEV010000167.1:6682073-6705082 GCA_035583235.1 Hafferia zeledoni | reverse complement strand
AGGTTGAACCACAGTGTCTATAAAACTCATCACAGCTTTAATTGGATGACACTCTTCAGCAGATGTTCATTTTTGCTGTGAGAAAAGTTATCTCTTGAGATTCCTTTCTTATGAGCAAACTGACCTGACACCTTTTTATCTTACTTGTTTTGCTAACTATTGGTCTTTTTTACAGAACTAAAATCCTGGTCCTATCAGCAGGCCCCAGAACTTCGTCTGCCATTCTAAAAACCCTTCTTCTCAACTCAGAAATCTTCCTACATATGGTTGCTTTAGGCTGAGCTAGGTGTGGAGGAATGCTGAAGGAGAGGGACACTCTTACCTACCTGTGCTGCCTCCTCTGTGCCGAGAGTGCCAGTCTTTCACCTGTATGATGAGCTGAATCGGGGGTATTGACAAAGTTGTGCTGTTGCAAGTGTGCTGGCACTGGCATTTGAAGGAAAGGGATAAAACTCTAAGACAGTCCCCTTGGACAGCAGTCTGCACTACATCCACCTAAATGCCATTGTAGGATCAGACTGAGACACTAAAATAATACTGCTTAACTGTAGAAGTAGTTCTCTTAGGTATTCTGAGAGCCCAAGTATTAAACATCTGTTTTCTGTAGCTTTTTAGTCTTAAATTGGGCATTATGGGAGGGGGAAAATTACCTGTTCTGTATTTTATTTTCTGTGTATTTTACCAGCCTTGATGTAGCTGTCAAACTGTGAAGCAGGTGGCAATATGGGATAAGTATAATGTAGTACATAGTAGTCTCAACTTTAATAAGTCTCTTCTTTCTTATCTGTCATACAAAATACCACCACTTGCAAGAGAAGTATGAGACTGAAAAAAAATAATTAAGAAATCAAACATCTACTTTAACCTGTTAATATTGTTGGAAGAATGCTAACATTAAAACCAAGTGAGGTACCACCTTGAATTTACATTGAGCCAATCACTTCTACAATATTGGCTTTAAATATGCTTTCAAGTGAGATATTTCGAAATAGTCATATGAGCTCTCAAGGGAAAGCTTTTGTAAACTCTGGCTGACCATAACACCACCCCCCAGATTTTCATGCCTTTCTGGGCTTTTCTACCCCTCTTCCTACCCCAGTTCGTATTACAAAGAGAGTCCGGTGCACATTTGCTTTGATTGTAATGGAGTATTGGTGAATAGCAATAAATTCCATTTGTGTGGCTGGGTGACTGAGAATACCAAAGCAGCAATAGTTCCAGAGGCACATCTCTGTTTTGTTTGTGTGCTGTGACTGAAGGTTATCACAGTTTTAATATGAACTGGGAAGCAAAATGAAGTTGCAAGACTTGACTGATTTAAGGTGAGAAACACGGTGACCATCTTGCTTCAGAGGTGGTGTGTGACTGCTCACCACAAAGGTGGAGGTGATGCTCATGATGCAGCTGGGACTCAGCAGTGGCATCACTTTCTAGATCATAGTGCAGCAAGCCTGTGTTCCAAAGACTACCTTGCTACGTTTGCACTTCAAGTTTGAAAACTTAGTTGGTAGAATTCAGATTATTGTAAAGGTACTGCTTGCTCTGTAGTTGGTGTGTAATAAGTGAATTACTTGAACAAAAAAGTAAATGTCAGTATGCTTCTTGTGGTGGACACTGAACATGCAATCTTCTCTTTTAATGAGAAACTTATTTTCATTTGGGTGTGTGTCCCTTTTTCTTTAAAGGAGAAAAACCCGATCGCGGTAACTTTAGGCATTCACACCCCCAGTGAAGCAGCATGCAGTAATTTACACTTGCTTCTTATTTTGTTTCTTTAGGTGGATGGATGATGACCTGGTGAACGATATTACTCCTAAGCTGTTGGGTGACAGACCCAATACTTACATCTACACAAAAGCCTTAGCTGAATCCATAGTGCAGCAAGAAGCATCAAAGTTAAACATTGCCATTGTGAGGCCATCGATTGTTGGTGCGAGCTGGAAGGAGCCTTTTCCTGTAAGTCACTGAGTTGTCACCTGAGCATCTGCTTGTGAATGGCAGGACATACTGACAGTCTCTTTATCTATTGACTTTGTAGAGGAAAATCTCTTGGACTGTGAAGTTGTGACTTGATTGTTTCTGAATAATGACTGATACAAAAGCTGTCAATGACAGTATTCTGATGTGCGAGAGTTAGGAATTAATTACTCCAGTCATAGAACAATAATACACTTATATCACAATGAGAGATAATATTTCAGACATCAAATAAATAGCTTTTTACTTCATGATTCTGTGTATCTTCACCTGGTTGTATCAGCAGCTGCAAGGGGTGTCTAAGAAAACAGATCTGCAGGACATAAAGATGTTTTGACTTTTAGTCAAACAGTGTAAGCTTTGCATGAGGATGACATAAGTTCTGTGTGCTGTACTGATGTGTGGCATTTGTGCTTCCTCCTGTATGAGAGCCTGGTGTTGGATTAGTTTCTCCAGTTCAAGACAGACTGTCTCTCAAGCTCTTAAAATTCATATAATTGACTTGGCATGCATTTTGGAGTATGCCCAATGTACATGTCAAACCAGTAAATATATAGTGTCTAAATACTGTCATTAAAGTTGAGCAAGAATGTTCTGTTTGAAAAATGAAAAAAAGTGAGTTGCAGGAAGCTAGTCTAAAAATATTTGTAAACTTGGAATACTTTCAACATAAACAAATTTTCTGGACAATGCTTTGCAGTTCATTCACTAAGAAATAGATAAGCTGTCTTCTCGCTTTGAAGGACCACTGAGTGTGCAGGTAGATCTCTTGTCTGAGTCATAGGAACTTGTTACATCACCAGATTTTGCTATGGAAGAACTTTATTTAGAAACATTTAATTTAATATCTTTCTCCTCTTTATTCTCTTTTACCTCCACCCCTTACACTTACAAAAACTTCTCAAAATTTCTCTTGAAACTACTGACTTCAGTATCCTCTAACCAAATCCTTTCCCTCTCCCTGTTGATAATAGGGCTGGATTGATAACTTCAATGGACCCAGTGGTATCTTCATTGCTGTAAGTAGTGAATATACTTAATTTTTTCCCCTCCTTTCAGAAGGCAACAAAGCTTCATATATTTTACTGGTGGGTCTTCTGTCTCTTTTTTTTGTTTTTGTTTTGTTCTTTAAGGCAGGAAAAGGAATTCTTCGAACAATGAGAGCCAGCAACGATGCAGTAGCAGATCTAATCCCAGTAGATGTTGTTGTCAATACTACACTGGCTGCAGCCTGGTATTCTGGAGTTAATAGGTATAACAGATGACAAAAGAGAGTACTAAATATTTTGAAATTCTATTGTGTATTTAATAAATCAGTCTTCCATTGAACTCCCCATCAATGTCCTGCTATTCCCTCAGGACAAAGGAATCTAAGGTTCTGACAGCATTAGTCTCTCAAAGTGTGACTTCTTTATGCCAAAGAGGAAGAGATCATCTACTGATACTGTTGTACAAGCCATGTCTGAGAATTCTCTCCTGGCTCTTGTAATCAATATAATCTGCAGTAAAGTAGGTGATGCCTTCTGTGAAATAAAAGAAATATGATAGTTAAAGAAGGAGAAAAATACTGGAAGATGATACAAAAAGCAAAAGAAATGTACCATGAGACTGATCTGATGCTTTCTTCTTTATGTAAATGATGCTGTTGAGGGAAAGGATAATTTTGGGCATGTCTTTTTGTTGTCTGTGTTTTTAAAAGGTTGTTTTCTTTCTAACTTGCTTTTCTGTCTTTTTTTTCCACCCCCCCCAGACCAAGAAAACTCATGGTGTATAATTGTACAACAGGTGGCATCAATGCTTTCCACTGGAGTGAAGTTGGTATGCCATGTTTATTTTTTCTTATTAGTCTTAATAGAAAAAATAAGGTCAAACAATCAACACACAGGCTCTAATCAGTAGATCATGTTGAGTTTTCATTGTTGAAACTGGTATTATAGCCATACCTCTCAATTCTGCAGTGTACAATGTTTTTTCATTACCTTCCATTGTTAATTCTCTCCTCCCTCTCCCCTTGCAGCATTATCACAATTTCATTTTGTGTTGTTTTTTTTTTTTTTCTTATTCCATTCTAACTTAAATTATGGGAGTACTGATTTTTCTGTTTGATGCTGCCATGACCTAAACTGTGGGGTGTGGGCAGTGTGTGGAGAAAAGTGTTGCTCAGAGGAGCAGGAGCGACGTTGGGTGCAATGCCAACCTTACTAAATACATGTGGATAAACAGCCCACAATTAAGTGGTTTGTACATCTGCATAATTGAGAGGTATAGAATTTTAGCCTTGTGTAGCTCTTTGTGTTTGGCTTAAGTTAATTGTTGGTTGAGGTGGCTTTTTTTAATCTTAAGACAGGTCTGTAACACTTCAACTACTCATGTTTAGAGAAAAGTGATCTCTAAGGAAGAATGGCTACCTATTCTCAACTCTTAGCTATCCTGGCTAGAGTGTAATCCACCTGCCAAATGCTTTGTAATACCTTTGGTTATGAATAGCAATACAAGCTGGCTGGCATAGGAAAACAGTTTATTAGTTCTCAGTTTTTTAGAAATAAAGTTCTTAAGCTCAGATTATTATTTTTCATTCTGTTAACTTCAATACTTTAATCTAGTTCATTTCTCTTTCCTACTTTTTGCACACTTTTTACTTGCTTTTGCCCATTTGAGACGCATCTGTAGTTACAAACATTGTTGCTTCCACCAAACTTGGAAAATGGTTGACTTATATCCCAGTTTGAAGCAGGGTCTTTAAGCACACTCTGTAGCAACAACATAAAGTTGTAAGATTTAAAGGAGAAGCAAATTTCCACATAACTTTGAGGACAGTGATCCTGCATATCTGTCATGTACTGAATTTACAGGTGTCGTCAGGAATTTCACATGGAGTCCCATCCTAATTGCTTTTTTCTTAATGCTTAAATTTGGATAAGTTGTTTAAAAATACCATTTAAAATTCATTTCAGATGCTTGCAGAGTCCTCAGTCTGTTTTTAAATTCTTCACTCAAGATTGGAATAGCCTTCTTTGTGAAATATAGAGGACTATTTAAATAGCTTTACATGCTTTATGAACTGAACTTCCTGTCAGTGTTTGAAACCAACAATGGCTAAGGTAGGGAAGAGGAAGAGAGAAGCTACAATAAAATACAATACTAAAGATGAAGGCATAAAAGACCCCTTGATTATAATAAGAACGAGTTCAATAGTATTTTAGGTTAAAAGCCTACGTCTGTTTTGTTTTCTGTGAATTGTGGAAGAGTTAGGGTGGTTATTTAATAATATTATACACTGTAATGTACTTTGAAAATCATTACATTTTACATGGTTATTATCAAAGCTGTTATGCAACTTTTCTTTCTCAGAATACCATGTAATTTCTACTTTCAAGAGGAATCCTCTCGAACAGGCCTTCAGACGGCCCAATGTAAATCTAACTTCCAATCACCTTTTATATCATTACTGGATTGCTGTAAGCCATAAGGCCCCAGCATTCCTGTATGATACCTACCTCAGGATTACTGGAAGAAGCCCAAGGTAATGGTGACTGGCTCTGTCTTGTGTGTTCCTCTGACTTTTAAACAAAGCTATGCTTACACTATGATGCATATTGATTTTTTAAAATTTTTTTTTTCTTTCCCTGAATGTTTTGTGACTAAAACTTGTTTTCCTGACAACAGGTCCTCGAATTCAAAGAGACTTTGAACTTTCTAGCAAAAACGAGAATGGTTTTTGTTGTATAGGTTAGGGATTTGACTAAACAGAATTAAAGGATATAAGCAAGTGATGTTTGTTCTTGAATAATAAATAATAAAAATATGTTGCTCCTTATTTTTTCCTACAGATAAATGCCTAATTTTGAATTTCACGGTAAATCCATTAGACAATGCAGTATGGATACCTGACTTTAAGTTCGTAACCAGCCCCCTCGTGTGTCAGGTTCATTGTGTACTTCACAGAGTGTTTGCATTTTTCCATGATGCTTTGCTGAGACTGGCAGGTCAGAAACCATGGTAAGAAGGACAGGGCTGAAACTCTCTTGCCTGTGAGGTGGTGGAGACTTGCAATGAAGACATGGCCTGGGCACTATCTCGATTTACTAAGTATGAGCAATAACAATCCAGTGGCTGCATTTCGAGGAGATTAATGACTGGCCCATCCATCCATCTAATCCATCTCGGATCAGAGTCCTAGTCAGTCATTAAGCTCTAGGAAGTGGCTTGCATTAAGATTGTTGTTGCTTTTATAAACTGGAAATGGAATGGGAGACAGAGTTTTTAATTGCAAATTATTTGTGTAGATGATACAACTTAATCTGATGTTGGTTTGTATCATCTGAACATTCCGTTTAGTTTATAATATTTACACCAATACTTGGCTAACTAAAGTGGTGAAAATGGCATATCTCTGCTAAATAGGCTAAACTAAATTATGTAGAATGAATAAAAGATAACACTTCAACTTGTTTCAGATTTGCCAAGCCTTTATATCTTAACTCAATGCTTCTATTACATTTTCAAAAGTATTTGTCTTCAGACTGTAGAATCCCCACGGTGGTGACAGTGATTTAACGCAAGTGAGTGTTCATTTGCTGTCCTCTAGCCTAGGTTTATCTTACAAGGAGGCTAAAAGCTCTGTAAAACACTTAGCACTGGATCAGTAAAAGGAAAATGTGTAAGTCCTTTGTAGGAGAAAACTTCTGAACTGCCTTGAGTTGTGTTGTTCCAAGCCTACTCAGCAGTGTAATACTTGGAGCAACAATAGTGGCAGATGGCTGTGCCTGCTCAGTAATCTTCCCACATTAAATGTTGTAAGATCTTCAGCTTTTAAGAAGGTCTTGTACATAAAAGTTCCTAGCTTCTAGGTTCTCTTGCATTTTTTAAGCTATTCTTAATAAAAATTGATAGAAATTCCCTGACAGATGTGAAGACTTCATTGCTCCCTAAAACATTTGTACTATAAATGCCTTCAAATAGTTGTGAAGGAGTGCTGCCAGAATCTTGTCAGGCTTTGAAGGTCTTTTAAGTATTTGACCAGTGGGAATAGAATAAGACTTGTTTAGAACACTCTGCAGTTTTATACTGTAACACTGAGAATGGTGAATCTTGCTGCTTTTCCTGAAGTTTCTTACCTGATATCCAAAGATGGGATTTAAATCTTTCATCACTAGTAGCACAGTTGGTGACATTAATACTTCACAGAAGAGAAAATACATTTTTACTGATATGAATATTCCAAAGTGGTTTAATATAACAGTTTCCTACTACTATGCACAAGATTTCCAGTTCACAGAAAAGATGGGAGATTGAACTAAAACAAGCTATTGTTCAGTAACAGCTTTTAAGTTGGATACCCAGCCCACTTATTGGGAGGCAGCTTTCATTATATAGTGCTCTTCTTTTTTTTTTAAAGCATTTAAAAATAGGAGCCTGCAATAGGAACAGTAGAAGCAAATAAATATATGTTGCAAGTAAGACGTGCAGTGTTAAATCCTATGGAACTCATGTTGTTTAATAATAGAAGAAACTTGAGACAGATCTTGACTCTTGTACTTTTTGCTAGTCTTCTGGCTGAAAGTATTTTGAAAGCTGCTTTAACTGATGAGCTGGAGGGTTGTGCTGTTGTTGCTGTGGTCGTCCTGTCAGTTGGCAGAATGGCTTTAATGACCAGGTAGCAGAAGCTTCTGCAGACATGGAAGCATTATTGGATATTCTTGAGCTCAGTATAATGCTGTTCTGAGTGAAGAAGTGAAGAAGGGCTGACTTAACTTAAAATGTGACCTTTTCCACCAAGATTTAGCAGAAAAACTTTAACAGTGTAGTAAAAATGTAGTTTAACTGCACTGTTGTCATACCATCAGGTGTTACACTGCAACTGAATTAAAATTTTTAACAAGTGAAAGAATTAGATCAGGCCTGTGATCCTTCAGAACTGCATGATTATGTTAATAATTTAAAAAAAAATTTACTGTTTGGGGTTTTCAAAACACTTTTCTGTTGTAATCTCTCTGCAATATGAAATAGTTCTTTTACACCTCACCTGTGGAAGCAACGTTTTTTATGAGATGGAAATCTTTTTGCTGTTTTTGCATCTAGTGGAAGGTTCTTGAATTTAACGATTCTCTGATAATATTAACAGGTAAGGGAAGAAATAATGCATATAATGTTTCTTCCAAATTTGTATAGAAAGAACGTGTACAACAAAGATTGCAATAATGAAATTTAATATTTTATACTGAGTACTTGAAACTGTTGTGCAGTTGCATAAATAGTGGTGATAATCCTTAGCATCTGAGTTTAAATGTAGTGTTGCCAGTAGCTTGCCATATATTGCATAGCTAAGCTTATTAGTTGCCTAATTTTCTTTAATATAAGGCATAGTTCGCTCATGTAACTTTACATAGTGCTTAGCACAAAACCCCCATATTATTTGAAAACAATTTGATATATTTGAAATAGTAAAGACTTTAAAAATACACACCCAGGTGATCTTTCCAGTTACTCTGAAAGAACAAGATGTGGCATGAAATATTTAAAGTTGCAATTCAGGGATTTCTCTAACAATTCTTCTGTCACTGCGTATGAAGCTAAAGGGAAGGTGTGGCTCATGTATGTAGGGAGGTGTAAAGGACATACTTTCATATCTGTCATTTCAATTTAAAGCTTCTTAAAACTTGAAGCAACATTCACATAAGTTACTGTCTTACAAACCAGAAATGAGCAAAGAGCATGCTATTGTTGCATAGATCAGTACTTTTATTCCTGTTGGAGGTGCTTAAATTGTTTACTGAAAGGAACCACAGAGCTGCTAGAAAAATGAGAATTCAGTAGTATGTCTTGCACTTCAAAATTTACAGTCAGATGAAAATCTGAAGACAAATCTTAAAGTTTGTTGTATGTTTTTTAGAAGAGTCTTTAAAAAATTAAAATAGTTAACTGTCTGTAATGCTTCTACAGAGACTTGCAGATTGGCAGCCTGTAGATCCACAGAAGGATCAGTCTGTACTTGGCCTCAGGAGTGGTTTTAGCCTGGAGGAAATAGGTTGTAAGACTCTTTCAATATACAGTTGTAACCTTAAGCCGGGTCACTTTCAGTTGTGTGGTGTAGAAACAAACCCACCTAACTTATGGATAATTGAATTAACTTGCTTAAACTTTTAACTCCTCTGACGTGCTTCTGAAACTGTTGTAATGTATTTTGTGTTGGTGGCAGTAAGGACTGCATAGTAGAGACAAAATTCTCCTTAGAATCCAGGTGAAGGTCACCCTGACTTGGGTGCCTGCTGCCAATGTTCAGATCTCTGAGATGGTCAGCAGGTCTGACTTTTTTCTGCCTTCAGCTTCTGAGGAAGATGTGACACAATGCTTGATGTTATAGTGACTGGTTATCCATGGTATTGATATTTATAACTTGTATCCAATGGCTGTCTTTGGAATAACTAATCTTCAAAACTTCAGGTTGAGGGATAAAGTTCCATTATGTGTATTGATGTTTGTTTGGAGTCCTGTGTGTTGCCATTTGCAGGAGGAATATGATGCCATTGAAGTTACAGAACTTAGTCTGCCAGAGTGTCCACTAAACAACACCCATTGCTCACATCTCTAAATGAGGGGCTGTCCCCAGCCTGCTTTCTTTCCTCCTCAAAGAAAAGTGTAGTTTCATGTGGATTTAGTACAAACTATCAAACTTTCACAGACAAAATTGATCCTCTTCTACCAACTCTGTAATTGAGAGAATGTGGAGACATTTGTTTCTTTTGGTTGATATAGAAACTGACGCTACAAAGAAAAACAATTTTTTGCTTCCTGAGTTAAAAATCTGCAGCTGAGGTAGAAAAACTTATTTTTGTTGTTTTTCTTGGTTTTTTTATCAGCTTAGCTAAGCTACAGGTTAGTCTTTCCATAGACTTAAATTCAGTGTCGTTTTTGTTTATAGAAAAGCGTGAAAACCAATGTCAGGGGCCAATAACAGGCTCCAAATGTACACTTACATAATCAGATATTCATCTGCACTATTAGTATTTTGCAGGGCACAAGTTTTCCTCAACTGCAGTGGTTGAAGCACTTTAAAATTCAGCTGCTCTTCCACCTTAGCATAAAAAGACAAACTGGGAATGTTCAAAAGGGCAAGTCAAGTTAAATGATTTTAAGACTGTCAGTGGACTGACTTCTGCAAAAATATTTGGCACTATTTTTATCCAGGCTTTTTTGCTATGAGTCTTTCTGACCAGTGAGATCTTTGCTTTCCAAGTTTCAAGTAATTTTCTTAACTTTTGGACTTAATTAGCATACTTTTTTTTTGAAGTTCAGTTTAGTCTTGATAGCACAGGGTATGTTTTGGATGCAGGTTCTATATTCCTAATTGTTTTTGCATCAGAGGAACTCTGGTTCGCTGTTGCCACCTTGCCCTACTGGTGCAACTCTAAGCAGATGTTTGAAGAGATGTCTATTAATAAAATCAGCTGAATACAGTTTGAATACAGTTCTGAATTACTCTGTAGATAGATTCCTGTGGGGCTTAAGGAATAATATTTGTGATTCTTACGCTTTAGAGATACAATAATTTTTCTGTGGTCTTTGTGATTTGTATTGCTCCATTCCATGAGAAGAAAAAGAGGAAATTTTAATATTCCCTTAGATACTGAGATGCCAGCCACTAGTGACAGTAGGGGACACTAATGTGATGCAAAATACTTATTTTAGAAGCATTTCTGGGACAATGTACTATATCCCCTCTACAAGTATAAATGCATCAAGGCAGCTTTCAGAGAAAAATCACTTGGTTTATTGTTGCTTCTATGAACTGTATTGAACAAAATTTACCTTGGGAAAGCAGTTTCCTGTTGTTGCTGGGTTCTGCTTTCTTTGCCTTCCCATGTATCACTCTGCTTAAAATGGTCAGTGTGTCCTACCATAAGGATCAAATTGGAAGCAGTTTTCCATTTCTGCAAGATGGAAATACCTTGAGCACCTGAAGTAGGAATTTAATAGCATTAGGTCATGTGATACTAGTCAATACTTACCAAAACTGAGTGGGCATCTCTAGCACTGTGTCCCTTGAAAGAATTTTCTTGTCATAAATATGGAAGCTTTGCATCTGAGAGACTACCCACATTTTTTGGGTCCACTTCAGATGGTATGATAAAAGGAAAGCCTGCCCAAATTGATCCTTATGTAATAATTTCTCTGTACTCCAAGTGATGGTTTTGTAGAGTTGCTTTCTCTGCACCATAAGGGATGATGGAAGATATTTCTGCATGTTTTGAAGTAGCACAGAATGGTAATGTAACAAACAGGACCTGCTGTGATCTGTCTGTGCCCTTAAATATTTTTTTGCTCTTTGCTGCTGATGGGTTTAAGCTTCGATCTCTTAGTGACCGTATTAAAACAATTTTGTTCTGTTACAGAGATCTGGTCTTGCACAGTAGACAGGAAAATCAGGGGAACTTCCGGCCTTGTTTAAAGTTGTCTTGCACAGATGTTCTGCACTGCCCAATTTGACAGTTTCCTCAAGTCACCTTGTTCAGTGCAACTTAGATATTCCAGTGTGCTGAAAAGTGTTCATCTCTGTGTCCTAAGCTAAGAGTTACCGACAGAAGACAACATTTTTTTTCCCCTAACAGAAAAGAAGAGGTAGTATAAGTTACTGTTGCACTGGGAAGTAGGATGAGGAAAAAAGATTTGTCTGATAATTTCCAATTTTATATGAAGATCAGATAGCCAAAGTCCACTTCAATACTATGCAGAAATATCCTATTGACCTAATATAACGTGCTTTAGGTACAGAGCAAGATGGGGTGTGTTAGTGTGGAGATACAGGATTGGAGGGTAAAAATCTTACAACCTTACTGTCTGTTGTGCTTGTTTGAACTAATCTTTACCCTTGTCATCTGTCCATTCCATGCCTTGGACTGTAGGATGATGAAAACAATAACACGTCTTCATAAGGCCATGATGTTGTTAGAATACTTTACAAGCCATTCTTGGACCTGGAATAATGAGAATGTGACTATGCTAATAAACCAGCTGAACCCCGAAGACAAAAAGGCAAGTGTGATGTGGGCATGGAGACTGAGGGAAATACAAGCTTATTAAGTGAAGACTGAATAAGGACTTGACCTGGCAATGCTGCTTGCTGGCATGTGGAGCCAACCTAGCACAACTGGGCACTGGAGATTCCTATGTGATCCTTTCAGTTGTGTCAGAGCTGTGTTACAAGCTGGACCAGGGACATGATATAAAAGTGGATTGTCTCTGGAGTGGCCTGGCCGTGTGCTCTGGTGTTGCCCATATCAGCCAAGTGGTGGGTACCTTACTGTCTGCATCACAAATAATACAAGGCTTTGCTTCTTGACCACTGCCTCTTTTCTGAGGAACAAGAGGTATGTCTTGAGGGATTTACTTGCTTGTTTTTGAACTAGTAACAAGTTTCATATACTGTTTTCCTGCTTTGACCGTGGAGCCACATGTGTTCAAAAAATACATGTTCCCACTTCTTTCTAAAACACACTTGCTGTGTGACTAAACTGCCTCATGCAGGGGGAGGAGTGAAACAAGCAGGATTGACAGTCTGTCGAGGAGTAAGGAAACCTGGTGTTTGGGAGAAGGAAAAACTAATCTCAAACTAAAAACCGTGTGGTGGGTTGGCCCTGTCTGGATAACAGGTGCCCACCAAAGCTGCTCTTTCACTCACTTCCTCAGCTGAGCAGGGGAGAGAAAATGTAACAAAAGGCTTGTGGGTCGAGATAAGGTCAGGGAGAGATCCCTCACCAATTACTGTCATAGCCAAAACACACTCAGCTTGGGGAAATTAGTTTAATTTATTAACAATCAAGTCAGAGTACGGTAATGAGAAATAAACCCAAATCTTAAAACATCTTCCTATACCACTTCCTTCTTCCCAGGCTTAACTTTATTCCCAGCATTCTCTACCTTCTCCCCCCACAGTGTCTCAGGCACCCCAACTAAGTTTAAACTTCCCTTCTGTTGTGGCTTTATTGGTTAATATTCAGCAGAATAAAAATCATCAGCTGCAGTTCTAAAAGCTCTAATTCCCTCTTGCATTGGAACAATTTTGTCATTCTTAAGATGTCTTTCCTATTGAAGCGTTTCCCAGAATCAGTTCTGTGGTTATGTTGAAGAAAAGCTGCCAGATTTCTAAATAAACTGCCAAAAGTAGGAAATACAGTAGCTTTTGGTCATTCTTGTTTGGAAGATATTTCCATCCCTTCCTGTCCTCTTCCCTCTTCCTAGCAACTTGAGTTCAGGATAAGTCTGAAAAACAAAACCCCAGAGCTTTGAACTGTTAGTGTTTTCAAATAGCTGAATTTTCAGTAAGTTGTGCATATAGCAAGAAACTATTGGAAATAATAACTGAGACTGTCATTACTTTTATGTTCTTGCTATGATATGTTATGAAAAATAAAGTTTGAGAGATTCCAGTAACAGTACTAGAAGGCTGTTCAGTATATTATATCAGAACCAGAGCTGCACCTGACCTTTAACTTGCAAACGGGGCTTATTACAAAGACTCACTGTAAACCATTGTCTTCAGAACTTACAGCTTACAGGGCTTAGTTTTTCATCATCCCTTATAACAAGCCTGCCAATACATCAATAAAAAACTTGAGTTGTGAATTTACCACGATTACTTTCTCTCCTGAGGAAGACACTCACATGGTTGTCTTTAAAATTCAGCTGTGCAACTCCAAGCACAGCTAAAAGAATCCTGCATTTATCAAATAGTGGCCTTGGCTCAGAGCAGGGCTTATTCTATAGCATAATAGAATTATTTAGTTGCTTAAAAGTAAGCAACATAATAGGAAACAGTTATTTTTAGGGTGAAATCCCTTACAGTTGAAGTGGAGGGAAGAATGGTACTGCTGAGGAGGAAAAATAAGGCATGAAATGGTTGAAATTTGGAAAAGATGATGTAAGAAGCTGGTGGTTGAGTCAGAAATGGGATCTAAATCTGGATCATTCTTAGGATTAAGGATAGGATAACCTTGCATCAAAGACAAATTGGAATTATCTGGAATAAAAATATTTATTTTCCTTTAAATTATATAACAGGTGAATTTTCAGGCAACTAACAATGAAAGCTTTTATTTTATGCAGACGTTTAATTTTGATGTTCGACAACTACACTGGGCAGAGTACATGGAAAATTACTGCATGGGAATGAAGAGATATGTGCTGAATGAGGAAATGTCAGGCCTCCCTGCAGCTAGGAAACACCTGAACAAGTAAGTATAATTTTTTATTTTCCTCTCTTAATATTTTCTGTGTCTTCCTGCCTTTATCCGGTTTTGCTTTTCCATGTTATGACTTAATTGTTCTTTATAGCACCTGTTGGTCCCCAACAATTCTTCTGTTCCAGTCCAGTGGTATGAAACACTTTCTAAAGAGGTTCTAATAGTTGCTCCTGAGTTGCTCTCAGTATTAACAATTCCAGTGTTAGTCTGGGGTTGTAGCTCTGATCACTGGTGTGTAAAGGGTAATGCAGGTTTCTGATTCTACCCAAGTATCTTTTGGGAGGTAAAAAGGTGCACAGTTACACAAGGTCAGAATGGCTTGTTAAGGAGGTTTCATAAAACAGTGGTTAATACATTCATGTGATCTTTTGAAGCTGGTGAGTAAAGAGGCAGGGCCTCTCCATTTCAGAGCAGGACACTTGGATGTTGGTGCTCTAAGATGCCTTCCTTTGGCCTTTTCTCTATGGCTCAATTCTCCTAATCTGAATGCATTGTTACTGTCAAGATTTTTACTAGCAAAGTTGTTTTGTTCTTGGCTGATTTATAAAGACAACTGTAGAATTTCTGACTTGTCTCTTTTAAGAGTGAAATAAAAGTAATTAATCTTGTTCTGCAATACATCATGTCTGCTATCCTGATGGTGGAAGGAGAAACAATCTGGGTCATGACTTCTGTTGTCATTCTAAAGACAAGGATTTGCAGTTGTAGAGTGGTTTGGTATATGTTAAAGTCACAAATACACTTTTGAAAGACAATCACTGTGATAACAGTGAGAATAGTTCAAGAAGCATCCTCTTCTGATTTTTTTTTTAATTTGATTTAGATGCTGATAAAAGTGCATAGGGGTTACCATATAGTTGCCATTCTCTGTACAAAGGATCATATTTATGCTGGTTTAAAGTTGGGAGGAATGAACTCAACTCAAGAGAAATTACAAGTCAGAGTTATAGTTTGTTAAAAAGATTACAATAAATACAATGATACAGAGGAAAATTGGTTTTAACCCACAGAAGAACAGATGTATAACCCAACACCCTGGGGCACAAACAGAGTGGTGTTTGTCAGCCCCTGTGCTGAGTCCCACGTGGGCCCCCTGAGTGCAGAGTAAAAGGAATAGAAACCTGTTGGTGAGAATGATGGTTGCAGTCTTGTTGAGAGTGGCAGTCTCAGCCCTGTTGAGGTTCTGGTCCCTCTCTGGATCTGACAAGTGGTACCAGAAGTTCCCAAACCCAGGGATTATGTATGCTCAGGTTCAGGTGGGAATGCCCAGGACCTCCCCCAGGGCGGGGGAGTTTCACAGTGGGTGCATTAACGCTGTGAGTCATGGGATATTTTGGGAATCTTTGATGGTCCAGGTCATTGCAGCTGCCCATTGTGCCAGTCCCCAATGGCCCATGAGCAGACACGACCCCTCAGGCTGGGTGTGAAGGTGCTGGTGCCTCCCCAGAGGGAGCTGTCACAGCTGAGTCACTGGTGTGAGAACAGAAACACTCCCCTGTCTCACAGGGTTCTTTAACACCCAGCCTGTGGCCTGAGGGGTCAGGTGTGCCCTGGGCAGCTGCTGCAAAGGCTCCATTAACAGTCCATCAGAAATGACAGAGGGTGTAGAACACCCAGTTTTGGTTATACTCACATCGTGATAAACTGGTCCCAGCCCCTGTAACTGGGATGATATCGAAAATAACATGAGAAATAATCTTATATTGGAGCACTGTCTGGTTGCCTCCAGCTCTACTTATAAGTGGATTGTTTTGCAAGAGGTTTGGATTCTAATATATGTTTACTGAGGTATTAATTCGATCTCTTTTGTTACCATCTAGCTCTTAACTGTAACTAATCTGAACTTGCAGAGTCCACCACTTCAGTATTAACCAGTTTTGGCAGCCTAGGAAATGTGCTTCTCTAGGGCACTACTGAGTAGGTTTGTTCCTCAAATAGAGAAGCGGGCTTTGCTTTTATAACACAGAAATTGAAACTGTTTTTTTTTTTCTAAAAATAACGTATGTAAAGGAACCCAGCCTACCTGGAAAACAAGGGCAGTGTTTCCTTAAAAAGATCTGCCTTTAAGATACAAATAGTTATGATGTACTGAGCCAAAGACATTGCTCTAAGAAATCTGAGCAAATTCTGGTTGCAGTTTGTCTTGAAGCTTTCATCTCTACATGTGAGAAGACTGCTGAAAATCACAGTTGCCCTAGAAGGTCACTTAGTTTCTTCTGATCTTTAAATATAGTTCCCTGAGAAGAAAGGAGGTTAAAATTGCAGTGAAGATGCCGGGCTCTGTGGCTGTAAATGTGTCTGGAAAATCCAATAAGTTTTTGGTGGGCTGTGGTGGGTTTTTCTGTTGTTATTGTCAACAGCAGTTGTGGGAGTCGCCCTTTCTTAAGGTATGGTAATTAGTGGCGGTTGAGGAGGCAGAGACGGCTCAGGCAGCAGTTAGACCAGAAAGCTTACACCGAGGATGAAAGGACTTTATTCTTAGTTACAACTTTACTTTTATCTACTTTCTCCCACACCGTGTCATCCCACAATTGGTTAGTCAGCTGAGGCAAACATACATGGAAGAATCCTACTGGTCAAAAGGTCTCCTGCATTCTGCAGGTGGTTTCTTCCCCTTTAGGGGAGCACTGCAAACTGCTTTCATCCAAGAATACACTCAAACCTGCTCCATATCAATTCCTCAAACATTAGGGGGTCCGCAGACCTGCTGAGTTAACCCCCCACAAACAGTTGGAGTTATTTCTACATATATATGTAGTTTTAAATACGTGGTGAGGAGGAGGGAAGTTCACGTTGTTAAATGTTTCCGAGTTTTTGGGGTAAGTTACCATGTATGTGACCTTGGCTTTAAGAGGTTTCTGTCTGGCAGCTGTGAAGCAGAGGTACCTGTGTTTAGCTCCAGGGCTGGCTCTGTTCCTTAGTTCCCATTCCACTTTCCAGCAGGGAAGAGCCTTCTCCGTTTGGTCTTTCACTTATTCACCACTTTCATCACTCACGCAATACCACTCATAATGTAACTTGACATGAACAGATGAACAAATGCTACATTGGAAGTTAATTTTTAGTGTCCTTTCTTCCCTCTGAGTCTTGGTGCCTTGGCTCTTAATTATTCATTTTGTTTTTCCCCAGGTTAAGGAACATCCGCTATGGCTTCAACACAATCCTGGTGATCCTGATCTGGCGTATCTTCATTGCGAGGTCACAGATGGCAAGAAACATCTGGTACTTTGTGGTTAGTCTGTGTTACAAGTTCCTCTCCTACTTCAGAGCCTCCAGTACTATGAGATACTGAAAAAGAGAGTTGAGCATTAGGACATCTATGCATATGGTGGTCTAACTGCACAAAACCTGTAACATGTAGTCATCTCACATTTCGTAAAAGCATAATTTCATCTTTAATTGGAGTGCGAAATAAACGGTATGGTTTATGTAATGTTAGTTGTGTACCTTCCTAGAAACAGAGAAAATAAAATGGTCAAGTGCCAGGTTGAATTGGCATTAGGCAAGCATTTAGATAACTTTTAACTCTTTGACCTGGGGGAAACATACTAGACCACTGACCAACATAACTGTGCAATTTGGAACGTGTTTGTTTGAAATCTGCCTTAACATGGTTTTTTTTTCCTTTTAAGTTTTACTCCACCTTGAGCAAGATTATAAATATTGACATAGTAGATACTAGTTGCTGTAGACCTATTTATTTTAAATTCTCCTAAATTACAAAAGGGTTTTGCAAGTTGCGAAAGTGTATAAATGATGGTGGATCTCCTGAAATAAAAATTGAAGACTTTTGTAATTTCTTTGTTTTGCCACTTCTTCCCTTCTCGTCAAAGTAGGGATGCAGCAATGGTGCCTCCTTTGCTTTAAAAGAAAAAAGAAATGAAAAAATGAACAAACCTTCTTTGTTTACTGAAAGGCCTTTTGTGCAATCTGGGCCTCAGAAGGCACTTGGTGATTCAGTTCTGTGCTTGAAACTGGCTGTGCCCAACTTGCATTTTTGTTGGCATAACCAGTTTGCTTTTCTGAAAGCAGAATTGATTCCATCATTGAGCAGATGAAAGGAAATGTAATCCTGAGGGGGGCAAATAAAGTCATTGACTGTCCTCTCTTAAATGATTTTTTTATTGGGAAAACAGAGCCAGCACTTGATTGTTACACTTCTGACTTCAAAGGGTAAATATAATGGAAAGGAATTTATTAGGCCAAGTTACTATTTATATTACTGGTAATAGTAGCTGGACAAAATATAGAGTTTCCTTGAGAGATATACCTGTTTTTAAGTCATAAGCAATGTTAGCAAGTACTTTATGAATTACCAATTTTTTTAAATCTTTGAGCTATGAAATTTGATGCATGGCCAACACCAATGCTCAAGCACACTTTCTCATCCCTGCCCTAATAAAACCTCATTTTACTGGGCAAGCAGAGTAAGGTGCACCTTGCTTCAAAATCAATAGATGTTAACAGTTCTTCCATTGGTCTTTTAACTTAAATGATCAGGTTTAAATCTGAAGAAATCTGGGTTTTTTTCTGCATGTTACTTTGTTTCAGTAGGGAAAACATCTGTAAAAATGGGAAGTTGTAAGAAAAGATTGAATCCTTGTCCCTTTAATCCAAGGCAATACATGAAGATCCCTTTAAATTTTGGTTGCACAGCATTCAGTTTGAGAACACTGTAGTGTTCCTCTAATTGATGTGCTGACCAGCACCCTTGCCCAGTGTTTGTTCATTAAAATCAATTTATACTGATGAATTTGTTCTTGAATCTGCCTGGAAAGGCAAATAATGACTTAATTACACAAGAACTACATTATACTTGCCCTTGGTAGTTTTTTGTCCTATTTGAATTAAATATATAAAGAACTTATTTTGCTATTTTTCTGAAAACTCTTACTTTAAAGAGAGCACCTTTCCTGCAGGTGTATATCTCATTTTGAAAAGATAATGGCTTCCTTGTTGAAGCTAAATATTCTGTAGGGAGTAGCTAAGCTGTAATTCCTTTTTAAAATGACCTGTGTATATATAAAGGTAGTGGTGAAAAGCCTCAATGGTCCAGGACCACAGCTTGTGTGAGAGACCTCTGACTGTGGCTGAAAATAAATTAAGGCTTCTGGGCTTGAAGATGTTACACTTTAACAAATACATGAGGTGTATTACACTTTTAGTTGCCTCCCCAAGTATCCCACTAGACCTGAAAGTATGCTTAAGCATTCCTGAATTATAGACTTTTCTCAGAGGTGCCTACTGTCCAGTGACACTCCTTGTCCCATGTTGGCATGTGGCTGAAGTTTGCAAAAGACAAATACATCATATTCTCAAAGTTATTCTGTGAAACAATTCACTTATGAATTTTGGTTGTTTATAACTATAATCCTTATAACGTTATACTTTCAATGTTGATTTGTTAAGACTGAGAACTATGAAGCCAATGAACTGCTTATTTCTGGTCCAAAACACTGCTTAGAAATCTAGTCTTTTGAATAAATAACAAAGAGAAGGATTACTTTAAACATACATATATTTAACCTCTACTCTTTAAATATTTGCCAATTTAAAAACCCATTTTTTCCCCTCTTTGGAGACTGTTGTTCTGTGCCCTGTTGGTATCTCACACAAATTCATCACTCATCCTATTTAGCTGACAGTAGATTCAGCATCACATTTATTACACTCGTTTTGTCACTTCCTGTGGTCAGTCTGTGAAATTCTATCTGAAACTATTGGGTTTTTTCCATATCAGGGCCTTGTCCTCTTGCAGTTCTTCACACAGTGTTTGCACATAATGGATGTTGGTCAAAAATATACTGGAACTATATTTTGGTACATGAAGCTCAACTCACTGTTTTGATTTGCAAGTTACAAGAGGGGTATCAGTTGGTTAATAAGAAAAAGAGCAGACTGAAACATTATCACTTAACTGCTACTGGTATTTAAATTTGGGACCAGGAAAAAAAATTGCATTTTCCTGTAATGTTTTTCTCTGCTATAGGAACAGATGTTTGGAAACAAATGCTAAATCTGTGACCTTTTATAAGACATAAACAGAAATATTGGGTGCCTTTGTTTGTAAACCAAAAATAAACAAATCCCTTGAAAGTGTTGTTACAGTGTTTGTTGTATCTTTTTATGTGTTTAGTCTAATTTGTGGAAAATAACTGTATAGTGTAAATGACATCTTAATATATGTGAACCTGCCCTTTCCTTTGTGAGTAACTTTGAAAATCAAGTTAATGACCAATTCTGCATTTAGCAAAACAAAACAAAACAAAAACCAAACCAAAGACCTTCATAAGCACAAAAAAAAAAAAACAAACCACAACCCTCCCCCCTAATCCAAACCTTTGTGGGGTGATATCAAAACACATGGTGAGGTTTGCCTGGTCATGGTGACTTTTTTGTGTGTGAGCTACTTTCCTCCTTGCTGTCTTTGCTTGTTCATTTGTAGCATTAGTTTCAAATTTACCTGAATAGCCTGAACCATCTGCTTTCTCATAAGGCTTAAGAGAGTACTGTGGTTGTGCAGTAGCTTTGGGATTAATATTTCAAGGAATCGCAAGCAACTACAGTTATTTATGACATCTACATTTTGTGATGAGGGAGGAAAAGGTAGCACCAAAATGCCTTGGGTTTTTTTTGGATTTTAACCATAATTTCTTGGAATATTCAGATCTCCTGGATTCCTCCTCCTTTTATGAAGAGCACAGTTCTAGAGATCATCCATGATCTGTAAGCTGTGGTTTGGGGTCTGCCAGCTTTAAGCATAACCTTTCCTTTAAGACTAAAACTACCAAATATAGATGTTTTTTGTTGGTTTCAAAAATTCAAGAGTGGAAGCAAGAACAAAAAAGTTTTAAGATGTTGTCCCTTATGTCTTGTGCTGTTGAATGTTTTGCCCTTCCCAGCATTGCATCCTACATTGTTCAGAAACAAATTTAACAGGCTTATAAAGGTAACTTGGATCTGAGGAGCCTCCTGCATCGAGCTGGGAAGTAAAACTTGCCGTAATATTTTTAGGTATTTCCTAATGTGCTGAGCAGACTTCAAAACAGAAATGCAGAACAGTCACCAAAGAATTCCTGCTCTGGAGAATGCAAGTGAATTGCTTTAGGTGTATTCTTGTTGTTTTCCAGTGTCTTTGTGCTGAAGTGTGTGCAGTTTTTGTGTAGCCTGGAGACATTCACTGTGTGTTTGAGCAAATCTCTAGAAAACGTAAAAAAGCTCCAGTGGAGCTGATAGGATTGTCTGCTGTTATTTTCAGTATCTGCTGTACCATCATAAATTTAGAAAGGAAAGTTGACAGGTCTCACTTTTCACTTTAAATTTTAGGTTTTCTTCCTCTCTTCTTGAGTGTTTTTCAGAGCTTCAGACAGCTCTGTCCTCCTTTCTGCTTGCAGATGACTGTGAGTGAAAGGTTGTGTAACCAAACTGAGCTGCTGCTCTGCCATCTCCAACTAAATTTAACCCTGTTTCCACTTTCAGGATATTTATAAATGCTTTTCTCCTCAGTGTTATCTTAGTGCTTTCCTTCAGTGCAGGAGCTTTCCCTGCTCTGCAACTAATATGACTCACTGATAGATAATTAGTAATTATGCAACTGTCTTTTCTGGAATACAATGACAGCTTTGAGCAGCTTTTATTCTTACTATGGGAAGCAGGAGAAACTACTAATTGGTGAAAGCAGAAGTTCCGACACATTAATGCACTGATTAATAACGCTTGGAGCCATGGGCCCTAGGTAGGGTGAATGGGAATTTTTACTCTTATTCAGTTACAATGTAGGGGTTATTACCAGAAACCTTTAATTCCATCCTATTGGAATTGTTTCACCTTTCAGGATGGTAATTCTGTAGCTACTACCACTTCTGAAAAATTCGTGTTCTGACATGTAGAAGTGAGGCCTCTTCTGCTTCGTAATGAGCACTTGGAAAAATAATAAGAGTTTGTGCTTTGTCCTCTGTGTATCCCCCTGTCTCTACTGTAGAAACAGCAATCCAGTCCACACCACTAGTTGTGGTATTCTTGTTTTAATAAACAATCATCTGATTTACCACTTCTGTGAGAATGATTCAGTATTGAGCTGCTATTAACTTTCATAAATCATGTCAGCCTTAATCCAGATTCAAGATGGCATAACATAATTGAATATTTTTATCTTTGTGAAACTCGGTATCTCATCCTTTCCTTCATTCCTGATGAAATTATCCTAGAACTGGATGTCCAGGGACACAAATAGTTAGACTTGCTGTTTTGGGTACCTAACTTGGACGGAATTCAAGAACCTAAAGCTAGGAGACTTGATTTCCTCTAGTATACAGATTTCTCAGTATGATTCAGAATCATAAGGCAAATGCTTAAAATAAGCAGAGACTTTGCAAAAGCAGTCACGTTAAGGGGGGAGGGGAGAAACATGTGGAAACAAAAGAAAATGGTTAAATAAAGGGAGAAGCAGGGCGAATATGCTTAATATTTGTTCTCATGTATGTGGAATTGAGACTGTATTGACACTTGTGTCATGTAGCTCGTGATTTGCATTGTATGTAAAGCTTGTGGTCCAAGCGGTGAACTGTAAGTGAGCAGGTGGGTCATAGAATTGATTGGGTTGGAAAAGACCTCTGAGATCATCAAGTCCAACCCTTGGTCCAACTCAAGTCCCTTTACCAGATCATGGCACTCAGTGCCACGGCCAATCTCAGTTTAAAAACCTCCAGGGATGGGGAATCCGCCCCCTCTCTGGGCAGGCCATTCCAATGCCTGAGCACTCTCTCTGGAAAGAATTTTCTTCTGATAATCTCA
>JAWWEV010000167.1:6664502-6675627 GCA_035583235.1 Hafferia zeledoni | reverse complement strand
ACCTGGTAATTAACTTCTTAAGCAGAGAGTCTTGCCCCAGGGGACTGTTTTTAAGTGGTGCGTGTCTACCATGTAGTACTTGAGTAAATAATCTATACAGTCTGTACTTCTCCAGTTAATGGAATTACAGACAATACCTGCTATATTGTGATATTTAGGCAGATGGTTGTGATAAAATTAAACATTTTCCATCCCATTGTTGAATAGCAGATTAAAATGCTAGCCCCAACTCACATATTTCCAAATAAAACTCATCCCCTCTAAATTACACAATTTTCTTATTTTTGTGTAAGCTCTACAAGCATATCTGTGTATACACACACACACATATACATAGATGTGTGAGTGCCTTTTCAATGTCCATCTTTTTAGCAAAAAAAAAAGAAAGCAAGGTGGGAAAGAGGGTTTCCACTGCTCTACAGAACTGGAAGGTTTATCATCTGCATTTCACCCCTCTAGGTGTATTGAGTGCAGTGTGCAGTTTGGGGCCCTACAGTTCTGTTTTTGCCAAGTTGTGAGTTACTGCACAGAGAGCTGGTGCATGTGTTTGTCAATAAGTTCTGCTCCAGGACAACTGAGTTTTGAATAGAAAGGATTAATCAAGAGTCAGAAAAATGAAAAACTATGACATGAAAGCTATTTTTGTGGCTGCATAAAGGTATGTTGGGGTTGAAAGCATAACAGCTGGTAAATGGACTTGCTGAAAGACAGTATTGGAGCCTTAAAAATACTCTGCACGTGCTTGATCAGGTAGCAATAAATTAAAAGGTGAAAGTTGACAAGTGGGTTCAGCTGCATTCCATGAAAGGCACTTTCCTCCTGCCAGTTAATAAGGACAACCTGAGAGCTTGTAACTGCACATATTTCAGGGGTGGGGAATTCATTTTCATTTTAGTCTTTCTCCAGCTGTGTAGGAGCTGTGTTGTGGAGTTAATTTTGAAAGCCAGCTCGAATGCAGAGCTAAGCAGTGGCCGAAAGTGCTGGGGCACCGTTCCTAACGATGTTGCAGATGCTGCTGTTGCTTCAGTGTGTTTGTGGAGCGACAGCTCATTCCAACAGGGAGAGCAAGCCAAAAGGGGAGGGTTCACAGCAGGGCTGCTGCCACAATGGGCTGTTGTCACACGCAGACCTTTGGGTAATCAGCGATGGACAGAGCGAGAGTGTGGTGGGGTAATTACTGTGCGCGCCGCTCCTGCGAACTTAATTAGGGCGTGTGACACAAGAGTGTGGCTGCTGAGCAGCTGTCGCTGTGTGACAGTGTATTTATTGTGCAGTATCATCGCGATGAGAGGCCGTGAAAGAGCTCGAACCTCTTGTTCCACATACCTGTTTCTCTCTGCTGGACACGGCAATGCTGCACCGTCACTGCTGATGCGGCTCCGAATGCTCTGCATGCGGAGATGGGTGTTGCTACAGAAAAATGAAGAGTGAGCAATTCAGATCTATGTGGGATCCTGTGAGACTGAAGCCAGCTAGAAGCAGCAAGGAGCACAGCTACTGCTAGGTGGTAGGGAGGAGGTTACTCCCAGGAATTCACACAGTAGTGTCTCACAGGACACTGCAGGTGCTTGAAAACATAGAGCATGAGATAATATAAACATTGGATTTGTGAGATGTGGATTATAACCAATTAAAGTTTGTGGCTTGATGGTGTGAGGTTTAAATTAGCCAATGGTGTGTAGCTTTAACCCTATATAAACCATGTGCAGTGTGTAATAAGGGGCATTCACTTGATCACATTGATCTGTGTGTGATATCCAGTTCCTCTGCTGTATATTTATTTATTTCTTTAACTGGTGCCCGAACAGGGACTGGATTTTCCCTCTGATTGCTGCATCCCGACCCCCGCACCCTGAGAAAGCAGCAGTATATTTATTTATTTATTTAGATGGGAGATCCTGAACTCCAGCTCCAAGGTGCTTGCATTCCTGCAGCATCTCTGAGCCCCTGTTGTTAGGAGCCTGTCAGGGTTTCCATAGCAAATCTGCAGCCCAGCCTGTCAGGGTGGAACTTGGCAAACAGGCCAGGCCTGATTCGGTTCCCGTTGATTCCAACTGCAGGAGTGCAACTGAAAGAGCAAAGTGAGTCTCCTGTTGAAGCAGATACTGCATCAAGGAAACTTTGGATGCCAAACCCAGCTAGTTCCAATGATTCAAGGCCAGGCTGGATGAGCCTTTGAGCAACCTGATCTAGTGGGGGGTGTCCCTGCCCATGGGTGGAAGAAGATGATCTTTAAGGTCCCTTTCAACCCAAACTGTTCTAAGATTCGTGTGCACAGTTACACTTAACAAACATTTTTGGGAAAGAGGATTGTTCTGATTAAAGAGAATTTTCCTGAAAGGGGAAAATGTCTAAACAGGCAAACAACCCAGGTCAGATGCCAGTTAAAGCAACACCGCAGCAAATGATTTGATAACCAAGTTTAATTCTAAAAGCAGCGGGTTTTTTTACTTCGAGTCATAAACTTTCCATAGTAGAGAACTTTACACTAATGAAGGCTGCAGTGCTTGCTGGAACCTTTGGGTGTCAATAGCTATGAAGCTATGGCAAAATGGAGCTGCCTCTTGTCTCAGTTTTTTGGCCAAGAAGTCAAGATTATCACCCTCAGCTGGACTTCTCATAACTCCTCTGTAGCTCCTCAGATGGAGATTTATGTCTGGTAGCTTTTGAGTGTCCAAGTGTGTAAAATGTGCAACAGAGGCATGGCTTTTCAGAGATTTTTCGACTTTTGTGAAGTCTAGACAGTTGCTTTGCATGTGTCAACTTCATTTTTAACTTAATCTAGGCCTTGGCTGGACACAGATCACAAGTGCCAAAGGCCATGAAAGCACAGAAGAGCTTCTTGTGCTCAGTTGTGAATCCTGGTCCATAGGACAGGCTTTGGGACACTGCAGTGTTAAACTCTGTGGTGTTTGAAAAATGACTCACATTCAACACACCTCTTTAGTAATCACTCCTTTCTTGTGTGATTCTTTCCTGCCTGTATCAATGACAATATTGGAGACTACTTAGATTATTAACTCTTCATAGTCCTGAATCTGTCATCCTCCCTGCAAGTTGGGAGAGGGTCTGAAGCTGCAAAAACCTTTCAGTTTCCTCTTTCTACCTAGAACAGCTCAGTATTCCAAAGACTAGACCAAGCCCACAGAGGACCTCTAACATTACAGGTAGAAATAGTGGGGTGGGGGTTTTGGAGTAGTTTTTTGTTTGTTTGTTTTATTTTAGTTTTGGGAGTCTCTTTGTGTTTGATTTGTTTTGGGGTTTGTTGGTTGGTTTGTTTTTTCCTGGTAGGTTACTCTGGAGGTGAAGATGTGCCTCCCTGAAGTTTGCTGAAATTTATCTATCTGATCCCATTTCCTTTCATCCATCTGTCCTCTCACAAATATACCACTCAAGCTTCATATGTTGGGGCTTTTTTTTCATGAAAAGATCTCAAAAACTACAGTTTACCCCTGACTGTTGCTCTAGAAAAGGCAGAGAGTTCCTAAACTCTCTGAATCATGAATAAGTGATGCAACTCCATACATATTACATTAGAGCAAGGACCTGTGCAGCAAGTGATGTGTGCTAATTCAATATAAACTAGCACAGAGTGGCACAAAACTACAGTATTCTGCAGTATTTGTGAACTGCAGTGTTGCAAGGGCCTGACACGGCACTTTCCTATATAAAAAGGGTTGCATTGTGCACAAAGTTGTGAAAGAAATGCTGCTATTCAGTGTGTTTCAGCTGGTTTTTTTCTGTAGGGAGTTTGCTGTCTACATTGTTGTGCGGTTGTTTTTTTGGCTTTTTTACTTTTTCAGGACCAGCCAAAGATCTTGCATGATCAGCAGCACATTGCTGCTCTGAGCTGTGTGGCCACCCCCATGGCAGTGAAGTCTTAGGCATGCACAGAATTTGTAGGTGGTTCAGTTCTATCTCCTGTTTATATCAACCCAAGAAGAATAAAGCTTGCTCATTTCAAGTTAATACTAAGTCTGCATTGGCTGAATTTATGTGTCTTTGAGCCATGAATAAATGTAGTGACCAGTCTCCCAGTGCCAGAAATTGCTGTCTCAAAGAAAGAGGGCTGGCATTAAAACTTGCCTGCTTAGTGCAGGAGGAATGTACGGCAGTTGTTTGTAGAGAATTCAGTAGTTTCAGCCCTGCTGCTTGTGTGAATATCTCACATCTGCAGATGAAAGGCAAAAGCCACTTCCTCTCTTGGAGAAGAGTGTGGTTTCTGTAGTGTCTTCTGACCTTCATTTTAGTTCTTGACTGAAGTGCTGCAAGAGAATGACCAGAGGCACAGTTCAGTTTTCCACCTACTGAAGTTTCACATAGGCCCTGAAACTTCTTTCCATTAATTTTCTTAAACTTTTAAGACTCTTTTGTGGTTGTTCTGTTGCAATGTGCTGCTGGGAGCTTGCTCTGGCCTGTCATTGCAGGCCTGATCATAGTAACCTAAACCCTTAAGCTCTGTCAACATTGCCAAATATTGCTGAGCCAGTTGTAATTCATCCCTTCCAAACAGGCGTGTGATGGCAGGGCAGGACATCCGTGTCTCTGCTTCACAGCATGATCTTATTCCTTACATACAACAAAGGGTTTTTCAGTGGCTCCGTTTTTAGCTTTCACTCTTTTTCTCTCTTCTCTTTGTCAAAACTATTTTTGCAAAGACTTAGTTGTGTTTGCACATTCAAAGTACTGAATATTTTGTAAGGCAGAGTTCTCATTTCCTACCTGGTATTTATGGCTACACCAACCATTGCAGAGACAGGGAATCCCCTCAGTTTCAAGGAAAAACTTTTCTACTTCCCCTCTTTCATTCTACTATGTGGTATTTACTGAAGCACAACTTATTTTCCCTAAAGGAAAGATCTAATATTCCCTTGCTGGGAGTACCTGAGCTGTAAGTGCCCTGTGGCAGCAGGTATTGCAGGGGGTTGCATTGCTCCAAGCTGCTTGCAAGCAGGAGGTTAGTTATGAAAGTGAAAAAATAGGAATATTAATTCAGCTTGAGAATTCTAAGCTGCATAAATCTTAAACCCAGATGACTTTGTCAGTGCCTTTACCTGTACCAGAGTGAATCCTACTCAGATTTGCTGTGGGGCCGAAAGAGTTTGCAAATTAGTGTCCCTTGTACCCTCAACACTGAGAATGAGTCACAAAACTGACAAAGCCACACAAAATCCTGCAAGAAGTTCAGTGCTGACTACATGTCACTGTTACTCATCTGGTTCCTCATTATGATTAGATAACTGCAGAGTTCTCATTTTTCCTTAAGCTTCTGCAATCATGAAAACAGATGAAAATTAATTTCTATGAAGTCTATTAAATTGATTATGAACTAAACTTTTTGATAATACTTTGGATATCTCACTGTATTTGAATGAGCTTTGTCCTGCGGTGCAGAGGGAAAAGGATTGGGGTTTGGTTTCCACAGCTGCTTACATGGCTGCAGGTTTATACACGAAATTCCCGGGTGTAGATCACCCACCTGCACGGCACAAATGGGGCTGCTCTGCCATCTTATGGCAGAGCTGAAACAGAACCACCAAGATTCCTGTGGGGGCACCTACAAGTATAAATGTGAATGCAGTGGGTCCTACCATTGGCTGCACTTCAGTTAAAAATAAAGGAAATGTCCCATCACTGCTCAGTAATGCTGCTTGGCTTGGCTTTCCCTATCTGTCCAAAATGGCTTGGTTTTTGTGCTTGGGCTGCCTTTGCTTGTGTTTCCCACTCACATCACTCTGGTAGCATCAGGAGACAGAATTAGTGCTGATTTTAACTTTGTTGCAGTTTCACTCTCTGTCTCTCTTGTTCTCTGTGTCTCCATTTCCATGTGTAAAAGTGGGGACTGTGTATCTCACAGTCTTTAGCGAACCCAGATCCACTACCCAGACTTCATCTTGGAAAGTACCCCAGATATTTTTAAATCCATCTTTCAACAGTTCTGGTACAATATAAGTAGCTCTATGAGCATGCTGCTTCGTCACTGTTCTCTTATCTCTGGCTTGATCTCTCCATCTGAACCAGTAGCTGAGGGCTGGGAGCTGCTCTCTGATTGCACTTTCTCCTGGGTCCTGAAAATAAGTGATTTAGCCCTGGAGACCAAGCCTGGCCAAGAGCAAACAGACCGTGGTTGTGTGCCAGCTTCCTGTACCAGTGGAAGCTGCTCTCTTGTGACTGATCAGGAGAAAACACGTGGGTTGCTTTTGGACTTCCTTCTCCTGGACTTTCAAGCTAGTTTGACAAATCATTCCCCTCTCCCTCCTGTTTGGACTCCGTTCCATGTCCTGGTAATGCAGCGGCACCTGCCGTGCCACAGGCTCTGCAATAATAGGTGGGGTTACTGCAGTGCTCTCCTGTCATGTCCTGTTCTTGATGTGATGTGAAGTGCAGACACTGTACTGACAGCACTGCCAGGCTGATATAATACATTTTCACTATGTTTCTGGAAAATCCTGCAAGAATTCATCTCACTGTGGCTTGCCTGAGATGGCATATTTATGTATTTTGAGCATAGTCTGTAAGCACTGTAAATCCTTCCCATGTGAAAATCAGACATTAAAATATACCCAAGAATCTATTTATTTGATTTATTTGGGGTCATGTTCTTAAGGCATCAATTTAATGAGAGATGTGCAGTTGATTTGATGTAATTATTATGAATGTCTGCTTTGTAGCAGACAAATTTGTCTTATATAACTTGCTCTGTTATGATGTTTTGACCCTTGTTGGAAAACAGTCTGTAATCAGAGCTCACTGGTGAATGTGTGTCTGGGTCACAAGTACCTGAAGGTGGAGAGGGGAGACAGGTTAGGACTGAAGTCTCAATTGTATTTGATGTTGATGTTTCATGATAAAATGCTAAAGCCACATAGAATTGCTTAATCACACAGGATGTTTAGACATGGAAAATCTAACATGTCCAGTTACTGTGCCCTACTATCAGGCCCACAGATGACAGAGGCATTGAGCAAAGCACGAGCTGATGCTTCTTTAGGTGAGCTGGAATATTTTTTCCTGCAAGCTGGTCAGTATAAGAATGATATCAAGAGGATGTAGTGGGGTTCAAATGATGGTGTATATTTTTTTTAAGTGACTTACCTAGTTACACTGGAAAGCGTTTTATTCTGTATCACTGGGCATGCTGAGAGAAGAAATTACATTCTTTTGAAAAACATTTCCTTGTCCTAATCTCCAAAGCCTGCTTGGTGAATGTTTGTTCAGCCAAATTGTGCCAGATCCCACCAGCAGCATTTCACCTGTCCTAGTCAAAGTGTGGTATGAGACAAAACTGTGCTTGTTAATCAGCAGGCTTGTCCTGCAGCAATGAGCTGTGGGAGAGAGGCATCCTCAGGGGTCCCCTCCATGTGCACAGTACTGACAGTGGGAGGGAGGTTGGAAGAGGGAGGGAGGGATGGACAGATGGATGGACAGGCTCCATGCACAAAGCAGTGTAGCAGTGGAGGGCCTGTTTCTGCAGTGCCTCACACCTTGAGCTCTGTCAGGCTTGATGCCGTGACCGCTTCCCTGGGCAGCCTGTTCTAGTGCCCAGCCACCCCGAGTCAAAAGTCTTTTTCTGGTATCTGAGTAAGGAGAGCCAGGACCTCACACCCTTTTTGCTCACCACAACTCCTCTGTGGTGCAATTCCTCATGAGCTTGGGTTCAGTGCATTTCAGCCTTTATTCTGGATGGGAGAGGGTGCTAACCACGGGGTCTGGATACCTGCAGTGGTTGCTAACATGTGTAAAATAGTGAAGTTACATGAGAAGAGTGCTTTAGTGTTCCTCTATTTTTCATTTACATTTATGTTGAGGGGCTGCCACTGTAGTATTCAGACTGTGTCTTTCACTAACAACAAAACATTCCTGAGGGGATGCTGTACATTTGGGAACTAAGTGACCAGCTTGCTGATTGTTGTGACTGTTGCTGATTTGCTTAATCCATATGCCAGATCTTACCTAGATGAAAAGCATTAGTACTGATCTTTCCTTACAAAGCATTTTGAGACATTCAGGCCAAATACTTGAGCTAAGCACAATTTTGTTCCCTTCTCTTGCTTCATTTGTCCTTTCCTAATTATTCAGTTATGCTGTAGATGTAAGGCTGGATTCTATCCAAGGGAAGCTTGGACGATGTTTTAACGCATCATGCTCTTCATAGCCTGCAATGATGTTGCATTTGTTGACATTGTTCATCCTGTTTGGTTTTGGCCTGGTTTACTTTGAAAGGTAAAATCTCTCTCCAGGAGAAGACTTAATTGCAAAAGGCAAGTGTATGTCGTAGCATTGCTCATCATAGATGTAAGGAACTGAGCCTGTATCTGTAATTCTCATGTATTGGGGAGCTCTGGAAGCAGGAAAAGTGGAGCTGTAGTGACAAGTGGGAAAGGGCCAGCAGGTGTTATTTCTTTTAGTTCTTGGTTACCAGTTACTTTTGGCTCATACAGCAACTATTGCACTTTGCAGGGTGGAAAAAAACTTAGGGACTTTTCCACTAAGTTGCACTCCTTCTTCCCCTCCCCCCCCCCCCCCCCTCCCCGAATACTCAAACAGATTTTGCTGTGTATCCAAACTCCTGAAATAAAGACAAAGTGTTCTGGAAAACAGTGTCTTGGGGGGTTTCTATGTTGGGTTTTTTTCCCCCCCCCCCACTGTTTGAACATTCCTGCTATTGTGTGCTTTGTTCTGTGCCCTGACAGGTCAACTGAAGTATTTAGGAGGGTTCAGCAAGCTGAAGTGAAAAACATTATCAAAAGCCAACTATTCTGTTTTACTGCTCCCTCTGAGTCCTTACTTGGGTTAATTGGAAGTAATAAGTGTCTCTCTGAGGCAAGAACACTCAGTTTTGGGACTAGCTGTAATGGGAATGCAGTGGGAGAAAAGGGAGGAAATGTTAAAAGTCTGAAGTCTCAGAAAGCATTCTGCATCCAAGGGACTCTGATCTGTTAGGCTGACTAATACTGGGGAGGATGTGGAGCAGACCTAAGTCGTGCATGGGTGGTAGCCACTTTCCTGTTTGAAGTACAGAGCTATAAGGTGACTGTATCTTTTAAATTCTGCTGTGCTGCTAAAAGTCTTATAGAGATATTTTGCCCCTTCAGGGATCTTTACACTCCAAGAAAAGGGACTTCATAATCCACAGAGTCTGATAAATGATGCTTTATTACTGCAGAACATTTAGCTGAGACATGTTTATTAACCAGAACTAGACAGGAGGGTGTCACAAAGCTTGGAAAAGAACTGAAAATTCTGGCTCTGCTCTTGGGACAATGCTGACTCTAAAACTCAGCCTGGCTGAACTTTCGTGATTGCTTCTGATATTTTAAATTGCAAGTGGAGGCTGCAGTCAAAAGGAACAGGCTGATCTGTCTGGTGCATGTATTCATTCCTCCTCCTTTGCATTGGCATTCAATTTTTGACTAACAGCTTTGATCAAGAAACCAATGCAGCTCTAAAAGCAAATCCAGCTACGTAAAACAAGGGGAGTGTTTGGCTCTGCACAGAGCCTGCCCAGAGCTGAGGCTGGCACAAGGCAATGGGCAGCAACAGGCACTTCCATGGGGCATGGGGCACAACTTCCCCCTTGGCAGCAGCCTAAACTTGGGTTGCTTTAAAGCTGTCATGAACCTGCAAGCACCGTGAGAACACACATCAGTTCTTCTGGATCACTGTGAAACACCTGCCTTGTTTTCAGCTGTTTGTTGTCCTTGGTATAGAAACAATCACTTATCAGCACCATTTTTATTAATAGATGGAATTAAACATGTTCAAAATGGTACTGGCTTAAACCTTTTGTCTCTGACCTTTTTATAACTATTTATTTGCTTAATTTTCAGACAAGCATTTTGCTCTCTCAGAAATGCTTGAGTGACTGAAAAATCATGGCTATGACTCTTTCTGGAAAATGAATTGATAGCATGGTGAGCTTTGTCACCAAAAAAATGTTAGTTTGCAGATCTTTTTTGCAATGTTTACCCAAACCCAGCTATAATCCTAAACTGCAAGACAAGCTTAATTAGGATTCATGTGGGAATGTTGAGATGAAATTATGTAGCTTGTCTTTTGCAACTCAAGTGAATTCATCAGTGACCTCTGCTGGTCTAAAAAATACATGAATCCCAACTGAGGGTATCACATCGTTCTTCTCTGAGATGTGACTATTTGTACAGAGGAAGGGGAGAAAATATGGTTGTGAGTTGAAGTTATTTAGTGTTGTGGTTCTGGGAATTGGGAATCTTGAGGTAATTCCCTCAGCTTTTCAATCCACTGATCTTTGAGGTAATACAGAGGATCTGGCTGAAAAAAGTAACTGCCAAGCTCCTCTCCCTCAGTGTGTGAGTGGCAGTGCTGGCTTTTTAAAGCATATTAAAATTGAGTTTGTGTTGGTGCCATTCAGGATCTTTTATATGCCTCTTAATGTCTTTCATTTTAAGGAAATGGTAGGCAATAATGGGCTTATCTTGAGAATTTGACTTGTCAGGTTTTGTTTGGGTTTTGTTTTGTTTTTTTGTTACATCAAACTTGGGCATAATTGGAATCAAGTCATGGGAATCACAATAGTTATAATAGTTAAAACTGGTGAAAAATAAGCTTGCTGGAAAATCAAAATTCCTGCATCATTATCCAAACATGAATACATTCAATCCATATTGAAACTAAATCTGATTTCAGTTAAGAACTGTTGGATTCATAAATATAATGCATGACTTACAAGATCTATGAAGTTTAATATTTCAAGAAATTATGTCTTGTTTGAAATATGAAGCCATTAATTTTATTGAGCCGATAGGTTTTCCAGTTTTCCAGCAGTGACCTTTCAAACTCTTAGGATGTGATCAGTGACCCTTGAAAGCACAGTTTATTGTATTAAAAAAACCCAAACAAACCCAACCCAACCAACAAAAAAACCAAAAAAAAACCAAAAAAAACCCCAAAACCCCCAAACCCAACAGAACCCAATCCTGTTTAAATCTTTTCTACTGATCTGCTAACAAGTTAATTAATAATAATAATATGGCCCAGTCTTCGCGAACGAAGATTTGGGAAGGGCTGTCCCCCCACGTGGGTGTGCCCTTCGAGCCTGCGCAGTGGATTTTTTAGGTGAGGCACAGCGTGCGCAGAACTGGCCCCA
>JAWWEV010000167.1:6648151-6661787 GCA_035583235.1 Hafferia zeledoni | reverse complement strand
ACAAGTTATGTATAACAAGAAATAACTTCCCACTCCCCAGTTAATACAAAGCTCATTACTTTAGATTCATAAGCACTTTAAAAGACACCTAGCAAGAAACAGAAAGAGTAACAACAAAATATTTCTACTTCCCTGAATTCAAACAAAATGCAAGCAGTGGCAGCAGCAGGAGCAAGGCCCAGTTTAGCCAGACAGGAGTTGCACATGTCCTGTCTGTAGCCCGGCCATGGTGAAACTGGCCAAGCCACACCCACACACTGGATTTTACTCCTTTTGAGATGATGTAGTATAGTATGGAATACAATATTATTGGCTAAAAGAAGTCAGCTGTTAGCTAGCTCAACCCAGCTCAAATCACCTGACAATTTTCGGCCTAGTCTGAACTTTAAAACCTGGATTTAGGCCCACCTGGCTGAAATCATAACAAGTGGTTATTCTCTAATATTTTATTTCAGGGAAATTCTGTGGAGGAGATCCCCCATTACCTATTTTATTTGGCTCCAATAGTATAAGGCTGAAATTTGTTTCTGACAGTGAGGATTATGGAACTGGTTTTTCCATAACCTGACAAGCTCTTGCACCAGATATTCTTCCTGGTAAGCCTAAGCCTAGTAATATACCTGTCTACACTCTTGGGCAGTGACCTGAAAAAAAAATCAGGAGAAAACAAATCAGAGGAAGCTCCTATGGCATTGCTATGTGGATGAAGTAATGAACAAGGTGAGTGTGGTCAGGCTGCCACATGACACTGTGGGGAAAAATCAGGATGCCAGAACAAGCTAGGATAGGTGATGTTGAGAGAAGTCTTCCTTTGACTTTGCCTCTTCTCCTTCCTCTTTGTACAAGATCTCATTTCCCTTCCTACTTCCAGAGCACTTTTAAAACTCAATTAATAAGATTAATCAAATAAGCAGAATTTCCAGATGAGAGATCTGCTTTGCTAGTCCCAAGGAGGATTTCATGGAGGAGCCCTGAGGGAGGCAGCTGATGCTGAAATTCATGTAATAGAGAATTGCTCTTTGTTTTGCTGTGCAGAGCAGTTCACCGTCCCTAGGGAGCAGGCCTAAGGGCCACCTGCTGAGTCTGAAGCTATAAACAGACTCTTGCTGGTCCTCTTTCTGCAGCTTTTCCAGCTGGTTCTTTCCTTTGCAGGGCATAGGGAGGAATCCTCTCTGAGGGCCTTGCCACTGCATAGCCCGTCAGAAAGATACCTCCTCTGTTTTTGTTCATGTCCCCTTTCCTCTCCAAACAAAGCTGACAAATATTTTTCAGACCTGCTTGTGCCCTGTGCATTAACCACCCCACACACAGACTGGTGCCTGCAGTGGCTAAAGGGGCTATGTCTTCTTTAGCCTGTGGCTAAAGGGGAATGTCCTTGGCATGAGCTGAGTTGCTCTTCTGTCTGGGAACAGAGTGAGATTTTTCTTTGCATCTTTTTCCATCAGGAGGATTTGGCTTGGTGCTTTTGGCCTGTTCTCTCTTGGTGTGTGAAAGTTTTCTGGATCCTTTTTTTTTTTTTTCTTTTTGTGTATGATTCAATAGGAAGTCACAGTGCCTCCCTTTGTGTTTTCCTGGATTTCCAGATTCTGGCTGTGAGCCCCTAGCTGTCCTTTTAGAAGCAGTGTTAGAGTACACACTACCCAGAGCACTACAGCAACATGGCAGACTGTCAATGGATTATTTATGGACTAGAGGACCATGTAATTAAGGTATAAGATGAGCTGTTCTTGTCTCTACAGGGTAGAAGTGGGCACCATTGAGTTAACAAGAAATGATGCAGCTAAGGACAAGCAAGACCAAGCAACATGAGCTGGAATAATGCTGCTGAATGCAGTTAAGAGGAATCACTTTCAATCTCAAAAGACGGAGAGGTTTTGATTTGTCCTTTAGAGATACAGGAAAATAGGATTTCCTGGGTTTGATTTTATCATGAGAGATTGTTATAGGAATGTAATACACTATGTATCACTTGTGAGAGCTCTGTCACAGAAAGCAAACCTTACAGGAACTATGCAGAATACTAAAGACCCTATTATAGATCTTCATATTTTTTCAGTGTGACTTTAAAAGCTAGGCTCAGTTTTTCTTTTTTTTTTTTTTTTAAATTATTTTATTTTATTTTTCATTTAAAGCTTACATACCAGCCCTTTGATGTAGAAGAGAGTGAAGATTGCTCCTATGCTGCTGTGACTGTGTATGAGGATGTGGGAAAAGAAGGGAGAGTTCGGTTTGACTTCTTATTCTTTATTTTGGGGATGACCAATTTCTTTTATGACTTTCACTAGCCCTATTGTCCAGTCTAAAATCAAATTCACCTCTAGAGTCTCAGGTGATACTATAGGTACTAGTTTTAGTACCTTGAAAAACACTTGCAGATATTTCTGCTCCTGTTCTGCTTACAGAGGCAAACCCAGATTGAATAGAACCAGAGTTTTTGTGTTTAAATTCTATATGAAATGCAGCTCTGAATTCATATAAATGAAAAAAGGACATAACACAGTAATCTGGTTTTATAGTGATGATCAGACACAGAAAGCACCCAAGAGATCTCCTTTTCAGTGTCCAGTTGTTCTTTGCTCCAGAGCAGTGTTCCTGTAATTCTTTCCCCCTGGGTTACATTGAATGAGGGGAAGGCCTGTCCCAATCAACTGATTTCAGCACTTGCTCGTGCTTAGATTGGCACTAACAGGGGCTACTTTTGAAACATTAATAAGGGGAAACCAGTTAACTGGTGTATTTCACAGGTAATGACAACCTGTGGATGTGGGAGCTGCAACAGCCAGTTGTGAAATACTGTCAGACACTCCCTATTCTGATGAGATAATTACTGAGCCAGGACAGGATGTCAGGAATAATAGAGCAGTCCTTCAGCCTCAGACCCCTTATCTCTTGTACGTGGCTATTTTTTACCCTCCTGTGTGAGTGCTGAAATACACAGAATATTGGATACCCACTGCTGGAAGAGAGAAGGATTAAAAAGTACCTGTTAATCTGCTTTGCTTTCTCATCCTTAGCCAAAGGCTTGTGGATTTGCCCTACTGGCACCTGTTCTAAGCTCCTCTGCTGTGATGTTGCTTGTCTTTCACTCTGATGAAACAGAGACCTTTAGAGGATTCAGAGCTACCATCTCTTTTGTTCATGTAGCAGGTAATAAAGTAACTTGGGGAAATGCCTTCTTGGGCTAGCACAAAGGGCTCTGGAAGATTCTCATCCAAAAAATGGTTTCAGTGAAAAAAAAATGTATTGTGAAGCTATTGAGGCCTTAAACAAAGGCATGGTAAAGAAACAATGAATCTGTGGGGAAACTTCAGAATTTTATTTGTGCATTGTGCACTTTGGTACATTTTGAAAGGCACTTTGCTACTGTGTGAAGATGTTACAGCTCAGATCAGTATAACAGAAATCTATTCCTTCTACAAAAAATAATTAGGGAAATAAAAATAATTTTATAATAAAAATATTACTCAAGACATCCTGCTAACACATTTTACATTCTCATTTGCTAGATTTAGATACTTTGAATTCGACTAGTGAAGAAGAATTTGGAGATATGACTGAAGACGAAATATGGGTTACAACAGATAAGCCAACCTGAGTTATACCTTCTTCATGGGAATAGAGTACTTTTTAGACTCTAAGTTCTCAAAATATTTCATGATCGACGTTGTTCCAGATTTTTTTTATAAATTTATTTTGTGGAAACAAAAATATGAAGAGTAATACAGGCTTTAGCAGAATGTAATTCTTCTTTTTTCCTTCATCTTATTAAGTCATGTCATGCAATTACAATTTGGCTTGAGTATCACTTCACATCTACTTCTGTTGGTGAAAATAATAACCACCATTTTAGAGCTCCACTTTTTCCATCCAGTACTTTATGGAGAGTGGAATGAGTCCACGTTCATTGTAGGTTTGAGGCTAAAACTTTTGAAGCAGTAGCTTTCATCCTGCTGTAGCTCTGTTTTTGCTCAGACCATGTCCTCATGCCAGTTCTAAACATTTGGATCCTCTGTAAGGAGCGAGGTTGGAATACATAGCAAAAAAAGGTGAGGAGGGAGGGGCTTGAGAACCTGTGGGGCAGCTCTTAAATGGAATGTTCTTTGCTTCTCCAAATCTCAACCTCTAAAGACTTCTTAAAACATCAGTGCTTTCTTCCTGTTTCAGATGATATTTGTGGAATGTCTTTAAATCGATCCAGGATCATCTTCAGCAGGATAATTGGAGGGGAAGAAGCTGTACCATAGTCATGGCCCTTGGCAGGTCAGCATACAAATTTCAGATGAGCAGGATGTGGAGGAACAGTTCTTGCCAAAGAATGGGTGGTCCCAGCTGCCCACTGCCTTAATGCCAAGTGAACCCCCTGGGATGAGCCCTTCTCTGGGAACAGCTGGGATTGCTCAGAGTGGCTCTGCAGAGCAGGGGTTCTGTCCAGGGTGGCTGGGACAGTTTGTTACCACCTCCTTACAACTTACACTGGAGTCTTTTGCATCACACTCATGTTCTAGGAACTTAGTAGGTTTTAAGAGTCACAGGTTTCAAGAACGCTGTTATACCAACTTTTATTTTTTTCTTTAGGGAGCTATACAGAGATTTATGAATGGTGATAACAGGACTTCATGATCTTACAGAACAAGAGTACAGACAGATATTATGTGTTCTGCTTAGTAATAAAATATAAATCAATCTTGCCAAATAGTTTTTAATGAAAAAGCATCCCCCAAATTGTTGATGGTGCAGCAATCTGTCTGACAGCCTGTGTGGTGGCCTTAACTGCATTTATGCAACAGCTTCTGTGTGTGTTAGAGAAATTATATCCACACAGACCTGTGACTTCAACAGTAATGAGCTCTAAAGCTCAGTATCCTGGAGAGTGTGGGAGTGAGAAGTGTTTTGTCTCTGTTCACTGGGAACTATCAAGGTAGAAATAACTGGAGCACAGATTGCTGCTTAGCTCACACTGGACAAATATGATTCCAGAACCTTCCTCCTACACTTGTTGAATAGTTTCCTGCATCTTCCATGTTCCATGTCACAGATGGATAATCTTGACTTGTAAATATAAGAAAACTGGTGGCTTCAGCAGCTGCTTTTAAATGTATCCTCCTTGTAAGGCACCTTGCACATGGCCTGGAAATTAATAACACAAAACTCTGAAAATGTCCATGTCTTTGCTTTCCTAGAGAAGATCAGTCAAGCAGTATATTCTACATCCCAGTTTTAATGAGATCACTGTGGACTCTGATATTGCCTTACTGCAACTGGCCGAGCCCTTGGAATTCGACCGCTATGTGCACCCCGTGTGCCTCCCTGCTGAGGGGGAGCTGGGCCAGCTCTTGAGGATGTGTGTGGCCACAGGATGGGGTGCACAGGAGGCAGGTATGCAGTCCTTGCCTTTTGGAAGGTTGGGCATATTGTAGCTGTGTTTTAAATGTTCTCTGTTGGAGCGTTTGTTTTGCCTATACATTAGTTTCTGGAGAACTGACATGTTAAAAAGTTTTAACTTGTGGAAGCTCAGCTAGACATGCAGGAAAATAGATGGGAAGAGGGAAATCAGATGATTTAGACTGAGACCATTTGAAAAGAGCAGAAGTAAAGCTTCTTTCTGGAATCACTCTGCTGGTTTCTGATGTGTTTGCCTTCAAGACAGAAAAGGGGAAAAAAACTAAAGCAACTGGAAGTTCTCATCCTCATGCTTGACACATGTCAGGGGTACTACACAAACGTCCCCAGTAAAGTGACCCAGAGGATGATCTGTGCTGGATTCCCCCTGAAAAGAAGGCAAGGACTCATGCACAGTAAGTAACATGCATCAGCTTTGGGGTATGGCCAGATGGGTCCTGGAAGGAGAAGTGCAAAGCCTCACAAAGCTGTTTTCTTGCAAACAGACTGTGGTGATTTACACTGAAAGACTCCTTAGCAGCAGAATTTTAATTGTTCATGTTGCAAAAAAAGTAACTTGCCTTGAACAAAGGTTGTTTCTTTCTCTGCCTTTTAAGAAGAGAAACCCCCAAGCATGTGAGCAGCTGGGACCTCTCCTAGCTGAACTGATACTTTAAAAACATAAGCTCTTAACAAGGTTCCTTTGTCCTTGTGCAGGGTGATTCTGGTGGCCTGTTTGCTTGTCCTTCAGAACATAACTCAGGATTTTACACCCTTCATGGAATTTCTAGCTGGAGCTTGGGATGTGAAAGGAAGAGCTACCCAGGAGTTATATACAAATATTGGAGGTTTTGTTGACTGGATCAAGAAGAATGTTAATAGTAGTGGTATGTATGAAAAAACCCCATACAATTAAATGAATCCTTTTGCTATTGCTAGATGCTTAATTCGAGGCCTTTTCTAAGGTGATATTTTTATATCTGAGTGTCCAGCACTTCCAGAGATCTTGGCAATTTAAAATATCTCTAGCTGAATGCCTGGAAACAGACAAATCTGAATCAGTCATAACTTCTGAAATCTTACTTCTTTCAGGTGTATTGTTATTCCTCTCTCTGCTGAGTTTCTTGTGTGGACAAATGTTTTCCTTACTGTGGCTTTGCTGCTTCTTTTCTCGCGTCTGGGAAGGTGTAGGGAGGAATGAACTGACACATGATGGCAGCTGAGTACACTTTGGCAAGTTTACACCCTGCCTCTGTTGAAAATCTTTGCAAAGTTTACCTTGATTTATTTTTCTTCTTTTCTCAGAGCTCTCCATTTTCATCATATGACTGTCAAAAAACCAGTTCTGATGGCTCCCACTGTAAAACCCTTCTAAGGCACAAATGTAGTTGAAAACAAAATTTGGTGAGATGCTGTAGGTTTATGATTGATGAAGAGATTCCAAAGTAGCTGATACTACCTGGTGAATTTACTGCTGATTTACCTGAACTGAGACATGTGTGTTGGGAGAGACACAAGTTACTTGAAGGCTTCTGACACTCTGTTAGTCTGTCTTTGAAGAAAAGAGAGGGAAATAAAGTACATCTGCCAAGCATGTCCTTGAATGTAGTACTGGAACACATAAAAATACTGCAGGATATTTTTAATACAGTTTCTGTTTTAACAAACTGCTCATTGTATAAACAGATAGAACTGTTTGAAAAGGCAGGTTTGACAGGCCAAGGGCCTTTGGCACCATGCAATAGCTGGCAGCTATCTTAATTAATCTATACATGTAATTAGAAGTACTGTGTAATCCACACATTGCAAAACATCAACTTGTAAAGAGAAGTTTGTTGAATGTCCAAATGGCTGCTCACACAAGAAACTGATGACAGGCTCCAATTAGCTTTGCAGACTGTCCTGCTCACAGCCTGAGTGCTTAGAAACTGCATCAGTGGGATAGTACTGATGGCACAAGTATAATCCTCCTTTGACTCAATGGTCCAGATAATAACCAGAAAGTGAGACACCTCATTATGTTGATATTAATGGCAAAAATTTTTACAGAGTTGTGTTTCCCATACAAGCATTTATGCCAGTAACCCTACTATTTTATTTTATTAGTTTAGAACTTCTATTTGTTTGGTTTTGGGCTTTTTGTTTGTTTGATTGTTTTAAGCTATAATTTTATTCTATAACTGGGGAAAAAAATAATCACTCTGCCTTTATTCCCAAATGAGTAAGATAAACGTTTTTCACCACTTTCTTTTCTTCACTGTAAAGTTTGAAGCAAAAGCCCATGAAATAATGAATATGAGTTTTCTGTGAAGCTATGAAAATAATTCATGGTGGAAGGACTATGAATAAATTGAGATTCAGTGATTCAGATTCACAGCTGTATTACATTATTTGATAGAGTCTGCTGCTTCTGCCTTTGATAAGCTCTCTGAAGATATTTTTGGGGAGCAATGGAAGGAAAATAGCCTTCCATTAATGTTAATGTTTAGCTATGGTGGAAGTTGTCATTAGCTGGCTGTATCACATGTTCAGAGTAGATGTGTATAACAACTTGGTTGCTGTTCTGTTTCGCTTAACAGGAAAAAGGTGACTTAAAATACCTGTAAAGTTTTTGTCTGTTTATTAATTTAAGACAAGGATTTCAAATGGATGTATTGTGAAAAATAAAAAGGTGGGGGAGATCTACGGTGGTGTCAGCTGTGCTGATACTGAATGTAGGGGTTTTATGCTGATAAAGTGATATCTCTTAAGAAAATTCCTTTCATCTGTTCAGCAGGCTATTTTAAAATATTGGTATTTCATTTTGTTGTTAGGGCACTTTCTTTTTGCTTGACTGCTTGATGTTGACCTTTTGTGTTTCTTCTGGGATGGTTTTACAAGTAGTCTAGTTTGGCTTTTGTGTTTGTTGCATCTTTTCAGCCTGTTATAAGCTGCCAGCAATAATGTGAACTGTTTTGTGATGCACATGGAATCTGATTTAAAAAAAAAAAAGGTACTTTCCACAGAGCTTATGTAATGGAATTCTATTTTCGTTTTTACTGTTAGTGTGAAGACCCCTTTAATTCTTTATGGTTATATGAGGTTTTTCCAAATCCTACAGTCAAAAAGTAGGATACTAGTAGCCTACCTGAATACTGAGGTAGGCTCAATTTCTCTGCATGCTTAAATTCTGGATATAAACTTTCTTCTGTTGGTATATAAGGAAAAATATCTAAATATCTAGAATAAAAGCCTATGTCCCAAAACATCTTGTTCTGACCTTTGGTTAACATGAGGCTCTGTGACCATAAATCATCCTGGTTAGCTCTCAAATGGTGTCCTGATGGTGTCCTGCTCTCTTTGTTCCTCATGCAATGCTTTTCCTGACTCATTCCACAGTGGGCCTTCCCAAAACGACGTGACAATCACAGTATTAGATGGTAGTGTACAACTACATTCTCATGAAATCTTTGCAGTTTCCTTTTTAACTCTGGCCTTTTTTTCCATTGTACTTTATGAGAAGTGGCATGAGAGCAGGTTTTTTTCTTATATAGGAATCCATTTGTTGTCATACATTGGGTGCACAGAGTTATTGTTATTTTTTCATCTGAGGGGACTAGTCCTGATTTTTGTATACTTTCAAAAGTATGAATTTAATGGTAGCACCAGAGGACTGTGGTCTAAGACAAGGTAACAAGAGGAAAGGATGAGGGTTGGTACTTTGAAGAGGGAAAAAAAGTTTTATTTTATGAAGACCAAACCCCTGCCTTTGCCACAAAAGAAATTCATCGGTAAAAGTTGTAGGAACATTAGGAATAGTTAAGCAGAAACAAAGAAATACCTCTAGAAATTTCTCTAACTTTGCAAACCCCTTTTCTTATCTTACTAAGGCAAGCAAGAGTCCTGTTCTCCAGGTAAAATTAATACATTGTATCAATAATGCAACAATGTAAAATTTTGATCCAGGGGCCAGAGAAGAAATTAGTCAATAATTACTGTTCCCGATTAACATCAGTTGAAGTTCGGCTTTGTTGCCCTCCCTTTCCTTAGTTAATTGGTCATTTGCCAGTAGTTTGCAACACAGGCTGTGGACTGTCTGTGCTATCTGCAGAGAAAGTCACCATGGCAAAGCCAGGTGCCAGCAGAGCCTCTGGTGGTGGAGGACATTGCAACACAGTATTTGCTGTGATGTTGGCACAGGTTGCATTGCTATTTCTGCCTAGAGGGCTTAACTTTGCTGTTTTCCAGGACAGACTGTGGCAAACCGGGACTCTGGACCAGAGCTCCTGCTCCAATGATTCTGTTGCTGAACGTGCAGACAATGAGAACTGAGGTAGAAGAATGCAGAGGAGGAAAAGGGCGAGTGTGCACGCCCTGGGACTGGGTTTGGTGGTTGCTCCTCTCCTGCAGTTCTGTGCAGAGTGGCTCGGGTTGGTTGCAGTGGCCGTGGGTCAGTGGTGCCCTTCATCCTCCCCAGCGCTGCCTGCAGGACAGTGCTGATAAACACTCGGAGTTCTGAAACGTGCCTGGGCTTTGCCAATGTGGCCAGCAGGACTGGGGAAGGGACTGTCCCTCTCTACTTGGAACTGGTGAGGCCACACCTCGAGTCCTGTGTCCAATTCTGGGCACCTCAATTTAGGAGGGGTGTTGAGGTGCTGGAGTGTGTCCAGAGAAGGGGGGGATAGAGCTGCTGAAGGGGCTGGAGTTACAAGTTCTTTAGGACCAGCTGAAGGAGGTGGGGAGGAAAGGAGGCTCAGGGGTGAGATTATCACTCTCTCCAACTTCCTAAGAGGAGGTTGTAGCCAGATGGGGTCAGCCTCTTCCCCCAGGTAACAAGTGACAGGACAAGGAATTGGCCTCAAGGTGTGCCAGGGAAGGTTGAGGCTGGACATCAGGAAGAAGTTCTTCACAGAAAGGATCATTAAACCCTGGAATGGGCTGCCCAGGGAGGTGGTGGCATCACCATCCCTGGAGGTATTTAAAGAAAAACTGGACGCGGCACTTAGTGCCATGGTGTTGTTCGGTCACAGGTTGGACTCAATGACCTCCAGAGGTCTTTTCCAACTTAATTGATTCTCTTTCTGTGGAGGGAGGGGCGGGGGCGGAGGCGGAGGCGGGGCCGGGGCGGGGCGGGCGGAGGGCGCGGAGAGCGGGGCGGGCTCGGCAGAGCTGCTGGAGAGCGGCGGCCATGGAGGGTCTTGTGGTGAGGGGCTGTGCAGGGGGTTTGGGGTGGGAGCGGGAGCCACGGGCTGTGCCCTCACCGTCTGCCCTTCTCCTCCTCGTAGGGAGCGCCCGTGGCCATCGCCGTGGCCGTGGTGGCGGCGTCGGCGCTGCTGCTGCTGCTGCTCCGCGGGACGGCGCGGACGGCGGGCGGCCCTGTCACCCTGCAGGACCCGCTCGCCAAATACCCGCTACGGCTGCTGGAAAAGGAGGTGACCGAGCGCTGGGGGCGGTGTGGGGCTCTTTCTTGTGGGCTGGTGCCCCGAGCAGGAAGCAGAGCCCTCCGGGGGCGGCTGTGACACCCGCAGCCACCCCGCGATGCTTCCACAGGGGAGAGCAGGTGTGTAAAACATCCGTGCCGGCTGCGCACGGTCGTTTCCCGAGAGCAGGGTCGTTTGCTCGGCGTGCTTGAGTCCTGGCCGTGCTTCTCCCTGGGTTTCTGCTCTGTGTGCAACCTGTGCCTCTGCACGCCCCGTCTTGCCTGATCTTTGGCCACAGTCATGCAATGTGCTCCCTGGCCTTGGGCAATGGCGAGTTTCCAGTTTCACTGCACCATTGCGCAGGCAGGCAAAAGTCACTCCTTGTGGAGTTAAAGAGGAAAAGATCGCTTCTAAAACTTCTGATTTATTTCAACTTTATTTTTGAAAGCAGTTTCTGTGTCCCTTCCCACCATTTGGCTTGCATGCAATACAGAGCAGACTTACTGAACTGTATTGTCCTGAACATAGTTTGAAATTCAAAGCCGTGGTGATGTTGACCTCATTCTAGCTTTGTTTCTTTAGGAAATCAGTCACGATACTAAGAAATTCCGATTTGGACTACCTTCAGCGGGTCATATATTAGGGTTACCTGTAGGTAAGTGCTGGAAACATTTAATTACATATATTTCTGGTTTTAGGATTTGTAAGTGTACTCATAGTTCTTGGACTTCAGCTGTTTGGCAATTTAAGACTCAGCAAAGTAAGGGGTTAAAAGCTGTATCTGAATGCTGCTGTTCTCAGAGGGGAATGTCAGGTTTCCCAAAGGGTTGTATTTCCTATCTTTTGTGTGTGCTTTGTTCTGCTTCCATTCAGTTGTGTGGTGTAGTTTAGGAAGGAGCTGTGAAACTGAACTGAGTCTGATGGAATTCATCACCAGTGAGGGTATAAGCAAGAATAGTACCTATCAAAGCTTTTTCGTATTTCTTATTTGCATTCTACTTCCAGTTGGTGCCCTCAGTTTATTGCCAGCTGGCCTCATGTTTTTGGAAAATACAGTTACATTGGTAAATGAGAAAGAGATCAATTCTTCTGCCTGAGAAGCTTGTAACTATTGAAGGAATACAACTACTGTATGTAGAAGGTGCTGAAATATTCAGAGCCTTTTCTGTGTGTGTACTTACCTTTGATTTACACACCTTTCTGTGCAACTTTGTCTCGAGTTCTGTAGCACAAAGTGAATTTCAGGCTAGGATTGGCACAGTCTTCTTTCCTGTATCCTGGAGCACTGATAGCACTGAACCTTGGACCTTGAATTGATGGTGATCTCTGCAGGGGAAAGTCTCTCTCTCTCTGATCTGCAGATATGGCCTGTTTGCTCTGTACTGTTTTACAGTATCCTGTGCTGGATAACAAGTGTCAGGGTCTTCCCATTCCATGCTATGAGAGTGTCCTTCTTGCATGATGCCTGTCAAGGGCAGCTGTCTTTCTCCAAATTTTCTTTTGGTTTGTATGGGAAAGAGTAATTGAACTGCCTCCATTAACCAGACAAATGATAAACCAACTGAGATGTAGTGGTTGCATTTATCTAAACCTTATTCTTAAGATTTTAGGAATAAGGTCCTGAAAGTGTATGGGCCAGATTACTTTCTGGGAGATTCCTGCCTTCCACTTTTTACCAGCATCATTTTGCTAAAAATAAAAGTGTTTTCTGCTAGCAGTGTTCCTGCTTTTTGTTTTTCCATACCACCCTCTTGATGGGTGCTTTTGGGTTAAGGACACTGCTCTTGGCAAGGGGTTTTGGTTCATTTAATCAGCAGAAAGAAATGGGGGCCTATTGGACTGTGCCACTTGGAGCAGTAGGTTGGGCAAAGAGCTCTCTGTGGACAGCAGCACCCAGTGCTGTGGAAGCTGCAGTGTTGTGGAGGTGGGAGACATGGAGAAGGAACATAGCCCACTGTATTGTTCTTGAGGTCTTGGTGCAGGATCTCTGGGAAGTTTGTTCTGAGAGGTTGCTACTGTTAAACAGGAGTACTTATGTCTGTGCCAGTGTGAACTGGTGTATCCTTAACATCCACTTCATCAATGAATATGAGAACAGTAGCATGCAAAATAGAGAAAGCACTTGGGAATGAGCCACAAACTCTCTATATCACTGTTTTACTATCAATTTCCTACTTTCCTTGGATCTTACCAGCTCTCCTCAGTTACTCTGTGCTCTAGAAACTGTTGCTGAAGAAGAAAAAACCACATGTTTTGTACAGTGTTTATATGGCAAAGATTTTTCTCTGTCATTGCGTGCATGTGACAGGCTACAGTACCTGCCTTTCTCCCCTGTCCTCTAGGGATGAAAAAATAATCAGATTGTAATTCTTCCTCCCTAGGCCAACATGTTTACCTTTCTGCAAAAATTGATGGCAATCTGGTGATTCGAGCCTATACCCCAGTTTCCAGTGATGAGACAAAAGGTTATGTTGATTTAATTATAAAGGTAAATTTTGTTTTTATTTAATATAGGTAAGTTGCTAACTGGAAGGAAGGCAAGTACTTCATTTTAGTGAAATACCTTGTTTTGAATTAGTCTTCAAATTTTATCTTCTTTCAGATAGGGTGACTGCATGGCAAACAACTCATTTCACGTTATCCTTGAATAGTAAGTTGTATCCTGTGTATCTGCCGTGTGACACTGAGAGAAAACAGGGATGGAGAAGGGAAAAGTTGTACCCTGTGTATCTGCCGTGTGACACTGAGAGAAAACAGGGATGGAGAAGGGAAAAGTTGTACCCTGTGTATCTGCCGTGTGACACTGAGAGAAAACAGGGATGGAGAAGGGAAAAGTTGTACCCTGTGTATCTGCCGTG
>JAWWEV010000167.1:6632213-6645978 GCA_035583235.1 Hafferia zeledoni | reverse complement strand
TCTTTGTTAACTGTTGGCCTGGGTCGTTAAGAGTGGCAGGGGAGAGAATTTACATAATAATTCCAACCTACAACAGGGTTGGTCCTTGGAGATGAATTTAATTACAAGCTGCCTGATTGTGTGATAGTTCTGAAGAAATGTGTACCCAGGTGAACAGGAGAAATTGGCAAGGTCTTCTCATCACAAGGTACTCTAAGGCAGTCACCCAGCTGACTGTGGGTGCCATGGGGATCTCATTAACTGGAAATTAATTACAAGAATGAAAAACTTGATAAAACTGTGCAAAGCTCCAAAATTTCCAAGCCTAATCCAACCCCCATCAAGCGGGGGTTCTTGCTTGATGCTGGTTTAATAACAACTCCATTAATTGTAGGCGTTCACAAATGGCTACCTCCAATAGTGCAAGAGAGGATGATGAAGGTGGCCTAAGAAACCTGTTTCTCTGTAGCAGGGGCTGTGGTTGCCTTCAGCTACCACTGACATTCACATGTGTGAGTTGTGTTCTAGGCAGTGATGTGGGAGTTTATTAGAAGCAATGTTGGGTAGCAGGGAAGGAGTAAATCTGCTGTTCAAAGCAGGGATTGGAGTTCACAGAGACAAAGAGGTTTCCATTCCTTGGGCTCAGTGCTGCGCTGAGTCCATTAAGCATTTCCAGAAGATCTGTCTTAATTGGTAGGCTGTAGTAGTTTATTCCCATGGAATTTATATCCATGTTTGTTAGGAAGTTAATGTACCTATAGGTTTCGAATATTTCTTCTAGGTACGTTTCTTATCAAGCCTAATAAGAAGTCTGAAGCAGAGAAAAAGTTTGCAAAGCATCTTGGGATGATTGCTGGAGGAACAGGTAAAACCATTCTCATCGTGTGGAATGTCTGGAGAATGAAAATGCCTTTATGGATGCATAGAAGGAGTATCACTGTACCTTAAGCAGAGTACTTAGATCTGTATTCTCATGAGTGTTTGGCAACACAAAGATGTTCCAGTGGCTTGAGCTCAGTCCTGGGGGCCTGGCAACATCAGGGTTTGAATACTGATTTACCCTGTGACCTCAGAGAAGTCAATTCATCTCTCAGTGACAGAGTATTTCAGGAGAATGTCTTGAGGGTGCAATTACTGCATGTGACAGAGTATGATGAAGAGGAAGCACTGTGGTTTTGTTTTGAAACTATTGGTAACAATAGAAACCCCCAACCTCTGCTTTTGGTGTGGATTAGAAATTCAGAGATACGTAGCCCTGTGCAAAACAAGCTCCCACTGAAGACTGAAGGAAGGCAGCATTAATATTGACACTGCAGCCATAGAAAGAAATAGTCATTTTGTAACCAGTCTTTTTTTTGAACAGGAATAACTCCTATGTTGCAGCTGATCCGTCAGATCACAAATGATCCCAAGGACTCCACAAAATGTTACCTTCTTTTCGCCAATCAGGTGAGTGCTCTGACCCTTCTGTTTGTTCTTGTTTAACAGCCTGTATTTTTGCTGACCTCTGAGCTTTTTAAACTAATGGCACGTTTCCTACTCTTCCAGTGTTTTTCGGTTTGCATTTTCACCCAGCCTTTTATGGGAAAATACCATCTGAGATAGCACATTTAAAAATGGTCAGTATAGGGAAGAGCTGGAAATGCTTATTATGTGAGTTATTAATATTTTGTCTTGGGTTAAAGTTACTTAAACTGAATTAAAAATTTATCCTGAAGGCCCTTTATAAATACTTGCATGGTTCTGTCATAGATTTCCATGACCTTATTTCATTTGTTTTGGAGGTGTCTCCTCATAGTCTTACTTAATTCCTATATTAGGGAATAAATTCCATGACCAGATCCTGATCCCTCTCCTCATCTTACTCCTTCACTGATTTCAAGGCAACAGGCTGTGTTTCTGCTAATCTGTTGGTACAGTTAACCTTCACCATGTTGTTCCAGGGCCATATTTTCCGGGGTCAGAGAGAAATCCAGCTCATTTTGATTGTAGCCTGGATTAAAAAAGCTGTTCAGATTGTCCTATATAAGACTGTGTTTAGGTGGCTCATAAGTCTCTCAGTTTGTTTTTCTTAGCTGTTATCATTATTCTGTAAATTCAGACTATCAGGGAGGGGGGAAATCCAAATAACTTCCTTGGTTTGCATAAGTTATCATTGCATTTGTCTGGAGTGCCAGATGAGCTCACACCAGAGGGCTCTTGGGATGGTTTGGAGCTAAACAGTAGTTTCATTTTGCAGACAGAAAGTGATATATTGCTGAGAGCTGAGCTAGAAGACATTGCAAAGAGGCATCCTGAGCAGTTTGTGCTGTGGTACACCCTGGACAGACCTCCACAAGGTAGGCTGGGACACATGGAAGTGCCTTTCCTCGTTGCTGTACAACAGGCAGAGCTTCGTTCTTGTTCAAGGGGACATTAGTATTAACAAGGCTGCCTGTTTTACACTTTTAAACAGCAGACATGCCCCAACTCCTCAGAAAAAACACCTTAGCATAAGCCCTGTTTTCAAAAGTGATCTAAGCCAGGTGGGCCTGTGGAAGTGTGAAGTCATAGTTAACTCCTCTTGGGTCAGACACATTACTCAGTGAATCTTTTCATGTATTTCAGGATATGCCAATTTTTGGCACTTTTCAGCAAAAGTTCAGCTGTTTTGGGCTCTCTCCAAGACCAGTTGCTTAGCATTTTGTTGGTTTTAAATTGTTTAATACCCATAAATACGTGCCCATCTTTATTTTTTGGCAGCTCTAGGTTAGGTTCTGGTGAAACAGCTGCCACGTGTACGTATTAAACCATTAATTGTGGGCTGGTTTAGGGGTTGAACTCTGCTGTATTTCCTTTGAAACTTGGGCATTCCTGCTTGCCAATGTAAGTTATCTTTGTGAATACAACATGCAGTTCAAAAAGCCTTCAGACTGCACAGAGTTCAAACTAAGTTGAATTTCTTTGTTTCAGATTGGAAGTACAGCTCTGGCTTTGTCACAGCAGACATGATGAAAGCTCACCTCCCTCCCCCTGGCAGTGAGACCCTCATCCTCATGTGTGGGCCACCACCCATGATTCAGTTTGCCTGTCAGCCCAACCTGGACAAGCTTGGCTATCCCAAGAGCAGTACATTTGCTTATTAACACTGATGCCATCTGATACCTTTTTGTAAGTACTGTGTATTTGCCTCCAGGAACAATTGATACGTAACTGTGCAGTATTTTTTGTGTGTGTGTTTGTTTTTAACCCCTGAACGTAATTTTTGTGGTTTATAACTTCATAATTACCTTTGCATGTTTTATTACCAGGAAGTTGAGAAATCATCTTGAGTTGTGTGGAAGTAACTTGGTCTAACCTCTTAAGTTAGTATGAAACATGAATTCCGAGGAAAAAAAAATTAAATCTAATCAGAGAGGTAGGAGAGAGAGATAAAGCCATATTCCTTAACATGGGTTAGAAAACTGGTGTAGGATCACTTGACTGCTCCATAGGTAATTCACTTAGTGAATCCTTGGGAAGGAAAGCACAGTTGGTGATTTGTTTGTTTTTTTTAATGCTGTTTTACAACCCTTTATCAGGGACTAAGAAGTCACAGTCTGCTACTGAAAAAGTGAACAGAATTTGAGCCATGTGCAAAATTACTTGTTATTTTAACAGAAATTCTCCTTAGTGTGCAGTGTATTTGGGAGCATTATGTGCCTTCATGCTGTCTTCTAACAGCCTTAACTAACAATGCACTGCCAACTGGTGTTGCTTTATTTGCATGTCATTCTTTTGGTGCTTGCTAAGAAATTTTCTGTGCTCAGAAGAAATCATGGCTTCTTTTTGCCTAGTTTAAACCAAGCTGAGTCAATCTTACACTCAGCTGATGCCTCATCTTAGTGTTTTTACCACTTAGCACTGAATTTTCAGCCTTCAGTACCTGAAGTGCTGCACGTTCCTTTCCAGGAATTAGTTCATGCCACATTTGGTTTAGCGTCTGACAATCCCAGGCCAGCAGACTTGTTTCTTCAGCAGCTAATATATATGTTTACTAAGTATTTTTATTCATCTAAAGCAAACCTGAAGGAATCTACTCTTTTAAAATTGACATAGGGGTTTTGTACTTTATCAGCTACATTTGTAGCAATAATGCAAGGAAAGACACGGGGATTCAGACTGGGATTCTGACCCTGATGAGAGATCAGCTAATTGCATTTGTGGTAAATCATTCCAGAGTCAGGAAGAGATAAAGGATCACCCAAAATTTATTCATAACGGTCAAAAGAAAAATCATTTATACCAGGGTTATGCTAATTAGGCTTTCTTAATACTTACATTAAAAAAAAAATCAATACTTTTGTAGACTTACTATTCACAGCCAAGTTAGCACAACACCACATTGATTTATAAATACAGCTTTGAAAGATGTGAAAATCTGTTTGGTATATCCCAGTGATACTTAGGCTGTCTGTGAAGAAGTTTATCCCATTTGCAGTACTGTAATAAGTCTGCTGGCTAATCAACCTGGCAAAGTATTTTAAATGCCTGTGGTAACAGATGTGGGCACTAGTACTGACTGCACTGCCAGACCGGTCCATTTAATACCTTTTATTAGAGATTTGTAGTTTGCTGATGTGTATAGACTGCCTTCTCATTCCTCTGGATTTTCCATTATCATTTAATTTTTCACTGACAAGGATTTGCCTTGGCTTTACCATTTTGAACAATACAAATCATGTTTGGCTTCTTAAATCTGACCATACACTCCAGGGTTTGCCATGAGAAGCTCATGGAGTGAGGAGTAGGTCAGTCACCTTCAAGAAGTGCCAGTGGTAGTTCTCAAAGAGTCCTTGCTGCATCCTCTGGACAATACTGGAGATGTCCCTTTTATCTGGGAGTGTTGTGGCTGGGAGTGACCTGCCCTCAGGCTATATTAGTATGTAAACCCAGACCCTGCAGCCAGCAAGGAGCCAGCAAACCAGCCAGATACAAAGTCTTTTCCTCACAACTAAGCAGATTTTTGTCTGGCATTTCCCTGTTTACTAAGATAGCTTGTTAATAGCTTATTAATACAGGAGAGGCACATGTAAACAGATGTCACAAGTAATTGCTGCTGTAAAGGAGACAGTTTCATCTTCAAGCAGCCCCTCAAGTAAGTAGTGAAAGTCGTATTTCCCTCTGTTCCAGTCATGTCTAGCTCAGCAGCATAGCAACAGATCTATTTTGTCAGGTGTTTTAAAGAAATAAATGTTTGTTTTTATTATGGTAGTTTTCTGGTAGTCTTGGAGTTAAATTTCTGCTGTAGTTGTTCGGCATCTTTTTGTGTTAGGTAAAGATTGTCATCCTCCTGATAAAATCAAGGGTTTGATGGACAGCATTATGTTCCTTTCATCCCTTTCTACACTGCACTGACTTAGATTAAAGAGAGGGCAGGACAGGTGCTAGGGAAAGAGATGAAAGATTAAAATCCTTTATAGGAACCAGTCTGGCAAGACCAGAGTGAGCCATCCCTGCTGCACTCACCAGCCTCCATCCGAGTTTCTGGGTACCTTTGATGGCAGCCCACAGGGTACAGTAGTGTATTAATGATTACTGCATTACAAGTTAATTATAAAAATAAAAAATTACAAAAGGTCTTTCCTATGACCATACTTAAACATACCATGTAAAAGATGACAAAATGAAAAGGTAAAAGCATTTTCCCAGTCTTGGCTTTCCAGACTCTGGCTCCGAGTCCCATTCTTCTCCCAATACCTATTTCATATTACAATATATGGAAAAACAGCACAGAGCAGTTACCTCTAATGTGTGGCTACATTAAATGCTATGTGGTAAGTCACAGTAGCAGAAAAGAGGTAAAGCTTTCCTGCACCACAGCATCCAGCTGCTCCTGGCCACTCCTGACAGGCCTGAGGTATGAGTCGTGTTCTTGGTCGTGCTGCAACATCACCTCCAGTCTTCAAAGGCAGGTCTTAAAAACTTACTGTCATTCAGCAGTTCATCCTGGCTTAACAGCGTCTGGAAAGACAGGATGGGAAGGAGTGAGCGTGTTCAGTGAGAGTCCTTGTAGTTCCAGAGAGCCAGCTGTAATGAGAGAAGGCTCACGACAGAGGGGGTTAGAGCTGCACACAATTGAAAGGCATTGCTTCAATACAGCTTTAAGTAAACTACTTTGCTTGAGGGAATCCTTAGAGATTTTGTGTGTGGCGTGTGACTCAACTGTATTATATAATTCCTCATTATATCTTTCAGTCCCTTATTTTTATTTTTTAATAAATTAGCCTCTGTGGAATGAGGAATTAATAGTGAGGGTGTTGTTTTGTTTGTTTTCCATAGAGCTTTAGCTCATGTACATTTTCAAATCTGTACCTCATTCCTAGCCCTTGCTGTGACCAAGACATTTGGTGGTGCAAAATCTTTGAAGAATTGTTTTCATTTAAGGGGTATAATATTTGTCATTGTATTAAAGCAGAGTTCATGAAAACTTAAATAGGCCTAAATGAAACTTTAATTTCTAGAGCAATTTATAAGCAGGGTTTTTTTTTTTTTTTACCAAATGTCCAAATACCTCTAAGGAGGTATTAAACAAGAGTAGTGACCCACTTAACTACCCCCACCAATGACCAACTTTGACTGAAATGTAGCAGAACACATGAGTGACTTTAGAACAGGAGTGAGGTGAGTACGTACCGTGAGCTGGCTTATGCCTTGAGAAAGAGCCCCTATTTGCATTACTGTGCCTTCTGAGTGTTCCATCTGTAAAAGCATTCAGGAACTAGTTCAAATCAGACAGCATGTGCAATTTTATTCACTCTACATGCATCTTTGGGAGGTATCTGTGCCTGGACAAATGAAGTTGTGATAAGTTTAAAAGCTGATTTCTGCACATTACAAAACTGCCTCCACTCTACAAGGTACATGAAAATGCACTTAACAATGGGAAGAGTGAATCCTGGTTAAGAAAGATTGATTCCATGAAACTTGGGCTCTGTTTCACAGAAGAAAAGAATAAGCCTAACTGATATTATCAATGAAAAGTAGTATTTTCCAGATGGTCTAATGCTGCTTATGCATCTGCTGCTGGGCTTCTTTGACAGGTAAGAAGTAAGAGTCCTCGATGACACAGTCCTACCTTTTTTTTTTTACACAAAAACATGATCAGTTCCAGGGCATTGTGATTTGACAGCATGACCACATGCTCAGAAGTCATGCTTAAGTGAAAGACCATGCTCCTACAGAAAAATTCAGTATTTCTGTGATGTTTGAACAACTGCATAGTGCAAGTTCTTGGCTCAAAGTTAATATATTCCCTCACAACTTTTAGCTGAGCCACTGGACATCCATACTAAAAATCACAGCCAGGAGTTGGTATTTTCTCTGTTTAGGAACAGTACCCTATTTTACTAAGGTGAAAAAGGCAATGGTTAGGTAATGAACACAAATGAGATGTTAGATGCACTCAACCATGCAAATGAAAAATATACCTTCACAGTTAGTCTTTTCAATGTTGTCACCATTCTCTTGTCAGGCTTAAAATGTTTTCTTTCTCACTGGAAAAAGGGTAGGTTACCCCAGATGCCTCTGTCTGGCTCTTGTGTGTTGCCAAAGTTCACACAAGGCTCCAGGGAGCTCCATTTTTCAGGGTTTACATCCCTTTACACAACAGCAAAGTTGAAAAAAAAGTTGATGGTTTTTAGTCATCGTTTGTCTGTATGATGTCTAGACAGTTTCATTCACATGTTCACCACTGCATAACAAAAGTGAATTATTTAAGTATTGGTTTATTAATAATCTTGTTCATTACTGATGCATTGTTTTCACATATAATGTCTAAGCAGAACTATTCCCCCTGTACACAACAAAAGAAAAATTCAGTTGGAATCTCTGATTAATGTCTGTTAAAAAATACAATCCAGTTGTACTTTAATATAACTTGATAGCTTTGTACAAATTTATCCAAATGAATTTATCACACTAAAAACTACCCATAAAGATAATGAAAAAAATTGTGTGCCATACTGAAGTTATGAAAGCTGGAAGTACAAAAGTCTTGTTTTTACTGCAACCACCCCCTTAACTAATGTAAAAATACATTGATCTTCCTTGTGTAAAGGTGTCATAGTCCTGAAAAAGGGCTTGAAGATGGAGGGCTTTATTATGATGTTGATTAAAAAAATATAACCTGACATTCTTAGTAAAGAACTCTTTCCAGTGTCCATAGCCAGCACTTTCTCAGTAAGTTCATGCGGATGTAGCAAATTGTTATAGGCAATGTTTGGTTACTTGCAAGCTTTGGAATGCATGGAGAGGATGAGATGAGAATGGCATCAGTCTGTCTGTCCCACCTGATCCAGTTCCCTATCAGTGAGAGGACTAAGTCCTTTGTATCCACCATAGTTCTTCGGAGTACCATTTGTGGCAACCGGGTTTGTATCCATAGGACAAATGTAGTCTGTTGATTCATCAAACTTCTTCTTTCTTAAGTTTCCAAAATGTGAAAATCCAAGTTTCTTTGGCTAAAATAAGAAAACAACACCGTATAGTTTTGAACAAGACAAGGTCAGGTTGTTTTTTAAACAGAGTCCTCCCCTTTTACATTTACTGCTCTACTCTGGTCATTCAAGTACGTACATTCTGAACTAAATACATTTGTTTTGAAAATGGGAATTATAGTTGGTGTTAAATGCCGTTACATAATGTTCCTTCTAAGAAAAGACAGAACAGATTGCTTGCTTATTTCACAAGCTCATTTAAACAGACACAAATTAAAAGTTTTGGTATCTAGAATTAAGGAAAATGTAACACCCCTGGAACTGACCTTTCCCTGTCCATGTTTGTCCCTTATTTTCAAGACAGCGTAGAGAAGCCTGATATTCTGAAATGCCTCCTTTTTGCTAGCAGTACATACCCGAACTTTGGCAGTGGTGGTCAGAGGTGTGTATGCTGCTGACTCCATTATTTCTCTTTTTTCTTGCTGTGCCTCTGGTCCAATTAATACATTAAAATTGGTGGTGAGGTGGCGGCGCAGGAGGGTCTTCTGAGGTGGGATATTCAGGAGCATGGCCAGCGTGTCACCATTGAAACGAGGTTCAAGAATCTATTAAAAAAGGCAGGGTAGTTATTTTTTTTTATATAGCTAAATATTTGCAATAGTAAATCCTTACAGTGCTTATCAGAGGATCTCTCACTCTTACAAAGCAATCTGTCCACATTAGACCTTTTATAGCTCACTTATGATATGATACTCACTAGGGTTTGGGAAATATAGGAAAGTAGTAATAAGAAATGTTGAACATCATCAGTCAAATGTCTATTTATATTTATCATCAAACCATACATTTGTTTGGATTGAACAAGTTTGTTTTCAGAATTTTCTGCTCTACGCAGAGTATAAACTTAGGATAATTTCTTCTAAGATTATTTCATTTTGGCAAAAATTCTACAGGAGCAGAATCATGGTATTTTAGAACTCTGATTTTACTAAGCTGCAAATGGTTCTGAATGTTTTGAATTGAAAAAATGTCATTCCTGATTGCTGGCAAGACCACTGTGAGTTCAGGAAAGTTATTTACCATGGCTTAGAATTTTGGTAAAACCACTTAAAGGAACACTCGGTGATGCCTTATCAATAAGTCACTTTCTTATGGTACAGTTCAGGTTTTTTTATGTACAGCTGTCAAACACTTGTGCATGCTCAGCTTTGACTATAAAAATATTTGAGAAGTTCCTTTTTAATTTTAGTTTTCCTTTGTAAAATCAAGATGTGTGGATCAGATAAAGAGGCTCCTTAGAAAGCCTGATCATGCTGATGTGTTTGTTTCCTCCTGCTTGATGAACATCAGATAAAAGATGTTTTATATTACAGTTTTTAGTAGATATGTAGTAAAACACTAAATTCTTACAATCAGGCCCCCGTGCACGCCACTTCCTCGAAGGTTTGGTGCATATTCTGCCAGGTCCACTGATCTGAGCCACTCCATCACTCTGTGGTTGGACCACTGAACCACGTCAGAAGGCGACACATTATTCTGTTAAGTAACCAGAAAAGGTGATAACACAACAGCCTGTGCTGTCTGAAGGCGCAGAGTGTGCATCCTCAGGTCAGACAAGAACATCCTTCCTCCTCTTCCCTGCAGTTCTTCCCTGACTAAGGTACTGTTTCTGTTCAAGGCCTCTTTCAGACAGCCTCTGACAAGTCTAGTCCAGTATAGCTGAAACCCCATGCATCAGATAACAGATATAAAAACGAACCATTCTGAAAACAGTGTTATTGACAGTGTTTAATACTAAGAGAGTAAGATATGCTGACCAGGTAAGGCAAAACCTTACAGATTTTGAGAGTTAAAAATTAGAACAGGCAAAATAAAAACATTTAAATTACTCTGTGAATTAACTTCTTTTAAACTATAGAAATTACTTCTAAAGAAGAAGTGCATGAGATTCAACTAGTAAGTGGCTCAAACATTTAAGGATTGAGTAGATTTTTATTATCAGTATATGTTACATTCCAGAGCTGTGTAACTACTGCTTTAGGGGCAATTCCCTAGTAGCAATGATTCTGTTGTATCACTCTACACTGCTAACTTTCTATCCCCTTTTGCTGGGACCAGGTAATTAGGGCTTGCTTAAATTAATTTATTTGGACATTCTTTTACCTCCTCAACTGGTCTCCTGCGCAGACAGTGGGGGTTAAAATTGTTGACATGCAGCACGTGAATGGCACATTTAATACTCAGATGATGCAGCTGACTGGTGACTTTCAGAAAGAGAAGGTCATTCTGTGAAGGAGAGACCCTTTTAGGTGGCACAGAAAACATCCCAAAACAGGTACTTTTAAACTTACTGTAATTTATATAAAACTACATAGCAAGTGTGGTTTAAATAAAATGACAGTTTTATACTTTAAAAAAGGCTTTTAGGATGAAGGTTTGAGATAGGGGATAAAATGTTCTGTTGTTGCTGGTTGTTTTAAAACACTGCACCATAACAAGACCTGGCTAAAAAAATGTAGATGGGCATGTAACTATTAAGTGGAATCCAGGCTCATGGGCAGTTCTAAAATATTTGGACTGTTTTGGACCTGGCTAACATCCTGCTGCAGGTTGGATCATCACAGCTAACACACACCCTATCTATGGAACTGCAGGGACTGTGCTCATGGACTAACGGCTCCTTAAGCAGCTGTACTTTCAATAACAGCTAAATTAGGCATTCTTTGCATAGCACAGTTAACAAAAAAACCCAAAAAACTTAATTATCCAGACCTGGGCAGGGCAATGGGAAGAAGACTCTGTGGCTGTATGTAGTACATGGTGTGCTGTTAACATGTTTGGAGTTGTACAAATCACTGGATTTGCTGCTTTTGGTTTACTGAATGTTGTTGCTAACTTGGTGTGGAGAAAAATGTGCTGCAGATGTTACATGTAAAACAGGCCATTTTGCCTTTAATCATGGTGTGAACCTGAAAGAAGGACTTTGCAGAAGTTGGCTGTAACAATTTTATGTACCTTAGGAAGAGTGGTCATGCACTAGGGTAGCACAAATGAGTTACTAGTGGCACTATTTCTGTCTTGCAAAAATTCTTCAGCTGCTCACATTCAAAGGAAAATTGTACAACTTTTTGCTCCTTCTGAAGTTAAATTTGGTTTAACTGAGGGAAAAGGGTTGTAGCTTACCACAGTTAAGTACTGCAACATCCTCCCATCAACTCTGGATTCATGAAACTGGTCTTTGTACTGAGGTAAGCCAATATCATCAAGCCATCCTGCAGATAAGCGAGCAATAGGGAACCAAATCCATATCAGTGAGAAAAAGAAACCCTTCTCCCCTTTTGTTTGCTCAAATGAACACCTATTCCCCTTTCCAAAGGACATCCTCCTGCTAGTAGCCTTAAAGCAATTCCCACTAAATAGCTTTGTTCACATTACCCCTGTGGTATCTGACCTGGAGCATGGGCTGTCTGCAGCATAATGTAGCTCTTGCTAGATTGAGCATCCCTGTTTTCTTCCCTGCAATCTGACAGACTTTCCCATAGAAGACTGTATTGTAAGCTGTATATTGGATGTCAAGAACAACACAGAAACATTTCTATTCTGCAATGGTGAAACTTAATGCTTTTTAAAAGATGCCTGGTAACTGCTTAAACATATGTCAGACAGCCCATTCCTAGTGAGGGAGCAGAAATTCCTTCCCAAACAATTCCATGAGAGTTCAAACACTTACGTGTCACCCAGATATGATCAAGTTGTGCAGACTTCTCATCTTGTTTTGCATTTATTGACTTAATGGCCAAAACTAATTTCTTCCTGTGCAGTGGATGCTTTATTCCCATTTCCTGCAACAAGAACCATTAACAAAGAGTTTGCTTTTCCTCTGGCTCTTTTCATCACTGAGGTATCCAAAAAAATTGACACTATCAATTTCAGAGAGGTAGAACTGCCAGTGGTTATTATACACAACCAACAGTATGGCTGCTTGAGTCAGACAGATGATTACCTTTTCCATGTCCTGAGGTGTTGCCGTTAACAGCGTGTGGCCCGACATCACCCACTGCCGTGCAAAAATGACGTACTGGCCGAGCCCAAAGTCCTCAAGCCAGTTACAAACTCTTTCAGTGCTCCACTGAGCAAATGGAGCATTGTAGTCACTGAAAAGAACAAGAGATGTTGGAAAAAGTCTTAAAGGAAAGAATGAATGTTCATGTTGGAAAGCTCGTTGTGTTCCAGGGGCAGCACTGCAGCAAATTGGTTGATGTGCTGTGCCCTGTGCAGCAAGAAGAGCCAACAGCCACTCTTGCAGTAGGTGCTGTGGTACTGCTGTCCTGTTAATTTGGCTACCCAGCCACAAGCTGTGGGCAGCTGGGGGGAAGGATAAGAATTTCCCATTTTCTATTTGAAAAGAGGAAAAACTGAATTGCCAAATTCATCTTCATTGTGCAGATGTTCTCACATGAGATGGTAAGACTCGTTGTTCTGTGACAAGGTGACATTTCTGACACTCCACCAAGCACCAAGTGCTCCAACCTGCACCTGCAGGAGTGTAGACAGGGGAGCTTCTCAGGACACATCTGTTACCGAAGAAATCCCACCTCTTGTGAAATTCCATGTGTGGTGAAAAATGTATTTCACAAGAGGAGGGTTTGGCTGTTCAGCCCATTTAACCCCACCACACAATGTGCTGTGTAAGGTGAAGAAGGGGCCATTACCTCTTCTGGCCTTTGGAGTCCTTGGATCGGGATAAACGAGGCCCAGCTGTCGCACGGAGACCCCCTCTGCGGAACTCTGCCAATCCCAGGTCGTCTGCAGGGAAGTTACCTGACTGAGTTCTTCTGATTCTTGCAAGACAAGAGTGCCATGACAGTACTATTAGCTTGTGTCAGAGGACATTGGTTCGCATGGAAACTGCAGTGACAACTAGAAGCTGTATTAACCTTCCTGTAAGCACAAATGCCAAATTCCGGCGGTAGCTGCAGAAGTTCCAGCAAATAGAGTTCAGACCTAACTCGGGGGGCGGGGGAGGGGGAAGCCTCCAATCCAATTAATAATCCAGACTGGGAAATGGCTGCTGTCTCTGAAGCAGATCAAGTGAGCACAACACAACTCAGTCCCCCCGCTTTTCATTCCTTCTGTTTTCTCTCATGTTTTTACCTGATGTCTTCTGTAACTGACAACTTACTGTCATTTAATTTTTCGTGGCTAATGAAACTGCAGGCGTGCTAAATTAATAGCATTAAGATGACAGCAGTGTTGTATTTCTTTCACCAGCATAACTCTGCAAACACTCCCATCCGTTCTGCTACACCCCTGTGTGCAGAGACACACCC
>JAWWEV010000167.1:6591265-6632113 GCA_035583235.1 Hafferia zeledoni | reverse complement strand
TAAAAAAAAAATGACCTTACTTTCCCCAGATTTTCTTGATCCCTTTTGGACTCTTTCTGTTTTCTGCAGACCACGGAGATGGTGGACCTGAATCCGTTCTTGAAGAAAGAGGTGAAAGGTCATCTGAGACTACTGTGCCATCCATGTTCTCTGTTTCTCCTGGGTTAAGAACAGTATTACAGTCACATTTTATACTAATTATTAAGAAAGTTTTTGTCTGGGAGACTGATGTTAAATGTAGAACATAATAAAAAAGTACAAATACCTATAAAATTCTTCTTGTATTTAAAAACCCCACAAACAAACATGCTCAGAAGGTGAAAAAAACCAGTACATTTGATACAAAAAAAAAAAAAAAAATTGGGCCAAATAGAATTGTTTTTTCAGTCATTTCGATTTAACTGCATTTTAATTCACTTAAGGTCTTCAGATGTTTGCCTTGCCTGCTCTTAATAGCAGAATTCCTCCATCAAAATCAGTGGGAATTTTTCTGACTTCAGTGAAAACAGAATGAAACCAGGAAAACAAAATCCCATCTGAACGCCAATACAGCAAAAGCTGTTACTTCATTTCAGTACTGCACACAAGGAATTCAGACTGGATGGCCCACTCAGTGTTAGCATTTCATAGAGAAAGGGAGGGGAAAAAGAAAGAAAAAAAAAAAAGAAAGCAGCAAAATTGGTGTTAAAGTTGCATCTTGTTTGGATACAGTACCTAGCACTGGTGCACTGACACTCCTGATGCGATCTTCAGTCATCCCAAGAAGCAGAAAGCCAGATGAAGAAGCAAAGAAGATATAAAATAACCAGCAAAATAAAGTTACAGAAGAGCAAAGTAGTAGTAAGCTAAGCATTAAAAGCAGAAACAAAAAGAAAAGAAGCAGTTATGCTTGACATGAAAGGGAATATGCATTGGTGTGCACAAGCCCCAAGAATTCTGTACAGATCATCATGAAGAGATAGGGATGATCAATTATCTCTTTGGGGTTTTTTTTAAACTATTCTTAGGTAGTTTAAACACATTAAGCATATACTACAGAGCTCCACAAAGCCTGCAGAGTATCTGAAATGAAGCAATGTCTATGATTACATCAAATTCCTCTGAAATGCAGAATTGGAGTTATAATGAGTTTACTGTGCATGCAAGAAACAAACCAATCTGCATAAAAAATTCTCTTAACTCAGTGTATTTAAGAAGCCATTGCTTGTTTATATAAAAAGAACATTTTCCTTTACAAGCTCACCCATCCCTGGATAATCCTGCAGTTAAAGATATAACAGCATGGCTCGTGCCATTGCCTACAAGGTTGCAATCACAGAAAACCTCTTTAAAAAACCCCCTAAACAACCACAACCTATTGCAATCTTGAAACTACAGTACCCTAGAAGCTTTTAGGACCAGGAGGCCTTAAAAATAAACCAAACCCCACCAAATAAAAACCGCCAGCCAAACAAAATACCCCACATGACTTTTAAACTGAAGAAACACTTCAGAATCACAAGGGATACTTTTGTGCCTGACCTTCCCAAGCTCTTTATTCTTTGGCAAATACCTAGTTTTGTGCCTCACTGTAATGCTTTTTGTCAGTAAATCTATGCTTAAGGTGTTATTGAAAAGAAATTAATACAGGCTTCCCCAGGGCTGTGGAATAACAACATATTTGTTTTTCTGCATGTAGCAAGGTAAATTTTCACCCGTGGGTCCCTACAAGCTCCAGCAACCAACAGTGCTGAATACAAGGTGCCAGTTGTAAAGTTTCACCCACTGAAATGTGGGATGGCAAGGAATGAGTTTGTTTGTTTTATTAAGTACACAAATCTAGTGTGCATTTTTTAAAAGCATTGATGATGTACTTGGCAGTGCATTTTTGTTTGCTTGCTTGTTTTTAAGAAAACAGATCAAGCTCAAGCACTGGAAGGATGTTTGGAAAAACGTATTGCTTCTTCGTATTGTGAATACATCTGCCTCTCTTAAAGTTCTGATTTTTAATTAGAGATTTGTTGACTTTCAGAAGGCACTCCACAGTCTTCAAAACTCTTATCTCTTCATTACTTAAGCTGTCAATGACTTCAGCAGATTGTGTTGCCAAGTGCAACAGAAAAGTACTGACTACCTTAAAGCCACCCTTTACTCTCTGGCAAGCTCATTTTTGGTATGTTATTAAAAAAAAAAAGTAGCAGATCATTCCCTAACTGAATCACCTGAAGATCACCATTTCCGTGGCAAAGAGATTATACCCCATGCTCTGTCCCAGCCCCTCAGTCTGCCTTTCCCCCTCCCCACAGCCCTCTCAGGGAGGGGTGGGTACGTACTCAGGGCTGGGCCACCGTTGTCCTCGCTGTCGCTCATGCCACATCCATCTGCAGAGTGATGCGTTCCCTGCTCTCCGTTCTGGAAGGGTCGGGGCAGCTTTCCTGGCAAGGTTTGGTACTTGCTGCCTTTCACAACTGGCTTACTCTGGTTTTTTAAAGAGGAAAAAAATACAAAATCAAATCACTCACAGCATTTGCAACCCAGCCCACATCGTTTTCAAAGTTGGGAAAAGTATTTGAAGGTCATGGTTCAAAACTGCTCCACTGCCTCCATGTTCCTGCTTGCAGGTAATTCACTTTAAACCCAAGTCAGCTGACAGTTTTCTAGCTAAGACACAGCCTTGTCTTCCCTCACCTGCTCCTCCCACTTTAGTCAGACTCTGTATTACATTAAAATATATGTTGAATATTATCTGCTTTCATTGAACTGTTCTGGCTGTCTTTTCTTCTAGGACCCTGGCACTATATAATGACCTGTTCCTTTCAAGGTCAGCTCTCATAGTCTAAAAACGGATTTAGTTACTTCTCACACCTGTTTTTGCTCTGACAATTTCCCTCCCCTTATTTTTCACCAAACTGTCTCTGTTTTTGCCTCACAATTTTGTCTTCCTGGAATTTGAACCAAAAGTATTTATATACCTCAAGTTTTCTCAAATGTATTTCCCACCACCATTAATAACAGTAAAGGAATCAACAACAAAGTTAGGGTACAGAAATTTAAGTTTTATAAGGACTGAGATCCCTTTGCGTAGACAAAATTACGAATGTGAAGTTTTCTTAAAAAAATAATTACAGCTAAATATACAGTTGCCAAATACACAGCCAAATACAATTCTATTAGAGAACCTGAGCAACAAGGTGTACTTTTGACAGATGCTGGGGAAAAAGACATAGACCAAGCTGTATTTTAGGGCTGGTCTGAATGGCTGCTGACCCCACAAGTTTTGTCCATGTCAGGCTAAGATACGGGTCTAAGCTTTGGTCACCTGCAGTTATGGTACATATTCAGTGTTACAGGCACCAGAGCTCCCAAACAGCCCTCAAAGTCTCACTGTATTGTACTGAAAGGAAACTGCTACACAGGCTTTGCTGAAAATAAAGCATCTCTTAATTTTCCTTGTGTTCAAGTGATCCTCTGCTCAGGGATCTTGCTCCTTGTACAAGGGTAGATGAGAAAGGGCCTATAAATCTGATAGTTTTGAGCTTAACAAGATACTTTTCCAGGCAAAGTATGTGTTTCACAGAGGTATTTGTCTAGTTTTGGAAATGGCGTGTTGAGACTTCTTCAATTCAAATGAAGAAGAGGGATGAGTCATCACTCTGGGCAAAAATATATCCCAGAACTGCCAACACTATAGGACAGAGACGCTTTTGGAGAAAACCTGCAGCTCCAACTGACATGAGAGGGAGTGGTACGTGTTCAACAAGTGTTTTGGAATAAACTCATATTGCTCAATGTTTCAGTATCAGAATGGAGGTTTCACAGGAGAACTGGTAATATGCAAACCATACTTAGTATACAGGAACATCCAGTATGCTCCTATTTAGTCACTCCATTCTAACAAAACTGTTTTAAAACATGGTTTGTGACAGGATGACACATTTAATAATGAGATAATTGCTGCTTTATCTGTTCTTATTTCAAAGCCTAGAGGGATCTTTGGATACTACAACTGCAGGCCAGAGTGCTCAGTTTCTCAGCTCCTGCTCCTTTTTGGCAACTGCAGGAATATATCCCAACTTATAACAAAATTTGTATGAGTAGAGAAATTGCTTCTTACATTAGGACTGTATTTTCTGAAACTGACTGACTTCAGCTTCTTAACTCACACAACAAGTTTTAGATAAAGAGAAAAAAAGAGAAATATTTCCCTCTCAAATCTTTACCCCTCTTCTCAGAGTTTGTCAGCACTGGAACTATGCAAACATTTTGAAAAGAGAATGAATATAAAATGAAAACCCAGCCATACCATCACAGCACATCACAACAGAGAATTGTTAGGAAAGGTTGCAGTTAATATACCTCTTGTTCTACAACAGGCTGTGCTGGTTTTCCATCTACATACTACGGAGTTTCAGGGAAGGCAATTTCAAAGTTTTATGGAAAAAAAGCAACAGACAAATGTTAGTATTAACATACATACATGGAACATCAATAGTAGTCTTATTATTGTAGTGATGCTGCTTAATGTATGGACAATATATTACAAGGACTGTTATCTCTTCACTTCAATCTTATATTCAATACTAATTGTCTTTATTAATTTTTCACTCTACAAAATTTGGGTCCTGTTTAGGTTCTGTTGTGATCAAAGGAATTTTGCTATTTTCAGGCTTCTGGGTGGTCCTTCTGGCCTTACTTTAAGCTGGGAAACATAACAGCTGTTTAACAGTTAGAACAATCTGAAAATGACTGACATAAAATAACATTCACAATACTGTATGTCCCCTGCTGGCATCATAAAGAGCTGTGGTAGAAATGAAGTGATAAAAGTACCAGCATGGCCAGGTCAGGGACACCAGCAGGGGGTTATTAAGTTATTATTATTGCTGGAAGGAATTGGAATTTGAGCTTTGTGCAAGGCAGAATAGCTGCAGTAAACAGTGCTGCCAGCACAGGTTCTTGGGAATTAATGCAAAATGCAGCCAGTCGTGCTGAGTCAGCAAAACACGGGGGTTTGGCCTTAATTTTGGTTGTGACATTCACATTCAGCCACTTACTCAGATGCACAGAGAGGTCTAAAAAGAGGCCTCATGCCTAAATTAGGGAACACCATTTAAGTGCCTTGCTGAAAAGGGAGCTGGCTTGCTACATTCTCTCATATCCTTGGTAGGTTTTTCTTCCTCTGTGGGCTCTGATTTCATGGATAGAGCAGATTTACAGCATAAATATGTAGGTACAGCCTTATGACAGCATCTCACACAGACAAATTAAGATTTTGAATTTCAGACAGGAAAATAATTTAGAAGTTATGAAAAGAAAACAGACCTTCATAAACTCTTCGTGGAATGAAATGTTAGTTCTGATTTGTCACACGTGTATGACCACAATCAAATGAGTGCCACACAGATTTCACAAATTCTATTTGGCCACTGTCATCTTCAGCAATTTAAGAAAGATTTAAAAGAATTCAAGACCTGAGCAATCATATTACTAGTATTTGGTTTAAGTGACATTACTGGGTGTGGGTAACCCAGTATTAAGTCTAATTTGAGTACATAAGAATCAACCACAGTCCTACAAAACATAATTCAAGTACAGAAAAATGCCAGTGAACATAATGACAAAACGACTCTGGACTACAATGTAATGAGACTCTGCAAATAGGAAAGTCTTTATTCTGGAATGGAGTTAAAAACTTTGAAGTAATAACAGTGCTCCTGCTGTTTTAACTAAGGCAGCATCACCACCATCTTCAGGAACGTCATTTATATCACAAGTCTAAGAGAGCAACACCCATAGTTACATGCAAACACTTAAAAAGGAATCCTATGTGGAAATGCCCATTTTTCCATATTTATTTCAGGATTTGCTGCCTTAACATTTCTAGTGATTTGAAAGAAAAGACTATTTTAAACACATCTATAAACAAAATAATACTGCAGTTTATTAAAGTGGCTCCTCATTATTTCTTGTATTTCTCTTAAATACTTTGGTCTCTTTCAGGAGAAAAACTGAATTTGAGGTGTGTACATATGGGTGTGTCAACCAGTTTGTTTATTCTAAGACCAGCAATGGGGTGAAAAAAATAACCTGAGCTGTTCTACCATTAGTGCTTTTCCCCCCCACACAATGTGAGTGGTGCTTAATGTTACTAAATGTGAAACAAAATGAGTATTTATACTTGATCTTTGGCTTTCAGCTGTGCTACTAAACACCAGAAATTGTGATTACAAATAAACCAACCTTTTCCAGGGATTCACTCTGCAAATCTTCTAAGCTACTTGATTTTTTTTTCTGTGGAACCCTTAAAAAAGTGACAGGGAAAGAAGCAGCAGTTAATGGAACACTGTATGTTTGCATGTGCCACAAGTGTCACACAGGACAGCTGTACACATCACACAATGTCTGCATATAACAAATAATTCAGATTTAAGAGATTAATTCCTTTTCTTGTATTTTTAGTCTAAACATCATAGTATTAGAAACTGCAGTAAGATGAAGTCAGGAGCAGCAACAAGACATCCTGTGATCAACAATGAAAGGCAACAAGGCCCAATGTGCAGCTTTAAACCTTGTACCTACAGGTGACTTCTTGGAAGCTCTTAACAACATTAAGTAAGGGATTTTAAAAAGGAAAAATGCCTCACATTTCAATTAAAGTTTCTCATTCTTACCTATTTATAATTTCCAAAGACTCTTCTTGTGAAGTTAAATTAGCTGAAGACACTGGAATGCTCCCACTTTAAAGAGAAATAAATGTTACAGCTTTAAGTACTACAGTACATGTATCTTCTGATACATAAAAGTGCTGATTTATTCCTGTAATCAAAGCTTATACAACTAAGTACTGCACACCTCCATGGCAAACACTGCTCTCTCTCACAAGTACCCAAAAGTACAGGAAAGCCAGAACAATCAAGGCAAGATGCCAACAGTTAAACAGTTTAAATAATGCAGATTTAGGACAACCCACAAGAAACACGAGAAAGAAAGGTCTTGCCTGATTTCCATAGCTTTGTGTGGTACTGGAGGGAGCACAGCCTGGGACAATTCTCCTGAAGAGGCCTGTGGAAAATACAAGAGCTTTAAACCTGTAATTCTGGTGCCTGATGCTGAATCTACTGTGCCCTTACCAAGAAGTACAAAACTTCAGCCAGGGCCAAACCCTCTACATTACTACAGAGAAACCAACACGAAAAAATCAAATATACAGCAGAACTTGCTTCTAAAACATTTTTACTAAGTACCTCTGTTTTCAGTAATTCTCCTTGAGAATTATTCAAAAGATTCCACTTCCTTAAAGCTGTCTCAAGTTCCTCTTCACTGCCACCAGAGACAGAAGAGCCTGCGAGCATTGAAGAGTAGAGGTAGAAAGGGAGGGAAACAGGCAAAAAAAATTACAGCCATATCAGACAGCCTAAATTCTTTAGTCTCTAAATTTCCCTTCAGTCTTTCTCTGAGGCATGTAATTTACCACCCTCTCTGCTCCCCACCCCTCCTTTGTGCTCGGGTTTGCCAGAAAGCTGATTTATATTAGAGCACCAAATGTATCACTTCAGTTCTATGCTTTGCTCTGCTGTGAGGGCTGAGCTGCTCTTCAGGCAGCTTCTGAACCACTTGAAATTCACAGTTTGAGGTTCTGGGGCAAGCTGAAGTTGGTACCATTTATGCACCTCAATGTGGACAATCTCAGTATACACTGTAGGTCCTACACAGGATAGTATTTGGTTTATTTTGCTAAACATCACTATTTTAATTAACACTGTAATGAACATCTGTGCTAGTGTAAACCAACACCATTGTACTCCTTGTGGTATCAACTGCACAACCCAGAGCATCATGGACTGCTCATGCACACCAGTGTCCTGCAAAACCCACATTTCCCAGGGGGATGGTGCACTCTGGATCTGTGCAACCAGGATATGGCCAAGGATGGTGGACAGGAGCTACAATCATATACTGGGGTTTCCTTCCAGAACACTTTCAAGTAGGAGATTTTTTTTGTTTGTCTGTTTTCTTTTGTTTAATGAACATTCAGAGAGATTTACCTGACTCTTCTTCCCTATTCTTCAGTGTTAAATACAAGTTTCCATTCTGCCATACAAGGCCTGAAAATACTGTGTTAATATAATGATGTGCATTGAACAAAACTGTCCTTTCAGAAGGTCAAGTTTCCCAGACTAAATTCAGTACTGAAAAATACGGTGACAGCTTAAACTGAGATTGTCCTAAAGCCCACTCTGCTTCCTGCAGCATAACTGAGAAATGGGACAAAGGTTTTTCCGTAGACTTTGAAGTTAAATACATAAATATTGTGTGCTCCAAAGCAACTGTGGGTTTTCAGTAGTTCCTTCCAAACAAAACTTGGCTAGTCAGCTGTCAGAGTTCTTTCTTAGTGGAAGGAAAGGGCAACAGAACTTACTAGAATTATTGCAACTCTTTTTAGCAAAAAAGAATAAAAGTTCTCCAAACAGCATCAAATGGCACCTGAGATCAGCCTTCCTTCTAGGAATGCCATATAAAAAACATGATATAAAACATTACCATCAGCTGGCTGGCAGCTGAGCATTACTGCCATTCCTGAATTGAACTGTGGTGTAGGAAATCTGAATATAGAATTTACTTAATTAATTAATGATCATAAAGGTCTTCTGACAGAATTTTACACTGTAAAAAATAGCTACTCATAACATAATGGTCGCAGGAAACACCACGTAAATTTAATACTACCTTATTCATCTCCTACAGGTGAATTAATTTAAATTAAATTATGTCATTTTAATTTTGAAGAGTAGATTTTTGAGAGGGATAGATATAATGCCTTTTTTGTACTGCCCCCAGCACAGGGAACAAAAAGGCAAAGTCCACAAACTACAGGCAATAACACAAGTCTGTTTGAGACACACTGTGGTTCTCTGTGTATCTGAAGAATTGTATACTTGCTCTCATAGCACTCCAACAGGATACAAATATATGCATAATAAAATATATACCCATATTTCAAAGGACAGGAAATAGCAGTTGCAGTGCATGCAATTTTTAAGAGACCTGAGATAAGGAAATTATTCACAAGACATTTTACCATGAGCTGCAATCATTATGTCTTTGACCCTCCTGTACTGGCTTAGCAACAGTGTCAGCTCCTCTATTCGACGGTCCTGTGAAAAACATTAATAAGATTGTCTTTAAAATCCTACATTTTGAACCTGTAGAAACACCGTACTACGTTGCTGTGCTTTTTATGAAAGCAGGATCAAGTCTCTCCCATGCCTTGTAAGGAGAGTTTCTTGGCTTTTATCTGCCATTGTACATAATATTTGCTGGACAGAGTGAAATAATGGATATCAGGAAACCAGAGGAGTTTGACATTGCCAGTGAATTAGTTATTTAGAGAAGTGTAATTTGGAAATCTGCTTTCACTGCTAAGAGTGATGGCAATAATCTGGAGTTGAACCTCAGCTGCCTGCCGTCATAAAGTGAATAATGTTTATGTTTTGTATAGATCAAAAATCTAGTCAAGTCCTTTAATCTTTTGTGTAGATCTATTCTGCATTCTGACAACTACCCTTAGTCCAGTTTTGAACACACCTCTTTGAAGTCAGGCAGTCACACCCACACAGAATCAAAGAAATGAGGCCTTGTGGATGTGGGGTGCATTTTCTGACTCCACTCCTACTCCAGTACCTCACGCCTTCCTATTATGTGCAGGAAGTGTCTTGATCCATGTATTTCAGGGAGGGGACTTTCTTTTTGCACGGACACAACACGGCAATGGGTAGCAATTGTTACTCCTCTGGGTCTGTCATTTCTCTTATTTCTACATCTGATAATGTGCCCCAATGACAATAAATCCTTGCTACTGGTCACCAAGTGTGCGATCTTGCCATCTGCACTCTCCTGGATTGTCCTGTTTGTTTGACCCCAGCTCTAACCCATTCCTGTGTGATAACCTTGCCCAGTGCTGTGACTGCAGAGCGCTGAACACAAACCCAAATGAAGATAAAGAACTAGTTTTCACAAGCAGGTGTCAGCACAGCCACAGAAGCAAAGAAGAGGGCATTGGAAAAAGAAGTTGGCAAGTATTGAAGGGATTATCTGGCACTGAGCTGCCTCCCTGCACAGCTGGGTCAGTGTTGGAGGTATTTCAACTACAAACTGCTCTGGCAGATACCCACCAAGGTGTGGGAGTAACTACAGACAGATATCAGGACATAAATGACAATATTTTGTGTTCCCTTCAAATACAAAAAATCCTTATGCAGACTTGGAATAATTTTGTCAAGAGACAAATGTTGGGGCCCAGGCTGTGCTAAAAGACTGCAGATTAAACACAACTTAGGTGGAGGTCGCCTAGGACCACGTGATGGAGGAGACTCGCCCAGGACAACAACAAGTTAGAGAAAAACAAGATGCAAACCTGGGACAGCCCCCTGGGAGGGTTTTTGCCCTTTCCCCTATCAGGACTGGATTCTGAACACTGACAGCAGCCTTAACCTATGAGATGCGCACAGGGCGTGGTTATCGGGGTATAAATATGTTAAGTAATTTGAATAAAGTTGGATTTCTGTGCGACACCATACTGGTGTGAGTTGAGTCCCATCTGGTGGTCTGCAGCAGACAATGCCACATCTTTTATTTGTCAGACATAAATTTTGGCTTTTTAGGAGTTTTTGAGAACTAAATGTTGTTGTGAGCGACATTAATGTTTTCCAAAATTAACACTGCCCTGTTTGGACTACTAAAGGAAGTTTCTAGGGATGTATATCAATGCCTATTTGATTGCATATGAATGTGTCACCAGAAAGAAAAATCCTATGGCCTGATTTATTATCATAAAAACTACACTTTCCTGAAGAATGAATCTCCCATTTAAATAGGTTGAATTCCACTCCTTCTCCTGTAGTGCTCTTTTTTTTTTTAATCTTGTTTATTTACATCCTGTTCCTTTATCCCCAGATTTGAGACTGCGTCAAAGGCCACTTTGACTTTCTTTCAATATTACAGTCTAAACTGGGATTTCAATGCACTTTGGGTTAGGTTGGAAGATGAAGAGCTGCCAGAGATGACCAAACCTTCATGATCTTTTCAGCAGCAGAAACCAGGAGGTTCTTCCCATTCCAGCCTTGCCTTTGTTCTCTGCTCTGGAGTTGAAGGAGCCTCCCAGATTCTGGGGTCAGGTTGGCAAGGTCAGCCACACTTTCTGTTTAAACATCAGCCTTCTGTCACAACCTCACAGGATAATCCAAAAGTCCAGGAGACACCACTCTTACAGAAAGTGTGTTATTCAGAACATTTGAGAGATTCAAACCCATAATTTCATTATCCTATGTAGAATGAGAGTTATTTTCTCACCTTTTCTTCATTGGCAACCAATAAGGACTCCATTCCGATCTTCAACCGCTGGACTTCTTGATCTAAAAATGGTTTTAAAATATTATAAGAAAAAACCCACTTTCTGTATTTACTGTAAATATGTTTTGTGATACTCTCCCTATGTTCTTACAAGTAACCAAAACCATGTCAGTGGTCATGTCATGCATTACTAAACTACATTTAACTTAGTTTTCCAAAAGCTGAACTATTAAGAGCATTGCACAACACAAACTTCCTGGTCTTGCTTAGAAAAGGCTTCATAATACTATTTTAAACTATGAAAGTCAAGCAATGGAAAAAAACCCAAAACATTGAAGCTTATTTTGCAAAAGATTAGAGTGTGTTTGCTGTTCTATACTTAGGGCAATAATTTTAAGTAGGATTGAAAATTAGTTATATTTCATCTGAGAAAAATATTTGGCAGTTTATGAGAAGTAGTTCAGGGACATTGATGGAACTTGGAAATTAAAAATAATGAAAACTGGTTTGGTATAAGGAAAATTTGTCAAGCATTTTTTCTTAAATACTTCATTACGAATAATTATGTTAAAATCTATATCAAGAGCTAATACCAGATTGCCTCACACACAATTTATTGTTGCATGATAAAGGTTATTCAGGAATGTTATAGTCAAATCAATGAAAACACACTCTGAAAATATCTGAGTTGTTAATCACAGCACCCTTACTTTGCTGAACCAAATCTTTCATTTCTTTTCTGGACACTATTCCTAGCAAGTCCTCCAGTACCAACCTATACTGAATCAAGTGTGAGTGGTGGAGACAGAACCTGGAATAGTTTATCTGTTGCAATTACCACTCCAGGGATTTGTGCTTTGACAGTAAATCAGACCCACTTGTTCACAAAAGACAATGAAAAACAGGTATGTCAGGCACGATGTGAGAGAAGGCAAAGAAAATCAATACAGCTAAAGAGCATCTGTAAAACAAAAAGGCTTAACAACTAAACGTTGAACATCCACTGTCATGGCTAAACTATTTGCAGAAGCTGTAATTAGTTTTATTGCAATGATTCAGATAAATGCACACCTTGGAATGATTAAGTTTTAGGACATGTAAATGAACCTTGCAGACATGTCTCTTGCAGAAGAGAACACTTATTAACACAGGGCATGCACAGACACAGCCAAATCAAAAACTAAAGCCAGCAGGCAGTGGGCAAGTAATTGGAAGACACTGAAAAAAATCACAGTCCTGCTAATTTCTCTTTATAAATATTAGACTTCAAGAAGGATTGGTGTCAAGGTAGTTTTAATTACACTAAAGCAAACTTTACAACAACATCAAGTATGGAAACATTTATTCAGACTTATTTTTTAACTTACTGCACTGATTTAAAAACCCCACCCAAATCCTTCCCCTCCAAGGAAGATGACTTCCAGTTAAAGCAATCTTTCCAGATATTACATGGGGTTTACATGTGTGCAAATAAAAAGAGGTAAAGGTTAAGCTTTGGCTCTGTTAACCTTGACAACATCCCTTTGAAGTTCAACCATCTGATTTGTGAACCTCTGACTTTTATTTCTGAAGTGAAATCTTACTGAACAGGGCAAGCAGCTGTCTGCTTGTTGCAAGCAATGAAAGCAGTGCCTCATGTGTATTGCAATTAGACAGCCAAATCCAACCAAACACTGAATTATCGCTGCAGAATGCACAGGAGTTATAATTGGTGGGAAAGGAACGGGGAGATAAAGCCAAAAGTGAATTGCAAGGCTTACGTTTTTCTTTTAGCCTTCTCCTAAAAACTTCCTCTACGATGGTAAATGGTGAGAGTCAAATAAAGTATGTAGAAAAAGCACATATTAGATAAATTTTGCAATTTACTTAAAATATGCATTCTAGCATTCTACAAATACATTGACATTATTTTTCAACTTTGAGAAGACCACCTAAAAATCTGGTAAATGAGTGTTTTATTTTTTTTTTCCAGAAGAATTATTACTGCTGCACAGTATTTCCATTCAAATACAGTCTAAGTGGTTCTCATGCATGTAGCCCACAGAATCTGTGCAGGGTTTGGCTCTTCTGCCACTGGAATCAAGGATAATTTTACCCACTTTCAGCATGAACAGAACAGGCACACTACTAGAAGTTGAATGCTACTGAGCTCTTGATTTATTGTCATACCACTATCTTTCCTTTGAAATACCATAAATTATTGGGAACCTCACAGGAAACACAGATTTCTATTAGTAGAAATGCTCCTCTACAAAACTCTGCTGTTAGGCAAACTAACTTTCCAGTTAGACATGCAGTTCTCTACATGCACAAGCTCTGCAGCTGGGTGAAGGCAGCACAAGTACATGGCAAGTCACTCCCTTGGAATAAACCACAGGACATTCTGGGTAAGCCCTGAGAAAGAAGTAGCACAGCACCTGAAAATTCACATCTCAGTCAGGGCAGTCTGTGGCAGCGTTAGTGACACCCAGAACAGGAGTTAGTGCAGCTCAGCTGATGCACTGGGGTAGACTCCACACAAATATTCCTGCCTGGAAAAGTCAGTGCTGCAGAAGAACAGGGTCACTAAAACTACATTCTCATGGCCCAGCAACTGATAGAAGCCCCTGGGAGTCAGAATTTCAGAGAACTATGACATGACTGGTTGAGACCAAAGGCTAAACAAACTGCATTATTTGCCTTTGTCCTGTAGGAACAGCGTAGTCTCAAAACAAAAGCCTGCAATATCACAGAATCCTGGAACAGCCCAGGCTGGAAGGGACACTGAAAGTCCATCTGGTCCAACCTTTCATGGGACAGGGACCCTAAATGAGACACACTCCTGAAGAAAGAAATCAACAACTGTTTGGGGATCTTTGGAAATGTAAACTTTATGCTTAGCTACTCCTGTGACCTTTCTTTTCCCTTAAAAAGTAAAACTGTAAGATTTCTCAAAGAAATTTTCAAGGTATACACAAGAAATGAATTTCCATTGAACTACAATGACTCTACAATTATAAAGAAAATATGAACAGAGTAAGTTTCAGTGCCTTGAAGATACTTATTTAAATTGTGCTGCCTCTAGACTGGAATAGAATTTCACACATTAAAGGCTTTAACTCTATCAGAACACAGACTGAATTTACACCATTCTTACTCCCAAAATAAATTCCATTAAGTCCATTTTGCTAAGTCCTTGTATTCCTTTGAAATCCTGAGCCAAACTGCTACTGATGATGTTAAAGTACAGTTTTGGGTTTGTAGTATTATTTGCCCTCCTCTTACCTCTTTCTGCCACTTCACTGTAGGATGAAGTCCTGGAGAGCTGACTCTGCAGCCGTTCTATCTCTGCGTCTTTGAGGGCCAGCTGTTCCTGGAGCTGCGCTATCTCGGCCTGGAAGAGCACACCAAAGTCACAATAATGTCCTCACTGCCCCTCTGTCACTCTGTGCTGTGAACTAGAACACATCTGAGTATAACACTTAGATTGATGGCTGTTACCAGCTCAGGGCTTTTCATAAACACTAACAAATATACATATTTGTGGTCCGTTATCCTATTCCTGTTACAGAAGCTCCTTTTTCCCATGCAATCAGCTGGCAGAGAAGACAGGAAAAGGTACAGTGTGCAACAATTCACATAGGTAGGGAAATTCTGGAAAGCTCTCAAGGCTGATCATACAGTAACAATAACAACAAGAACTAGTTGGTTAAAACTTGGTTGTATAATGCCAAGGTCCATGGGTTCAATCCTCTATGTGAGCCATTGACTTATGAGTTGGACTTGATGGTCCTTGTGGGTCCCTCGCAACTCAGAATAGTCTGTGAGTCTGATTCTGTGATTCTGGAAACTATTATAGGCCAACTCCTGAGCTTTCCATGAAGCCCACTATTGATGCTGAGCCTTCTCAGCAGGATAACAAAACTGTTCTTCCTCACAAAAACAGGCTAGAAGGAAAGCATGGCCTGGAAAACAACCATACACATGCAACAAAATACCAGTGTTCATTTGCATTCACTGCAATTTGTGCTGCCACTAGATTGGGTTAGAAAATCACACATTAGAGACCTCAACAACACAGAGGGAGAAAGTTCTGTGATTGTCCAGCTTGAAATACAGCTGAGAAAAACTATCAGCAGAATAATTCACTAAGTCAGCAGTTTAAGATTTTCTTCAGAGGCCTTAAAGCCTCCATTTATCAATATTCTGAATTTCCCCAGCAAAAGCCAACCAAACCTCATTGCAGCAAAGGAATAAAAGAGGTGGGGGGAAAGGAAGGAAAAAAGGAAAGAACAATGACAAAAAGCCAAACCAAACCAACCAACAAACAAAAAAACACCCCCAAAACACCAAACTGTAATGTGACTAGTTTCTCTAAATACTACAATAAAGCAGGAAAAAATGCAAAGCACCAAACATTATTCCAATAGGGAAAAACATGGACTAATTAGCACAGTTACATTCACCAGGAAGCAAGCAGCTGGATTGCAGGACAAAGTCATCACCCTGCCTAAAATTCCATGTGGAATAGAAGAATCTGCCTTGTTGCATCTCTGAAGGGCTCCTAGACTTCCCAGTGACTAATATGCTTTTTATATCCAGTGATGGAAATATTCCAATTTCCCATCTAAGAAGCTGGAACAACAGGAAGACAAAAGCTTGCACATCTCCTAAAACATATTTGGATTTGCCTCCCCTGGTCTATTTGATCTCGGAGCTCTTTTAAACGCCCTCTCATTCCTGTCATCTCTATGATTATTTTTCTGCTTCCTTTCTCTTTCCTTCTACTCTTCTTCCTTTCCAGTCCTGCATCTTCTCTCACTCAATGGGTTTTTTGAGTCTTCTATGTTATTTTCATTCTGCTCCTACACTTTCCATAATCTTGTCTGTCTTGGCAGCTGGCCACACACTGCTTGAGAAAATATTTTCCCAAAGACTGCTCATATCCACCACGTTAGAGAAAACATTTTCATGGACAGAAGAGTTATTATCTTAATAGGAAAAAAAGATCTATAGCAACATTTCATTTTTCATCCAAGAATTCTCCAAAGAAAGAAATGCTAATACAAATAATAGCTGTTTGTCATGTCTGGATCAAGCTATCAAGTATTAAAAAGAAAACTCAGTTTAGTAATTTGGAATGTTTCTCCAAGATCCAACGACAACTCAAAAGTCAGTCATTTGTATGAACAGGGATTATAGTATTATATGAATCAAAAGAGATGAGATTACAACACCTTGACAAGGAAAAATACTAAGATTTTTTTTAGATTAAAAATGCTTTTTAATCTAAAAGGGGCTAAAAATGCAAACTAGAAGTAACAGTGAGAATGTTCAAACCAGAAAAATTAATTACAGGGGAAAATGATGAAATGTTTCAAATGTTGACCTTCTCCAGATTATGATCCAAGAGCTTTCCAGGATTTAAGGTCATCAGAAGGGTAAGGCAGCCATGCACTTTGATATACACAAAATCAAAGCAGATGATCTAATGGTGTATTTTGGGCTTAATGTTTATGAAAATAAATTCCATAGTAAGCAAACACCCAAACAACTTTGCACGTCTCTTCTGCTCAGGCTGGAAAGTGTATTCCACAGAGGCTTGTCACCACTACACAAACAAAAGAAAGAAAACCTTCAAAGAGACCTTTACTCAGGACAGATCTTTGTAAGTCAAAATGCCTTTCTTGGTTTCTTGAAGTAAGAATTACAAAAAGGCAGGAGACTGGAAACTGCACAGAGGGAGAAAAAAGGCACCAAAACCTTCTACAAAACCTTCAAACCAAAATACTCATTCCAAAGATGGTTAGAGAAAACTTGACTCCATAGAAGACCCTGACACAAGGTAAAGAAATGTAAGAAAAGCAAATACTGATAAGAAGTGGAGCATATCCCTTTCCATCTGAAATAAGTCTGTTGTTACAAAATGCTTGCTCTGCTTACTTTAGTTGCTTTTAATTTCCACTCGTATTGATTCCTTTCATTTTCCAGTTCTTCCACTTTAATTTTGAGGTGTCTAAGTTCCTGTAGCAAACCCTGCAAAGGAAGAACAACACCTAATAGTAAGATTTCTCTGGTAGATACTAATTTTGCATAGTTCTGAATTATAGATCATGCATGAACCACACAGTAAATGAACACTGAACCATCACACTAAAAACTGTGACCAGTCTAAGAAGCTGTCCCTTAAATATCCTTTCTCCCTTTCCTTTATTGTTCATTCTGAAGGACAATATTATTAAATCCTTGATGGAGCTCTGACAAGACAAAATATCTTAAAATTAACTGAGGAAAGGAAAAATTTGGAAGTGTAAAATTTGTAATTCCAGTGTAGTAAATACATTAAACAGCACATTAAAATCTTGGATTACATTAATATTTATTTTGAATCCCTCCCAGATTTGACTCTCAGACTATTTCTCCAATCTGCAGCCTGTACTGTAATGTTATAGTCCATTGAGCAGCCTGCACAGAGGCAAATCAGAAACAACAGCACTACTTTTAAAAAAGGCATCATAGCCAAAGTGGTTGATTTTGTAATATAAACTTATGAGAGAAATTACTGAAAAACTCCCTCACAATATAAGCAGACCACTTATAAAAGGAGTTCTGGTGATGCAAATTTTAACCAACTAAATTTTAGAGGCAACTAAAGCAATCTGATTTAAAAGCAAATATTGAAATGGTCTTTTCCAGGCATACCAGTACCATTCCACCTTCTGAGAATTTAGGCAGTTTATGCAAAGTAGCTTTTGTTTTGACATGGGATAGGTTTGAACAAATACAACTAGGATCTGTAATGTAAGTTCAACAATGCTTTTCTGTTAACTGCTAATTCCAGGTATTAAAAAAGAAGGAAAAAAAGGTATTGGATTTGCTATTTTAAAAGTACAAACAGATTATTTTTACTGTGGCTCTTTTCATTCACTTTTGACATAATCGTTAGAAAAAGAAAGGATACATGTCAGATAGTCTTAGTTGAAACTATTTTACATCTGTGTTAAGCTTTGAAGATATTCAGGAATCAATAATCTCTTCAGAGGACTGGTTAGAGTTCCCCCATCAAGCACAGCTGGGCTCACATCATGGTGAGGAAACCAAACCATGCTGGGCATGCTGAGGATCAGACACAAATCAACTCACAAATCAAAAAAAACCCCACACCACACAAGCACTACAGACTTACAAGTAAAATGGAAACTAAAAAAACCTGAGAAGGATGATTGGGTCTCAGAGATATCTGTGCTTTAATACATGGCCATCAGTGGTGACCGAATTTGTCCCGGTAATCAGGGGTGGGGTGTCTGGGGTGGGATTTTTTTCTGGTAGTTTTTATGACACTCTCACTCTTGGCTAATGAAAGTCACAAAGATTAACGGCAAAAAATCAACACCATAGCTCTGGTTAGAGGAATTTAGTTTGTGCAAGAGGAGAGAAGAGGCAATACACAGGCTTGTGCCAAGGTGTACTTCGTACATCACACCGAGAGCAACTCTTCTGGCTCAGAGCCTCTACTGATCTTGCACCAGAGTGAGGACCATTAGGGGAGGGCAAGTCTGGGTTCCTATCTTGAGCCTTTCTTTCTTGGATCCTACTATTAATTTCCAGCTGCAGTCTACACATCTGCTCCTGTAGGTCACTGATCAGGTTGACTACTGACTGAAAACAAGGGAGGAAAGGAGAAAAAAAAAAGACAGGTGAGAAAGAAAATGATGCAAAGAAGGTATCTTTGCAGTTGCAGCAGAAAGAAATACATGAAGCACATCAAACTAAAAAAAGACAGATTAAGTGTCTCCCTTCTGCTAAAGTATATGCAAGTGAATATTATACTGGAATATTGCACACAGCTACAGTTTAAATGGAACACAATCTACATTCCAGATTAATTCATGATTCTGATTCTAAGTTAAGATCAGAATTTAGTCCCTCATTATTGGAAACCTTTACAATCACATGAAGCCAAATACAGGAAAATTTGGAACCTGTTTTAATATGCTGGCTCAGAGGGACAGTTTTGCTGTAATGGGACTTGATTACAGACATTTACACCGGCAAAGCATCCACTGGGGAGAAACTGCAAAGTGCTCAGTTGGGGCCATAACCTACTTTTTCACAATTTACACAAAAAATTTACCAGTAAAGTAATTCTGTTTCCGGGTCTAGCATGGGACAGAAAAATAGCTCCATTACCTCTCACTATCCAGGCAGGATCTTGACAGGAGAAGGAGTAAAGCAACACACGTAGAAGAAATCAAAGGATATCACAGAAGAAAAAGTAATTATTTTGAAGTGCATCAGTTTGCTGGCCAGCTTCTTGGATTGGTGTGTATCAGTGATACACGCAGAAAAATACCCAGCTCAGAAAGCAAACTAAAGTCAAGTATTAAAAGCTATATAATGTTGCACCTGAATTCCCAAACTCTGCAGCAAATAGAGATGGGTATTTTCTCAGGTATTACAAGTTTAGAGTGTACATTTAATAACATATGTTTTATCATTTCTGAATCTTCTCAAGTGGAATAAATTTGATAAGCTTAATCCATCTCCCAAAGGACAGAAAAAGATTTTAGTGAACAGAACAACAGATGAAGTGACAGATTATTTTTTTTTCTTCCTTACAATGCACAAGAGTCATCCTGTAACCTCAGCTCTCTGCTGAATCAACAGCCTCAAATCAAGGGAACTGCTACTGCATGAACACGACACTATTCTGACCAGGTAAGTATTGATACAACAAATCTCACACTGCATCAGCATCCACAATCAAATTTAAACCCTCACAAAGATGTACCAAATGTATGTACAAAATTAGGTCTGAGAGTTTCATACATTTAAGTATTTTTCTGGGGGCACTGTGCTTAAGATGAAATTCAGAAAAGCAGTAACATATATTTCACTTTATACATATTATTCTCAATCAGGATTACGATGTCTGATGTTCCTCCTCTTTCATCTAAAAAACTTTTAATGCACATAAATGAGGATTAATTCCATAAACAAGCAAAAACTTTAGGAAGAATACTGGGCCCTAGCAGACCAACTCTGCAATATCCAGTCTTTAACAGGGTGTCATGTTTTGCCAGGGCTCCACAGGTTAAGAACAGCTCCCTGAGGTGAAGGCACATCGTTCCTGTGTTCAGTGGCCACAGCAGCCACTTTGCAGCAACTCAGCAGGACACTGGCAAGGAGAACATGCCCCCCGCTCCTCATCCCCTACTACCAGCTGTATGGACAATTAGATGCTGCCCACAACATCTTCCATACTCTGATTTTGTTTTCTCAGTCAGGCAGTGCTGAAAGCAGTAGCAGCTGAGGACTGGAATTGTCAGGACACACATTCATTGTCCCTTGCTTTCTTTTAAACACCGAGACTTACTCTGTGCTCGTCTTGGAGGAGGACACTGTTAACCCACACCAGATTCTGAGGAACTCCTGCTCAAACAGGATGCACAGATTTTTGAGCACCAACTGAGAGCTGCTCCAGCTGTGGCAGCATGGGGGAGTTCAGAGGCACTCTGCTGCTGCCTTGCAATTCTTTGCTCTTTTGCCTGACATCAAAAATGGGAATGGGAGACAATGTGCCCACACAACTTCCCTCAGGGCAAAGTGGACAGTAGAGATGAACTCCAACTGCAATATGTACCTTTACAGCTGTGTCTATTTTCAAGACAGAACAGGCTCCTCAGTTTTGAGATTGTTCCACAGCATGAACATTTATTGACACTAATGTATGACATCTTGATCCAGATGAGAGAACACACCGAACTCCCCAGTGGGAGTCAGTGGCTCACTGACTCAAGTTTCTTTGGAATTACAAGTAACTTTGCAACAGATATTTATTCAGAAGTTACAAGAGCCACAAAATACTTGCCAACAGTTTCTAGACAAACCCACAGCACTTATCCCATGCTAAAAAAGAAAGAAGTAGGACAGAAGAAGGGCTGTTAGGCAAGTTGAAACACACAATTACTACTGCATTCTCCTGGGAGTGCCACACAGTCTCTTTTTTCCACCTTTAGGTAGAGCAGGGATCTGGGCTGCCATTATTCATTTGACAATGCCCCTCACTCATACCTTGCTACAGTAAAAAACCCTCACATTTTCAAAGATTCTGAGGCTTCTCAGGTAAGAGAAAAGCTACACAAACCCCTCAGGTGAGACTTCAGAAAGCTTCGTAGCATTACTGCAGTAAAAGTAGAACATTATTCCACAGCAAAGGAATTAAGAGGACAAAGCCAAAAGTGAGACAGTCCATTTACAAGCATCTATTCCCCTGCCCCCTGTGTAATATATATAAATAAATGGCACTTTAAATTTAGTATGTGCTTTTAGAGAGCCAGAGACAAGTGGCATTTGGTGTGAAATCAATACCTTTGAGGGGAGGTTAGAGATGCTTGATAAACTTGCTGCTAACTAAAACCAAACCCAAATGACAGCTGCACAAGATAAAGTGAAATGAATCTGACACATTAAAACTTGCTCATATTTAGAAGGATATCTTAACTTGCTTTATTTCCTCCCAGCCCAACCAGAAAAAAAATTCTATAGATCAATTCTATGTGACTGGAAACGGGTGCTGTGAAATAAGCCAACACAGAATTAGAATACAGAGCAAACATGGTTTAGCTGAATTATTCTGCAATGCCACATTTAATTTTAAACTTTTGAAAACCCATTATTATATTTAGAAATAGCAGGGTCAGCCATGAAGTATTATTAAAATGGTTTAACTACTGCCTCTGTAACACATGCAACCACGTGATAAAACTGATAGGAGCAAATCCATCAAATCACTCTTCTGCTCACTTTGTCAATGCTAAACTCGGTCTTGGAAGCAGCAGCTGGCCAGCTGCAGTCCATGAGAGAGGGTTTAGCTCTGTCACGCCCAGCTTTGCTCCCCGTGTATAAAAATACTAACTGCAATTGCATTTGGGGCATCTCATACTGCAAGGGCATGTTGCAGTGGCCACGATGTGCAGAGATAGAGTTACAGCAAGATTAGTTCCATTTGGTCACCTGTCAGTTTGGAAAACTGTCTCACTGTGAAGCAAGAGGTGACCAGAACACACCTGTGCACACACAAAGAGCAAACCACAGGCAGTCTGTGCATGTCTAAGTGATTTGTTCACTAGAAGGACTTAGCTGGGCAGTGGAGGAAAGGACTTCAGGAAAACACTCAAACTATTACCAAAGTTAAGCAGCTCTTGTCTAATAGTATAAAGAAAATGGGTTAATAAATTTCATTCTGATGTTTGAAATTGTGTCTGTATTGAAAAATTAGTATAATTTACAGGAAAAGGAGCCGAAATAGGGTTAAAGCACTAGAATTCAAGTAGTCATTCTATTTGATTGAAACAACCCATTTGTCTTTATAAATTGGATTAATGCTTATTCAGGACAGTCTGAAATAATTACACAAACATCTCAACAAGCAAACCAAAAAGGCTGTTCATTTCCCACAGCTTTACCTACAACACCTTTTTTCTTGCTTTGTACACACACATTTTTGACTTTCAACAGGCCAGAAATCTAATCACATCTTGGAGTAGTTAATAATTCAGCGCATAATTAACACAATGATTCTCGACTTTTCCATCAGATTAGAATCCTTTTCCATCTCAGCAGGAACGTGCCCTATCACTTAGCACTATGACAGAGGCTTCCAGGCCAACAAAGCTCAATTGTTCCACCCAAGGGGGCACACACACCTTGCTGCAGTGGCAGAAGAACTTCACAGGTCATAGTTTCACCCTCGTCACAGGACCAGACCTACAGGGTACCCAAAAGTCCTGTCAATAAAAATGCACTCAAAAGCTTTGCTGCTTTCCAGGGAGTCAGGCTGACTGTGCATGTCCTGGAATAATTTAGGCACCCTTGCCCTGGTATTCCACAAGTCATGGGAAGAGCTGCAAGCCTCTCCCAGAGGGTGGCTGCTGGGGGCAGGCTCCCATCTGCAGTAGGGAGTTGCTGCTCAGACCTGATCATATTTCCAGGTACTATGAGGTTCTGTACACAAGGCACTGACAATTATGCCTGAAAGAGCATGAGAAGGGCCACAGATGGTAAAAACAGCAGCTGGTGCCTCTCTGACTTGCAAGCTCTGCCAGAAACTGCTCCTTTTAAGTTGTCTTTTGATCTCTAAAGAAAACTTCAGAGAATAAATAAGTCAGAAAACAAACACACCCCAAATGTATTATGTCACTGCAGGTAAATTACTGATGCATAGTTATCAAATATTCCACTAGCAATGTTATGGAGAGCAAACAGTCTCCTAATGCTGCCTGGATTACAAACTCAGTCCTGAGTCAACATGGAACAAAGTTTTGGTGTGTGGTTTTTTTGTTTTTTTTTTTTTTTTTTCAGTCAGCACTGTAAAAATCTCAGTGTAATCTTTCTTTTCCAGGTAATCCTCTCCTGCTAGTTGGTCCCATGACAGGACCACTGAGTAGAGCACCACATGGCAATTGGTATGAATGACTCTTTTCCATGATTGCTGTCCTTCCTGGCTCCCACCTGCAGCTCACTACTGTGACATGGATGTTGCTCACATGATGCTTTATACTCCTTCTTAACCACTATGGCAGAAAACAAAGCTCCTTTGATCTCTAGAACTCTCCACATCTGAAGGGGAGTAAAAGCTGGAACTGCCTCCAGTCCATGAAAATTTTTTTTTTTTTTTGACTATTTATTATGTAACGACAAGGCCAAACGTTCATTTGAGGCAAATGCCCTGCCCCATGTCTTTCCCTCCCAAGTGCCACAAATGCATTAAAATCCCCAAGTTTGACCACCTCAGTGCCTGTAGCACCCCTGATACTATTGAGCTGACAGCCTTTTCTGCCACATAAACAAGGAGAGAGCTCTGGTAGGAATACCATTCCAGCTCCTGTGGAAAGGAAAGGGTTAAGTGAACACTAACTGTAATATATGCTTCTGGAAGGCACTCTGCCTTGATTAAAACCAAACAGCACACTCTGAAGTATAATGAGAGAGGGGAAAAGAAACCACATCCCAAAAATGCATGATCATACTCCTCCCTGAACTCATAGGATCAATGACACAGCTGTGCTGCAAGCATGGAAAATCCCATTGCACGCTGAATTCAGCTCAAAAGCTCAGGTGTATGACACCATACCACAGACACATGATAGAAAAACAATAAAGACAAGCTAATGAAAAAAACCCTCACCTCAGCTTTGTTCTGTTTCTCTTCATATTCACTCTGTTCCTTTTCCATACCAACCAGCTTGATCTTGAGGTCTGAGACTTCAGCCATTAGATCTAATTTCTGAGTCTCTAACGATGTGCGACTCAGCAACTCCTGAAAGCAAAGCAGAATAGTTTCTCCAGTTATTTATTTGAACACTGACAGACTGCTATGTGATTTATTGGCAGGCCCATGCTAAAGTCCCTACCCCACAGCTGAACTATGTGTTTCTCAAGTGCTGCAGTTATTCATCTAAATGTTCTGCATTAATCACTTAACCACTGTGTCCCGCTCCTTATTTCAAGAAAATGTGTGGCAAAGTTAATCCCTGGACAAGACATGAAATCGAGAACAATACTAAGGCTGATCAAACGCAAAGCTACATAATGACACATTACAAAACAGTTGGCGCCTGCCTAAAATACTCATCAGACAAAGCCATGTTTTAGTGTTACATTGCAGACCTTCTTGTCCCATGTTAGTCAAAAAGGGATGTATTACAGAATGAGCTCTAACCAAAATACCACAGTATCAGACAACACTTCTGCAGTCACACTGATAGTACTTGAAAGCTGACACCATGTAGTACTTGAGAACTTTGGAAGGCTACACACTGTGGAGGGAACAGCAGTGAATGAAGAGTGGTATGTCCTAACTGGAACTAAAAGGCAATCTCTAAACTAAGCAACAGTGTAAAGGAGAAACAACTGGCCATGACTTTTGCCTGCGTGCCCCAGGCTTGTTTTTCAGATTGCAGAGAAGACATTCTTTGGATGGAGTCATCTCACTGTGTTTGGAAATCAGTCAATATTCACACCTTCATTGCATCTTTCAGTTTTCAAGAAAGCCCACGCAAAAAAAATCATCAAAAATTTATACATAAAAGGCTTATTTTGGCCTCCATTTGCAAAATGAAAAAAGTCCACTATGGAGTTTAAGCCCTACTGAAAAACTGATACCTAAACTTTCCAAGTGCCCAATTAATTTTTTCAAAAGGATGTTGGTTTCCAAAGGGTTAAAACATTTTATGGTAATTCGCAAACCACATTAGTGTTTTGATCATATGAACTGCACTGAGGAATCACAGCTGATTCTGCTTTGAATTACACAGCAGTGATTTGACTGAAGTTGGCACAGTTACTCTGGGTCTATACTGGTGTTACTCAGTGACTAGAAACTGCCCTGTCCATCACCCATTTCTCACATCTTTCTCTTCCACAGCCTGTTGTAGACGATGGCTTGGAGCCAGGGAGACCACAGAGGTTATTTTAAAAATCATACAGCCAAAGTTTATTTTGCACCCCAATCTGCTCTACATATAAATTGGTTTAGTCTGGTGGGGAATACTGCCCAAATTAAAAATAGTACTAAACTTGCATTGGTATTGCAACACCAATTATCCAAGCCACCCACTATTCCCAGTGCCATGCCCATTCCTGCTGACATTAACAATATTTGTGTATGGATGGGAAAATTAAAAAAAAATGTTGCCTCATGGGTTTGGCTTGTTCTTTTTTTTTCTTCTCCAAATGAAATAAATCAAGCACTAACCACAAAAAGATATTGCACTGATTTTTACTATTGAGAAACTCTAAGAGGCAGTCACCTAATGAAAACCCAAAAGTAGCTGATTCTACAAAGGGGATTACAATAATTACAAATAACTGCTCTATCTTCCAGAAAAACACTAACTTGCATGAATTTCAGAGGCTCAGTGCAGACTGGAATGGGCTCTGGACAGCTGTTGACACAGCCAAGTGTTGCAGGTTAAGACAGAGCTATAAATGAGAACTTTGATATGAACTAAGGCCACTGAACACCAGAAAGGGTAGCAGGATGAGGCAACTCTGGCCCTGTGGACAGACTCTATTCAGTGCTGAGCTAAAACAACATTTAGAATTTGTTTTGGACACTGACATGGTGCCTCATGATATGAGAGGAAGATTTCTTAATAAGGGAAGGAGACACAGCATCCCTCCAGAGATTTTTAACAAAAGATCCGTCCTTTGAATGCACCATCTGACATTACTCCTTATTTTTTCTATAGACTCCTAAATTGCACTTAGTTCTGCAATGGAGAGCAATACACAGACTCCTCTCATCCCAAGTTCAGTAGCTCTGTGTGAACATGAAGGCACTACCTGGTGTAAGCAAGCATGAAGGCAGCTGATTTTAGGTTTTTTTAGTCAACTCAAAATTTTACAGTTTCCTCTGAAGCTGGAGAATCAGATTCTCAGCTAGAGTAAACTGGTATAAAGCTCATGTCTCAAAACAGACAAACCAACTAAGAGGTAGCCCTAGTTTGTTTTCAGTGGAGCTCCACTGATTTAAAACAGCCGCCAACTTCTCTTGCATCTCCAGAATCCAAACTCCTGCTTTGAAAGCAAGTGCCCTTTAAAGTAAATGTCCCCTCTTGAAATGGTAACATCTGGAAGCAATTATTTTCATCTTCAAGCAGATGCTCATAGTGAACAGCTCATTAAGAATGTGACCCATTTTGTTACAGAGAAATTATAGTGTATTTCAGTGGTATGATGCAACTTGAATCCAGCCAGAATAAATATACAATTGCAAGAAAGGAAAACACAAATTTATGTTACTGGTTTTAAAGCAAAGAAAAAGATAATATAAGATAGGCAACATGGTAATTTAGGCTGTAGCAGCTTTAGGAGGATCTTAAATGCTGAAATACAGAACAGAAATAGAACATATCAAAGGGGATCTTCTTTGGAAACAAGATACTTATTTTTAATTTTAAAATGTACTATAAGTATCATTTCATTTCTTAAAGTTCTTTCTTTGAAACTTAACTTTTAACTTTAAAAATTAAGGAAAAAAGTTGTTTTTGAGTAGAATAATTACAAAACTGAGTCATGCAGAAGCTACAATATGCATATATCAGACAGGTAAGGAACAGCAAACTACTTCCAAACACAAATGTATTTTTAAAATTCACACTGTATACTTGTAAAATATTTAACCAATTTTCCAATATTCCCAATGACACTGAAGCACGTGCTGTGTATCCCACATTCACATTTTATTGTCTTGGAAATACATAATTCTTATAAAGCAGCTTATAAAATTTAATATGACAGAAAACAGCTCAAAAAGAGGACCCTACACTTTTCTAGGCCGTCAGCTACAAGCACAGAAAATTCAAGAATAATTAGTTCTCCACAAAACAGAAGAAACAATCATGCCATACACTGATTGAGAAACCATAAGCAAGATTTTAGTTAAGTCTTGGGGGGAAAAAAACCCAAAGATTCCATTTGGCACTTGTGCACCATACAAAATACAACATTCAAAACATTCCTTACTTTTCACTCTGACTAAAAGAGTTGAGAGAGAGAGAGAGAGAGAGACAGACCAAACTACCTACCTGGTAAGCAAGAGCCAGCCAGAGGCACCACTAATGAGGACTGCACTTCTCAAGTGCTGTGTGTCAGCTGTGGTAGAAATAAGATCTTTGCTTAGCTGCAAACACAGCTGAGAGCGATGTCCGTGTGTGATCACCATGAAATGGTGCAAGTCAGTGGCAGTCAGGGAATTACAGCCCTTCAATTCAGTGTTTGCCCATTATATGGTTAGGCAAGGGAAAGGACAGAGCCTCCTATTGCACTGCCAATTCCAACAGCCTTTCAATGCACCTGACAGCAGATTCCTGCCTTCATTAACTGCAAACCAACCAAGCAATGCTCACCTGTGCAGATACGCTGGACAATTTGAGAGCACACGCTGAAAACCTTATGGCTCACTCCAGAGCAGCACAGAGCACACTCCAAAATCTGAAACTCTAAGCCAGCTGCTGGCAAGGAGTTACTGCATGCTATAAACAAGTGCTGAAATTCATCTAAGATCAGATAACTCAGGCAACTGAAAGTTGAAGGAATGGTCTTTGCCAGCCAGCAATGTTCCTGAGAAGCAAACAGATACACGGCAGATTTATACCCTGCAACCAAGACAGGATTCTGGCTTCCCTGAGTATAAGACAACTGCAAAACTAGAACAGGTACACACTGAAAAGCCCTGGATTCAAGTCCCTACTCTCATGCAGCTCTTCCCTGATTCCTTTAATCCACTGTTTTTAAAAGGTCCTCCACTGTGCCCCACACAGGGCACTGCCTGCCACACCTGCCTCTGGCCATGCCCTCAGGCAGAAGTGGCACATTAACTGACACGAGAACAGAGATTTCCCTCCTGCTTGCAGCCAAACATTTCAGTTTCTATGTGGATTTTTTAAGACAGAAAGACTCCTAAACCCAAGAGCTTTGTACTTAGCAAGATCATTTACTTGACTGAAGACACAATTGAGATTACGCAACAAAACACGAGTCCCTGGATGGAATCTCACAATTATGTGCCAGAAATAATGTGGGAGGCAGAAAGACACAGTCAAACCACGTTTAGGTACAGGAGAGACACTGCCACACAGAGCAGTATTTTCATTGGCAAAGCAAACTGCTGTACTTTATGCCAAAGAGCTTCAATGAGAATTAGTACCTGTTAAAGAAATCAAATGCAGCTCTGGAACAGCAAAGAGGTAACTAACTAGTCTTATGATAATTATCAAAAAATGCACGTAAAAGAATTCTGCATGTGCAGAAAATTCACTTTTGAAACTGACTTAACACAGCTGTCAACCTGAGAGCACAGATTCCACAGCACTGATGTGTTTACATCAGGTCTGGCTGGTACCTTCTGTTACGGGACAGTTTAAGCAAGTTGATAGAGCAAAATTTACTTTTGCTTTCCAGTTCTACAGCAAATTGATAGGAGATTCCCCCAAGGCTAACAGAAATGTTCAAGATTTTCTCTTCTCTTTAAAAAGATATTTATTTCTTAAAATTGCCTGGAAGAAAGTACTTAGTAATGCCACAAAGTAACTTGGAACAAGACACACATCATTGCTCTCTGGAGTTGGCTGTAACTTTACATTTTAAAGCAGTTGATATATTGGAAATGGACTATGCCACAGCATAAACTGTTTTCACAGAATAATTCCAGGAAGTTTTTTTTCATTTCTAGACATATTCATTACAATGTGCTAAGGGGGGACTCAGCTATTCACACAGTCCAGCTTTTCCATGTCATTTACACATTCAGTGGCAAGGCAGAGACACCACTGGAAGACAATTCAATGAGATCAAACTTGTGCCTTGCTCCCAGCCATGCTCCAGAAAACTTTCTCTTGCCATTTATTATAAAGGATGACCTTGTTTCTTGGCCCAAACCAGAATGACAGTTAAGGAGTGATTTGAAGTTGTGCCATTGTCTTGAGTTTTCAAAAGGCCTGATTTGTTTTTGAAGAAAGAAAATGTGAACACCTTCAAGGTGAAATGCTTGATTACACTCTGCAGTGGAAAAAGTATCCTTACCAAAGTGAAATGTTGAGTTTGACACCATAAGCACCACATGCACGCATGATTTGTGTCTGTGCACACCAGGGCACCTCTGCCTCTCTTACACAGGATTCTCCTGTTTCTCAAACACTGCTGGGCTGTGTTTTCTTTGGCTGTGGTTCCATAAACCATAAGGTAGGTCAAACACACATCTCTCCCCTGCCCTTATGCCACACCTTGACCTTTCCTGTGAGCTGTTTCAACTCACCCAGCAGAAAAACATCCCCTTCCCCTTAAACCCCAGGCTATTTTTCTCCCAGTCCTTGAGGAAAACGTTTGGTGAGCACGACAGCATCAGAGCAGCTGCAAAAGCTCATGGTCAGGAAGAGGGAGAAGGATGAAAGGAGAATGAGGCCTTCTTTGTGTTGCAGTAACCTTCAGATTGCCTCAAGTCATTTCTTGAAAGTTCCTATTTGACCAAGGGATGCTGCACCCCCCCTCAGAGCAATGAGGAATTGTGCTTTTCTGGAAAGGAGCAGCAGTGTCTGTTGTTACTATTCCACATCCAAGATGCACGCCCAAAATGCTGAACAGCCATTTTATTTTATTTGTATAAATTTTATTTTAGCTGCTGTTTCAGAAGTGGTTCCATGATCACTTTGTAGCAGGGTTCAAAACAACTGTGCATAAATCATAAGCCAGAAGGATTTTAGCCAGCAACCCCACCCTGGCAAAGAGAACAAGTCTCTGCTAGCATAGATTCAGCAAAAAATCTTTTTCAGGGTAGCATTATGTACTCTTTCTGTTGTGGAACTACCAGTTATCACCATTTAATTATCCTAAAGTTTATGATTTTTGCTTTTATTGTAGCATTTTGGGCACAGAATTAATTAAGAATCACTCTTCTTACAGTTCCCCAAATTACAAAGATAGGGCTTATCCTGGACTCAGGTATATTAAGTAAATAATATGCTTATCTGTACTGCAGTTAGCTTCTACTAATATACATAAAAGATTTTTCAAGCTGGGCAAATTATCATTCCATTTTCCATTTCAAAGAAGCAGTTCACAAAGGGAAAAATGGGTGGAATTCCATATATTGTATACAAAGAAGCAGAACCACGAAATAAAACTGAATTTACACAAGAAGTAATTTAGAAAAGCAGAACTGCATGCAGCAACTGCTGGCTGAGAAGATCTGAACACAACTCTCCCCCAAATCCATCCATTGAAGCCCCTGAGGCCACAAACTCACTCCACTCCCGACAAATGGTCTGGAGGAAGGTCTGTTGGCCCCAGATCTGACAGGAATGTCACAATCCCCACATGCTCAGATCATTCTCTGCTCACTAACTCTCAACTCACTCCATGTCCAGTGTGATATTTACAGCAAGATGAGCTGAGAAAAGAACCTTCAAAATAAATTATAATGAAAAGGACCCTCTGCTGAGCCATTATAAATGTACAACTTCTCTGACTATTGAGATGCTGAGAGATCTAACTTGGGTTTCCCATAACCCGCTCTCCACTGGGAGATGCAATCTGTGTGAGAAACAGTTACAGCCGTTTAGAGGTAGCTCAAAATTTACATTTAAGGTTTGTGTTAAAGGCATCTGGGGATTCTCTGACTTCTTCAGCTTTAGTACAGGCTTTTGGAGCTTATCACTTCAGGATCAGCTTTGTAAGCAGTTTGTGCATGTGCCCAATGCCGGAGGAGCAGATGCAAATGTTTTCACTGAAATAGCAAAGTACTTGCACCATCGTGTTCTACCTTCAGATGCCTCAGTTTTATGTTAAATAAGGCTTTAAATTCATAGTTTCCTCAGAAGACTATCAGGGGAAAAAAAAATTAAGTCAGAGAAACAATAAACAGTTTTAGCAGAGGCCACAGAACTATCTAGTTTTAGATTGAAACAGGAAGCTTCGACATTCTACGGTGAATATCTCCCTGAAGTCTGAAAACAGATTTTCATAACTTAAATAGTAACTGTTCTTTGAATTTCACTTCAGATCCCACTGGAAAACTAAATGCACTGACACTCTGAATTTTAAAACATGTCCCCTCAGAATAAAACTTTTCCCAATCAGAAGAATTTTGAGGCTACAAAGTTGTGCGAGATGGAGGGTTTTTTTGGAGAATCTTTGAGAATCATAATTTAAAAGGTTTAGGATGTAAGTTTATCTTACAGAAACTGCTGCTGTTTACACACATATGTACCAGGATCCTTATAATAATCTCAAGCTATGATCAGTTCATAGAAAGAGTTGTGTATTTCACATCGACTGAAATAGTCAATTTTTAACACAGAAATTTGTGTGTGAAGAAGAACTAAGTTCGTCAAGAACAGTATCCTGCAAATTTCTGAGGGTTGCTTACAGTCTGAAATCTACTTTTTGTATCTATGTACTTTATTAACAGATGATCTGCATCTGCAACAGCAGGAAAGTTCTTTTGCATCAACAGACCTGCAAGCTCAGCACTAACATACGAAATTGAATGTATTTAACTTATCATTTGTTCTGCTCCCTCAACACAGAACATCAAAGAGCAAAAATCAAATCACGTAGCCTGAAACTGTCAATTGAAATAAAGAAAAATAGTAATTATATACTAATTTTCTTATACAAAAATGAGAAAGCTCCTAAGTTAAGCAAAAATGGTTATAGAACAGAATTTGATGGAGTAATTAATTTCAACTTGCTTCTCGTTTAACTTCAAAGCCATAGGAAAACAGAAGACATTTAAATAAAACTTCTTAATTCTGTAACTCCAACATATATTAAGATACATTCAACCTGTCCAACCAGTTACTCAGCCATGTCCAAATAAGCACAGTACAAATAAGACACCAGAGTTTCATTTCACAGGCTGCCACGTACAGCATTATGCAACCAGCCAGTGAAACTTTTCTGCAACAGGAAAACAAAGAAACATTCATTGGAAGAAGAAAAAAAAGTGCAAAGCAGCGAGAGAATAATAAAAGCAGCATTTTTAAAATCCCTGTTTTATCTTGTTGCCAAAGGCACTCACACATGCAGACAAGCTGACCATGTATGTTCACCCCTCTGCTGGAGGAGAATGTGCAAGAAGCTTTGCAATCTAGATTTTTACCTGTTGAAGCATTTCTTCTGTAGCATTCAGTTTCAGCTGATGCCCCTCAAGACAGATTTCTAAGTCCCGGATTTTCTCTCCTTGAGCTTCCACCTGGTCTGTAAGAACACTCACCTGTAATTTGAGAAGTACAATGCTACTGAACTGACTGTAAATAAGTTTCAATTACCTTATACATACAACATCCAAAGGCACATTTTAACAAGTTCTCTTTTAAACTCCTCAAGGCTTTAATATTCTTGTGCACTGCAGCAACCTGATCTATCAAGATTTTTCAATCTTACCTCTACTTTGCTTCAGCCCCGCCCTCTCATCCCCCCTCCCACCCAATTATTTTGTTTTGATATAAAAAAGACAGAGCCTTTCTAGAAGAGATGGAATGCTACCTATAGGTAGCCTGGGGTCGATTCATGCAAAAGTCTGAAAAATTAGAAAGCAGCAAACAAGAACACAGAATACTGAAAATATTTTATGTTGTTATGGAGCACACAATGCCATTTCAGGTTCTGTTGGCACTTCACTCCCTAAAACAGATAAATAGGAACACTGTTCATTCCAAACCCAGCAAATTACTTTACCTCTCACTAGAAGAGAAGAGAAAACCAGCTTTCCTCTCAATAAAGTGTTCTGAAGTTATAAAGAACGCAATGAGTAAAAGGCATGTTTTAGCAGTGGCAAAGCTCTATTCCAAGAAAAATTCCCAGGCTTTCACAAGTCAAAACATGAAAGCAACAGAAGTGAGATACAGACAATGAATCCCAGGAAAAGGAACAATAAGCTATACTGGTAAAGATCTGTGGGAATTAGTGGTACAGACCAATGTGTAATAAGAGAAGTCCGGTAGCTGAATTCAAAGCTTGTAAAGCAGAAAAAAACTACGCCCAGGATAATAATGGAAAGACATGGAAAAAACCCCAGTGTTAATTCCTATGTTAAGCAGCACATACTCTCTGTAGGTTCATTTCCACTATTTAGTTATATAAAAGCCTTAATCATAATAGAAAAATGCTATCTCAAACAAACAAAAAAGGAGCCTTAGGTGTTTAAACTCCATTTCGGAGGAAATGCATTAACAAAAACTTATCCATGCTCTCACATCCAACCGTGCAACACCTTTATTAAAGAAAGAAAAACAAAAGGTTCAGTATGTCTAAGTGAAACTTTTAAGATGTACACACTGCAGTATTCCTAAAACCCAGTGAAAACTGAGTTCATTTCAGGGAAGCTGCAGAGGGACAGACTGAGCGATCTGTATTTGTTTTACCTGCAAACATAAGGACCAGCATGCCTGGGAAAGGAACACAGAAAAAAAAGAAATAAATAAGAAGGGGGGAAAAAGGACTATTTTTAAAGTAGCTGGCTGCAGCATAGAGAGCAGATGAACTCAGGATGAGGGATGATAGGAAAGAGTGGGTGGAGGCAGATGGCAGGGCAGACACATCCAAGCTGGGGTAGAAGAACTCCCTGCAAGAAGTCTGCTGCTTGTCTGCTTTTCTGGTTTGCTCTCATTAAATGAGGGATGGCTCACAAAAACCCCTTGTGAGGTCAGAAATGAAGAAGAAACAAACTGAATCCTCTCCTTCAGTCTGATGCAGGTTCCAGAGAAAGAAAACCAGCTCTGTTCAGTGTCAGGTTCCAACTAGCATTGCAACCTGGAAGCAAAACCCTGTATGTTAAATGTGACCTGCAGAGGAATTTAGTAAAACCTGAGTAGCTCTAAAAGCATGTGTTGGATGTTCCAGCAGTTAGGCTGGGAGGCACATCAGCCACTTGGAGCTCATATTTTCCCCTCTGCTCAGGAGCACATCTGCCAGACTCCTCAGGGAATCAGCAGGCTGCACACAGAACATAATCCCAGTTTATGCTATGCTGGCAAGTCCATCTTGCTTTAGGAGTGCAACACCTACAACACTCAGCCTGTAGGTAACATATTTTCTGTAAACATCTACAAAAGTGAGAACTATTGAACAATTAACTAAAAATCGAGCAGTACAAAGGATAAAAACTTCTTTATGGGGGAAAAAACCCTACCCAAACTTAAAAAAAAAAAAAATCCTCCAAACCCCAAACCAAATGCCTAGAGGAGACCATTAGCTGCTATATCGAGGTACTGAGCTATAACAAGGTATCTCAGATGCAGCAGCACTTCCAGCCTCCACTACAGCTGAGCAGTGGAAGTAGGTCTCCAGGTGCAGCGTCTGACTCAGCCTTGGTGGACAGAACAGCAGGCACTGCCTGTGCCCACTACAAAGTGCCTTGTGCTGCTTCTCACACAGCAAGTCTGATGCAAGTCTGGAGTGCTCCCAGCCTCAGATTCCCTGCAGATTACAGCTATGGGCCCACAGCCATGAGCACAATTCAGCAGGAGCCACAGAATACAGGTGCTCTCTTTCCCATTCCTTTCTCATCCTTCATGCCAATGGTCACTCCCAGGAGCCAGGTTTGTACCAGCAGACTCCCTCAGGCCAGTGCAACCTCACCATGGGACCTGCCTCTGCTCCTCACATTCAACTGCCTAAACAGAAGATGCACAACTGGTGTAAACCAGGTTCTAAACTCAGCTCCATCTTGGCACCTTTGTTGTTGATGATGTTCATCTACCAAGCCTGTGGTTTTTATAATTCTGCTGCAATGCTGTGCAGTGGGAAAGGAAAAATTCATAAATATTGTCTAAGCCTCTTGATTTAAGGGGAGGGTGATGAGAGTAAAAGGCAAGGGGGGACAATTTCTACATCTGATTTTACTATATTCCTTTTAAGAAAAACTCTAGGCAGGTCTCCAAACCATGCCATAAAAACACCTTTGTGCATTTGGCTGGCTGCATCCTTGGGTACCTATTTGTGTGGATGAAGAGACAGTTACTAAAAATCTGCAGGACAAAGACAGGAAAAGCACATACTGAACAGTAGTCTGGAAGAATCATCAGGAAGTTTTAAGCACTGGAGACTTGTGGTCCTCTTAAATCCACACAGGCTGATGCACTTTGAGCACCAGGATTCTGCCAAATCTGTACAAGCCCCCCAGCACACACAAGCATCAACACAGGGGTGTTGACCACATCTGAGATGACAGCGGCTGCTCTACACAGAGATCACAGGACTAACCAGACATGTGAGAAACAAAGGAGGCCCTCACAAGCAAAGCCACAGGTGCAGCAGTACCACCCTCTGCTTTGGAGCAAACTGCTGGGTTTGGCCTCCTAAATGCTGCTCCAGTTACAGCTGCTCGTGTGTGTGAGTGAACTGTGCACGACATGAACGCACAGTGTGAAAAGCTGTTTGCTGTTAACAGAATCAAGATGTTATTAATCACTTGATTAATAAAAGGTATTCTAATAAATATCATGCATGATGTTCTCTGCCCTCATCTGACTCCCTCTCAGAAAAAAAAGGAATTTGTAGCACACCCTTAAATTCCAATGAGAAGTTTGGTTTTCATTCAGGATTGTTTTCTCCCTAAATGTGGCAATAGCCATTTCAGTTTAACAGTCACGAAAAAAATCCAACTAAGCCAAAGCTTGTGTCTCACAAAACATTTATTGTTTATTTAACAACAGCAGCTGAGACTTCTGCTCAGTAAATAAACACAAGTGAGAACAGAACATACAGGATAAGACATGCTTATAGAAACCAGTAACTGAAAGTGGAGACAACAGCTACCCAACACAGTTAGTTTTGATACAAATATACAGGCTTATAACATGCTTTCGTAAGCGTGAAGAGAAAGGATATGCAAAGAACATTTAAAGAATCTCCAGCTTCAGTTTTAAAAAGCATGGAATATACAGTATAGTAATAGCAAAAATACCCAGAACAAAATAATTAAGGAGTTTTTTTAAGTTGTGCAAGGTGTTTTCTCCAGGAGCAAAACTTACATGGGACAGAGGATCTGTTTGAAAAAGGGCTGGTAAACTGAGAAACAGGAAACCTGGAAGAGCTTAGGCATGCATTTTAAAAATGTCAATTTTCCCCCCTTTACCTTGCCTTTAGGTTTTTTGATGATGTAAACCATTTTGGTACAGCACACAAGCAGGAAAAATAGCTGTTCCCTCCACCTGATAGTCTTCCAGTTCACTAAAAATGGTGACACACAGAACCCAGAAAACTGGTGTAACTGAGCAGACCTAGAATGAGAACCACCATCACAGTGGTGTCCTGGGACTGCACAGCATTATTTTTAATCGCTTTGTCAGTCTCGCTCTTGCTGCTGCTACTCCCCCCAGACCACCAGGAAATCAATCAGAGGGATGACACAAATTATAAGTTAATTCCTGCGTAAATATCAGTTACATTTGGTGACCCATAACAGAAAACACTCTGTCATTTCAGCTTTTATTCACAGAATATCAACTCTGTAGACAATTTCTCTCTTTAGGACATACCTGCAGTATGAGAGACTCTTTATCACCTTCTAATCGTGCCAGCCTTTCTTGATAAGTCTCATTATTAGCTGAATGGTGATTCACCTGTGACTGGGGGGAAAAACAGTGCTATGAGAATTCTTACAGTTAATATTAAAGTTTCAAGCAATATTTAATAAAAATGATATCTATTAAGTAGGTTTTATAGTACAAAAATATGAAAGAAAAATGTCTATAGACCAAAACTGTTCATTTAATATGCATTAAATGTACCCCTGAATATTTGAATTTACCTTTTTTTAGCTGGATTTGAATACTCTGTCAATTGCAGCAATCAAGAATGGTACAGCAATAGATTGGTATTTTCTATCAAATTACAATGCCAATGAAAAATACCATCTTATCAAAACAAAAACCATTTACTTTGAAATATCTGGTCTCAAAAGTAATTTGCCAAAGTCAAGGAATCTTGGTGTTTAAGTAGTAAAAATTGCCATAGGTATTATACTATTCCCAGAAATTACTGAAAGAAAAGTAGAATTATTTTGCTAGCAATTCAAAAATTATTTAAATCATCAAATTCTTATTGGAAATTACTCTAGCCACATAATCCCTTATGGATTGCTAAATGGCTCTAGGGAGTAAAACCTTCTACAACATGGCCTGTTTCTAACTATTAGGTCCCATTTCCTATGAACTTTAACACTTCAGAGAGAAACACCACAATGAAAAAAAGCCCTGCAGATTTATTTTCAAAGGTCCAGAGGAGTCTCATGGCTTCATCCTCCAGGCTGAAACATTGTGTAATGTGGGAATGGAGCTGTTTGCTCAGGGCATCAGAAGCAACCTGAGCCCCCAGAGGTTTGTTCATTTGGCAGCTCCATTGCAGGCACTGCATTTCTGCCAGGGAATGTAACATGGGCCTGGCCTGGGAGCTACCAGGATAATCAACTTCACTAAGTTCCCTTCAACTGCACTCAGCTGCAGCTCATTTATAGTTACTGGCATAATGGCAGCACTATAATTATAATCCTCCTCCCCAACTGTCCTTTCTTTTTCAACTGAAAATTTGTGAACAGGATTTTTAAAAAATATTAGCTGTGTACATACATTGCTGCTTGGTCCACACTGAGGTCTACAGGCCCAAATGTAACACAGATGACGAAAATAAACATGTTGTTAATTCATACTAATCAAGAAATCAAATTTTTATTCAATCTAAAGACACTTTTCAAGCCATAATCAGAATCACAGACTATTCTGAATTGGAAGGGATCCACAAGGATCATCAAGTCCAACTCTTAAGCCAATGGCCACATAGAGGATTGAACCCATGACCTTGGCATTATTACAACCAAGTTTTAACCAACTGAGCTAATATGTGCTGAACTAGATATATGTATGACATCGTTACAAGCTGAGGGAAACTGAGCACCCTTGTCTCTGATTATTTTGAAGAAACTGAGACAATTACAAAGCCACCAACAAACAGTACTGAGATATGTCTGAGGAGATCATCTGGTTCACTCTTCTATCCTAGGACCAATATTCTTCTTTTGCCTACTCCTAAAGACCTCCAGAAATGGATTACACAGACTCTCCATCTTCTTCTTAACTACCCATCATTAGAAGATTTCTCTTAAAGTCTAACATAAATCATCATCTCTTCAACTTCAACCTGCTGGTGCTTATCATACCACCATGGATAGAAGAAAGGTTCTTCCCTTTGCCCCTCTTCAGTAAAACAAAACCAAGTTTTTCTGTCTTTTCCCCACAGGTTAATTTTTCAAGAACTGTTTTGTTGCTTTTCCTTTGGTTCCTTCCCACCAATTGTTCCCTGACTTCTTTGGAAATTAAGTGCCTAAGAGGAGACACAGGACTCCAGCTGAACACTTTTTTTGGCTTCAGTGGAAAAACCTTTTCACAGACCCTTGGGCCATATTTTTTTCATATTAACCATATAGTAGAACTCATATATTTTCAGCCTAGGACCAATAACTTCCAGATCCGTTTTTAATGCTCTTCTTTAGCTACCATCCTGTTTTTCATTCTGTGTTTACTCACTGTTTCTACTTAAATGTGCAACTTTGAGCTAGACTACACTGAATTGTATCCTACTACTTATACTGTTTTCCAAAGCATCAGGCTCTTATGTTTTAATCATGCCCTTTAGTGTGGCTGCAAGGCCTTTAAGTAGAATCATCTATAAATTCACTAAGCTTTTGCCCCTGTTTAAAGGATCTACAGAAACATTAAAAACAGAATGTGCAGAACCTCACTTATTATTCACCATCAGAAGGAGGATATATTAAGTCAATTCAGAATATCCCTTTGTCACCAGCTTTTGACCACAGTAAGTACAGCTAAGACTCAAGACCTCCCAGAAATGGCTCTAAATATGCAGATGTGAGTGCACAACACACACAGACAGAAGACTCAGATAAAGTTTTCCTGTGGCACCTGTAGGGAGATGGCCCATGCATTAAAGGAACGGTGATCTCACTCACTCTTCTTCTCCCAACTAGTTCTAAATTTTCAGAATTTGTGTCCTCGCATCTCAGTGTATTTTTTTCAAGCCTTCTCTCCTGTTATTAAGAAATAACCCCACACCCCAACCCCCACTCCCAGTTTTCATAAATCATGTTTAACTTGGGCCCTCTGGATTGAGTTGGTCAGTCAGTCAGTCTGTATGGCCTTAAAGTTCACTCCTTATTTCTGTATGTCTGCCTAGACAATCCTTTGACCTCAGCTCTACATCCTCAATCATCCTGACAGATATTCCACCTGCATTTTTGCTCCACACAGAAAGCAAAGTCTTATCCTGCACTTAAGAATCCAAAACTATCAGCCTTAGCAGCTCGGCTTCCATTGGGGTTAAGACTTCATTACGTACCAATAAAAGAGTTTTCTCAATGGAGAGCCCACCAGCCCTCCCCAGTGTATCTCTGCCTCACACCCAATGGAAGGGCAGGCTTCCCTGCACTAGAACATCAAGTATGTGAGGCCACACCTTGAGTATTTGTTATGGGTTTAACTAATAGGCCTAAATTCAGGCTTTACAGTTCAGACTAGGCCTGAAATTGTCAGTCTTGAGCTGGGCTGGGCTAGCTAACAGCTGACCTCTTCTAGCCAATGATATTGTATTCCATACCACATTACAGCATCTCAAAAGGAGTAAAATCCAGTATGTGGGAGTGACTTGGGCAGTTGCTTCACAGCTGTGGTCACAGCAGGACACACCGTGCCGTCTCAGGAGGGATGGGAAGGCCCAAGCCCAGAGCACCATCTTACCATCGTGTTATCTTAGGAAAGTAAAATGTTTGTTCTTAACTTTTCTCTCTGCTTAAGTCTGTCTCTGGAGAATTGACTTCTCTAAAGTGATTTGTAGTTAAAATGGTAGAATTTGTGTTTAATGGGAAGTGGGAGGTTATTTCTTGTTCTATATAACTTGTGTAAGTGTGTGTTATATTGTAGTTTTCTCTTAATTTTCTCTTTTCTGTATAAATACATGTAGTTA
>JAWWEV010000167.1:6556844-6591165 GCA_035583235.1 Hafferia zeledoni | reverse complement strand
TCTGGTAAAGGGACTGGAGTTGGCCCAAGGGTTGGACTTGATGATCTCGGAGGTCTTTTCCAACCCAACTGATTCTACAATTCTATGATTCAAGGAAGAACAGCACACTGCTAGGCAGGAAAAATGTCTCCTAGGGACAAAACCCAGCCAAGTAGATTTTGCACCCTTTCTCCTGCTGTCATGTGGTATTTTCTAGGCTAGATTTAAGAACTATACCTGTAACCACTTGTGTAAGCATTCCCCCTCAGCCTCACAGGCACAGTGTGTTAAATTACTGCCAATGCATTGTTACAGAAAAAATCTGTCATAATGGAAAATGGAGTTGGACTTTTTTTTATAATCAACGATTAAGAATTAGTTCAATACAAAATCCAAATCAACTATACTCAGAATTACCAAATGTATAGCCTGCCATGATGTCTGCACTGAGTGACTGTGTAATATCCTCTGCTGGCAGCCCAACACTCAATACCAATGTAAAGTCCAGTGATTCCCTCACGTGAACAGAAAAGGGGGGAACAAAACTACAGCAAAATATCAACACTGCCCATAGGTCAGTGAGGGCTCAGCCAAGTACAGGAAAGTACAGTAGACAGAAAAATGACCTGCTAAATAAAAACGTCTGATTGACACACAGCAGTTGTTTAAGACTTGGTAATTCTTTGTGGCATGTTATAAAGACAAGATAAAACAATGTAACATGAACCAAGGCCATCTGTGGATTGTTGGAGTGCATTCTGCAGTTGTGAAAGTCAGTACTGAGAAGAACTGAGCAAATGTAGTTAGATGTGATGAGTATCAGCAGCAACTGAACACAGGACCTGTAAGATGTAAGGCTACAGATGATTCCAGCTGGTGTAAGAGTTCACAAACAATAAATTCTGGTCATGTGGTTGCACAAGTCTAAAAGGCTGAATCAACAAGACTTTCTACAGAGCTGTTAATTCAGGAGATGTAGCATTAAAGACCAAGAATTGTTACCTGGACCTGATGAATTCTAAGCCAAATATGTTAATTATGTTTCTTATAACGAAAGAATGAAAGAAATTGCATAAAACATGTAAAGAAGTTTATGGTAACACGTGACAAATAAGGAAGGATACGCTAAGACAAGGTAGCTGAAAATACATTGATGGTCGTACCACTGCAGATGATAAATCAACTGTATATCCTAAATACTTTGCCTACAGGAATCATAGAATCCTAAAGGTTGGAAAAGAGTTTTAGGATCATCAAGTCCAACCAGCAACCAGCATCTCCACCACTTGCACCATCAAACAATGTCCTCAAGTGCCATATCTACACATTTTCTGAGCACTTCCAGGGATGGTGTCTTCACCACTTCCCTGGGCAGTCTGTTCCCATGTTTTATAATCCTTCACGTGAAGAAATTTTTCCTAATGTAGCCTAAACCTCCTGTGGCACAACTTAAGACCATTCCCTCTTGTCCCACCACTTGTTACCTGGGAGAAGAAACTGGCACCCCTCTCACTGCAAGCTCCTTTCAGGGAGTTGTACAGAGTGATGAGGTCTCTTCTGAGCCACCTCTTCTCCACGCTAAACAACCCCAGCTCCCTCAGCTGCTCCTCATAGACCCTCCAGACCCTTTCCCATCTCCGCTGCCCTTCTCTGGACCCGCTCCAGCACCTCAATGTCTTTCTTGTCACAAGGGGCCCAGAACTGGACACAGGACTCGAGGTGTGGCCTCATCAGTGCCGAGTACAGGAGGACAATCCCTGCCCTGTTCCTGCTGGCCATACTATTCCTGATTCAAGTTGGGATTCCACTGGCCCTGTCGGCCACCTGGGCACACACTGGCTCATGTTCAGCCACTGGTGACCAGCATCCTCAGGTCCTTTGCTGCCAGGCAGCTTTCCAGCCTCTTTGTCCCCAGCTTGTGCAGAATCCAGCATGCACCTTGTTGACCCTCATAAAATTGGTTTTTGCCTTTCCAGACCCCTTTCCAGAGCCCTCCTACCCTAGAAACAGATCAGCGCTCCCACCCAATTTGGTGTTAGCTTTGAACTTGCTGAGGGTGCACTCAATGTATTATCCAGGTTGTCCATAAAGATGTTAAAGGGCTGGACCCTGAGCCCTGGAGAGCAGCACCCGTGACCGGCTGCCAGCTGTGACTCCATTCACCACCACTCTCTGGGCCCAGCCATCAAGCCAGTTTTTACCCAGTGAAAAGTACATCTGTGCACACCATGGGAAGCCAGGACAGTCAAAACAATTTCTTGAAGCACCTGTATCATGGTCTCCTCAGAGATTTTGGGTATTGTTTAATGTGCATCATACTGCAAAAGGTATTAACATAAAAAGTTTCCTGAACCAATTCCAAATCAACTGCTTCTCCCAGTTCTAGAAAAAGGAAAAAAAAAAAAAAGCTTTTGCATTCCATCACCTGCTTTAGCTTCTTCTTCATTTTTAGTTTCCAAATCTCTCTTTGGAATACGTTCCTTTCTTTAATCTGAACATAATACTGGGAGCTGCAGGAAACTTCTAAGTATCACTTACATGATTTAGTTATTACAGAGTCCTTTTCCAAGAAAGGGGCTTAAATTTTCCTTCAGAATATATGACACAATCGTTCGTATGACATAATCGTTCGGAGAACAATTCAACAGTTTAATTTAAAATGGGGATAATCAGCAAAAGTATAAAAGAACATGGCAAGAAAGGGAAGAAATGTTTGATCAACTCAGCTATCGTAAATTTCAATAGTTTTCTCAGAGCCTGTTATGCATAGTGTTATCTTTTCTTGCATGATATTTTAATAGGAAACAATTCAGAACGCAGCTTGTTGTCAGAACAGAGAGACAACTGCTGTACAGAGTTTCTGTGCAGATGCTCTGTTGGGAAGCTTCTGGAGGGGAACTTTTAGCTGTATATCTTGACAGACTGTAAAAGTAAGCCCCTGAAAGCAAGCACATATGCAATGTAATAAAGCTGAATACAGGCCAGTTTCTGTTTTCCTACTGTGTGCTGTTTCAGCACAGAGTCTCCAACACAGCTAACTTTAATACAAAACCCCCCAGCTTCTGAAGTTGATCAGCAAGCTGTTGCCTAGAAATTTGTCACGAATACCGTGGCTCTCACACTGGGCTGTGGAGTGGGGAGGAGCTGGGAAAAGAAACCTGGCAGTCAGTTAAAGTGGTGATTTGTAAGATTTTTCAACAAGTCACCCGCCTCTTTGAGAAGACAGATTATGTCATAACCCTCCTCACTTCTTATTCAGTCACACGAATCACCTTCAGTTCCACTGAAAATTGAATAGGATGCCTGTAGCAACAATAATACTCGTGTTAATGGGGAAGATTAGGGAGATGCTTGATGTATTGCCTTTTGTTACAGTTCAGAAGCTGAAGACAAGGAGTAGAGCCAGCAGAGTTCAACCAGTCAGCTTTACCACAACCCACCAGCAGCACACAAACAGCAGTATTACATTTCAACAAAGGAAAATGCAGACTACAGACTCCTTCCAGCCTATTTGGAGTTGATAATATTTAGAAGACTATGGTCTTTCCAACTCTGTTGTATTCTTTTTGGTCAATAAAATTATGAGTCACAGCAGTATTATGAAGTGATGACTGAGCAGCCTACACAGTAAACATTTTTATTTGCACCTGACTGTGGATGCAATACAAATTTAATCTCTTGGCATGTTAGCACTACCTCAGTTACACACCCATCTGGATATATGAACATTCCCTCAGCACTCCTGAGAGGAGGAGGAGAAGGCTGGAACACGATTTCTGGACCTATAATTCTTGCCTTTCATCTGAAGGCAATTAATAAATCAACAACAGAATTTTTTATTTGCCATTGCCACTTGCTGGTTAAATGAAAGTGGCAGCCACTCCGAAAAAGCCAACAGTGCATGGTCTGAAATTAAGCAAAAACAGGGCTAGGTAAATTTTGGTAGTCCTTAAAATAAAGAATTTTGAACAAATATTTATATTTTACCTGGATAATTTTTCTGAAAACTAACACCTGTCTTTTACTTCCAGATAGTTACATCATTTAAAGGAAGGTATCACTACAGAAGTCATAAGATTCACCTTCATTACCTTGAACCTCATGGCTCTATCACAGGTTTGAGCACTCCACCTCTTGCCAGCACAGGTTATGAATCAATTCAGAAGAAAGGAAAGCACAAGAACAACATACCCCTATTTCAGGGCAGCCACCAGCTCTGTGCTGCATGTGCTTCAAAGGCAAGTCTAAAGCAAGCTACAACAGTTGTCAGATGTTTCCATTTCCCACAAAGGGATCCCTTTTTCCAAATAAGACATCTTACCACTGCACAAAGTTTTCCAGATGCTGGAGACCTTTCATCTACTACACTCAATACACCCTTGTTCAAGTAGCTCCGTTAATTTATAATATCCTTATCCTTACTACTTTTTGTAGTAAATATGAGCATTTATAATTTGTGGTTATACCTACATGTCTACATACCAAAATGAGGGTTATGCCATTTTTATTTGGAATGGTGTGTTCCAATTAAGGTCAGATGGAAAGATGAGAATAAAGCAACAGGATGACACGAAATTGTACGTGAACTCTCTAACCCAAGTCCCTTGGGAGAACCAAAGAACGTTTGCTTAAAATGAGACACTTTCAGCTCCAGATAGTGAAGGTATCTCAGGTTCCTTAATTGGCAACAGAAACTTTTAACATTGACAGATTCATGCTTAGGCCTTGTGAAAAGAACCAAGGTTAGTTATCTGCAAAATGCTTCCCACAAAGTGCCCCCCAGCTACTTTATGCAACCTCTGCTGCTGCCCAAGCTGTAACATTAAAAGCACACTGTATATACACAAGGACTTTTCCATATCCTTTCATAAACACACTGCTGAGACACGTCTCCCTTAGAAATTCCTGTGACCTCCTTATCTGGGCTTTCAGTCTTACTAAAACTCCTGCACTGTTACAAATTCTTACAGTGCTGCATGAAACCAGGGCGGTTCTGTGTGCCTGTGTCAGATGTTCACATTCTCAGGCAAAATAAGCTAACAGGGCCAATTCTGAAATTGCCATCAAGGTACCACACACTCTGTGCAGCCTAGTACAGCTGTACCCACTGCAGAGTTTTGTCTTTCTGGTATTAGCTAAGATACTACCAGAGGAAGTTCCTTCTCTTGTGAGAGGTACTACTGAAGACTTGGAATTCTCATTATTGGCAAAAAGCAGAAAAAAAGCGAAATGGAGAAAAACCAGCACACAACTGAAAGCACATGAACTGTGCATCACATAGAACACAGAAAAGGCTAAATTATTTTTTTTTTCCTCTGTTCATCTGCTCTTACACTTTACTCTGTCCATACCTGTGGCCATTCTTGGCACAGCATTTCCACAGGTCATGGTAATACAATAAAGTCCAATGGAAAGAACTGCAGTGTGGTGACACCTCAGTTCAATTTGTTTTAAATATTGCTTTTTCCCTGTTGCTGTTGCACGATGCTGCTATACACACTATGCTACAAGACCTCTGCTTAAAACCAGACCCTCCATCCTAAGCATCTGAAAATAGCAGCTGTATCTGTCATTTCGCCTGCCTGGATCCCATGATTTTTGTATTTGTTTACTGCCCTAAGCCAGTCCAGGCCACAGATACCACACAAGTCTGGCTTAGCCAACCACTGCAACAGCAAAGCCCATCCTGGGCTCTGAAGTGATTTCTGCTAATGATGAAATTTGAGCTGGCTCTGGCATACTTCACCAAGGCTTTATGAAAGTCTGCTGCAATTATTCACTGTTAAATATGGCATTTGTTACTCTGAAAGCAACTCTTACTTTTATTACCAGCCAAAGAGTAAGAGTTTATGATTGCAGGAACTGAAATCTTTATATGCTGTAACAGCCAGTGCCAGATATGTGACACTGGGATCCTTGAATGTGAGAATTAAATAAGCAGCTTGGATTGTTACATCCCCCCCTTCAATCACTCAAAGGAATTTGGGAGCAGACTGCTAAGTTCTCCTGGGAACAATGCAAGATGACTTTTAGTCCTCTCCCCTTCCCCATGTATGCTCACCCCTTTAAGGAGCTTGCAGGGAAAGGCAGCGCTCCTGATATTCTCCTTTATGTACCTTTATTACATACAACAGCAGCAAGGGCATTAGTAATTTCTGTACAATTCTGTGCCCTCTTTGAAGGCAGCATCCTTTTGGAATACACTACACAGTCCCTGAGAGCAGCACACCTTATTAGCCTTTTGGGAGCAAACCTACCTTTATGGAAACGAAACTGGCACCGGGCAGCAGGCCTGGCACACACACCAGTATTCCAAACCTCATTTAATTAACAAATTAACATGTGAGCTCAAAATGCACCTTTTTTAGGGGTAGCTGGCTCTACCTGCACAGAGCACAGTTAGGCTAATAGTGCAATGTTACCGACAGCTACTTCCTGTTGCCTCTTCCCCTCCACTGTCCCACTCACTTCCATTTAATCCCCACCCAGACACACTCCAGAAATGTGAAAGTTTCTAGAACCTGATGTAAATATTTTGTGAACTAACGTCAAGATTCTCAAGCTTCTGTTAAAGTTTGACACATCAATAATATTTTATGTTTATTCAAGAAACCACCCTAATTAAACTTCCTAATCACATTTCACATAAGTATTGACCTGTATTTTATGTTTATATAGCCAATAAAAAAACAGAGCGCATGTGCTTTTGTATACTTGTGTGTTTACATATACACATGCAAGAATCTGCAACAAAAGTACACACAAGTTAAAACAGATTTCAAGTATATAACGAGAGGATGTGCTGCTTTCACGACAGACAATGTTGTAATTTTAAAGCCAGCCTACTGTGAGGGATCTATTCACCTCCCGTTCATAATTCCTAACACTGAAAATTCAATAATTAGAACATTAAAGAAGTCTAAAATCTGACACCACCAGTGATTTTTGCAAGATGACTAAACACTTCCACAAACTTACTTTCTTTTTATAGAAAGACAAAAACCAATCTCATGCAGTTAATTTATGTTCAAGCAGTTTATCACAAAATTAATAGCACTTTAAAAAAAACCAACAAAAAACAACACCTTTTTATCAGAGTAACATGCACAGAGAAAAAAGTACCACCATTTTTATCAGAAACAAAGGCATCCAGAAAGGTCTCATACAGTTCCCCCGATGAAGAATCAATTAAGTTAAGAGTTAATGCAACTAATTTTTCACTTTAAAGCACAACGTGATAAACAACGTACTCTCCTTTTTCTGCCATACATTCCCATGCAGGATTTGCTTTGTTGTGTTACGATCCCAGAAAAGCAGGAGCACTTGCTACAATCTATTGCCATTTGTTCAAAGCTTGATCATAGTGTTTCATTTTTAAAGACAAAGACAGCTGATTTTCTCCCCCCTCCCTAAGCCTCCTGCTACACCAAGAAATGCCTTTAATTCATTTCTCATGAAGAAACTTTACACTATTTTCTGTCTGAGACACTGAATACATTTTCTTTCACAAAGCTGAGAATTCTGACTAAGATTTTGCTAATGTGTATTTAGAAAGAGAAAACAAAGCCCAGCAAATCACTTACCCTCTTTAGCCACGTGAAGTGCTTGTAGATATCAATCTCACCATCCATGCTTTGGGCCCATCTCAGCAGTTACATTCCCAGGGCTAAAAGAAACTTTTGGAAGCAAGCTCACTGCTTTGTTCTGCAGGATATAGCTGTGATTTCTTTCCCTTTCAACCCTCAACTTCTAAAATCTTCAGTGCCTGTTCATATTTTAAGTTAAATCTCCTGCTCCTGTCCCACGGTCTTATCCCAAAGGCTTCTCACAGATGTATATATAACACGCAACTGTATAAACCTCAGACTCTCCCCCAAACATCTGGTTTTTTTAAACAGCAGATCAGCCAGCAACAGGAACAATGCGACTCTAAAAACATCAAAAATACAGCTTGAAAAAAAGGATATTTCAAGAACAGTATAAATCTGCAAAAACTGTTCCCCTTTAATGTTGAATAACAAGCTAAAATTATTAGGCTGTCACTGAGAAACTATTTTCAAGTAATGCTTTCCCTGGCTTTCTGTTTCAAGAGTGGCTGGAACTCATTACCAAAGACCCCCTATTTCCTGTCTCTGTTTTACTCCCTGTTTATCGTAACACTGCTCAGCCTTCTCAGTTTATTTCAGGCTCAGACTAAATCTAAAAATAAGTTCTGCTCTTCGAATTACTTGCCTGTCCTCTCAAAAGACATTACAAAAGAAGAGGAATTCAAGGCTGATCGTGTGAAGAAGTTAATGACCCCATAAATACTGCTATTGCCAAAGAGGCGATTTTCCATCTTGAGAGGAGATGCTGATACTCTTCCAAGATATTAGTCTGTTCCTGCTGAAGCTGAAATCTCATAGCATGGCAACTTTTCAAACTTGCAACACCAAGATAAATGCATATGCAACGCAATGCTCTGGCAAGAAGGGAAGTTTAAAAGCATTGCCTGTTACTGTGGTGTCCTCTAGTGCCTCCTCAGAGCAGTTTTTCATAACTTCTAATTTTTTTCCCAATAAACTCCAGTTTTCAGTGTTGTATCTCCCCCGAGTTAAAAGTGGCTTTGGCCTTAAACCAGGAAATTGTTTTACAGACAAGGACAACAGCTTGGGCAAAGCCTATTAAGACCTAAACACAGCTGCCCTCATGGAATTTTTGTGATGGTTGCAGAACACCTACTGATTTCCTCAGTTTCTTTAGAATCTAAAGCCAAACTGACTCCTGCATTTAAGGAGCAGTGAAACAGCAGTTTGGAAGAGCCAGTGCCAATGCTGCCCATGATACTAATGATAGACACAAAGGACTCAAAGTCTGAAGCTGTAAAATGCCCTGAAAAGCTGTTGTTACAGGGACCTGCCTCACTTAGGCATCTACCCACATTCCAAACTGGGGAAGTCACAGATATGTGATGAAATTTCTTCAAGCAATGTGGGTTTTTATTATTTCAACCATTCTTCATCCTTTTGACCTGATGGAGCTCTTTTTGAGCTTTCCATAACACAAAGAGGGAAGAATATAAACTTAGACTTCGTGTTTCCTTCCTGTATTTATTATCTGTTCTTACTTAAAGTCCCATGACAAGAAAAACATTCCAGTTTTTAAAAAGTTAGTGCTGCAAGTCTTCTAAAGGTGCTGGGATATCTGAAACCACCCGTAGATGTGACAAAAGCAAAGAACTGTCAGATTCCAAAAGCAAACCATGCTACAAGGCAGATCAGGAGGGGAGCTGGGTTGCTCCATATGTAGAATTCTACAATGGCTGTAGAAGTTTTTATGCTATACTCAATTTGGTAAGAGCAGTTATTTCTTGAATAGCTCACACTATCTGACACAAGTCTTAGTACATCATCAAAGGTCCATTCAAAATTATAAAAATTAATACCTAATACAGCAAACTTCTTTCTCTATGCATGACAGCCTGTCATGGCTGACAAACTGAACAGGGGTTCTCTCAACATTAGACATGAGCTCCAACAGCTTAAGGCATGTTTACCCCTGAAAACTTGTTCTCAATCATGGAGAACACCAAAGTCATCAAACTGTATCTCACAGTATTGCATAACCCATAGTACCACCACTATAAGGTCTCATGTTCCACATTTCATGTTTCAAAGTGTGGGCTTTAAGACTCCTCATTTCAGGGAAGAAGGAAAACACCTCTTTTAAAACACTCCTCACACATTATCAGCTACTGATTTTGTTTTTCATTTTAAAAACTACTTAAAAACTGTATTACTCCAGTTCCTAGTGCCTCAGTGCAGTCAGGTTAGTATCCCTTTCTCCTTTCAAAGTATTAAAAATGGCAAACATACCTGGTTTCCACCTTGTCATTTCTGCTGGATTTCAGGCAAAGGACTCTAGATTCCTGCTAGTCATTCTTCCTGATTAAAAGGTGCCTGGGTTTTCTTCGTGTTATCAGCCCCGAATGTTGGCAGCACACATTCCAGACAGTCACATGCTCCCTTTGAGCCTCTCACCTGCATGCTGAACTTTACATCCTGCTTGAGCTTTGGCCTCAAAGTTTCAGATACCAACTGAATGCAAATCAATTGACCCACATTTGCTTAGAATGCTTTTCCATTTCACTGGAATAGCAGGTTAGCTTTTCTCAGCAGTGTGAAAATGAGGAAAATATGTTGATGATTGCTTCATCAGGTTACCACTGAATGTTTTTCTGACTTTCAGGAAATCCCTGACTCTGTGCAGATCTTCACTGAGCACCAGCTTCTGGTTCAGTGTAGAACTGAAAAACAAACAAGCAAAAATCCCACCCTACTACTGAAGAACCACCACCCTCAAGTGTTACTCCTTCCCTCACTAAACTGTTTTGTTTTTCCAGTGTCATCTCCAAAAAGAAATGAATACACACATTGCAGTAATACAAAGGCAATGTAGGGCACTAAAATGTTTGAAGTTAATAAAGTTTATATATCCTATAAGCTGCATGAAAACTCATTCGGATTTCTTTGCCAGTTCAGTATTTCCATAGAAACTGCTGACCACTACCAGCATTGATAGAACTAAAAACTCCATTTGCAGAACACCAAAAGTGCTGGTCCCAGGAAACTCTGCTGGTACACAACCCACATAACCCACTCAGCCAAGTGACCCACTACTCTATTAGTCAGCATGTCAAATACTTGAAAGGAGGTTTTTAGTGCTCCAAATAGTAAACAAACATGCTGCAAGAGCTTTGAAAATGGAAGGAACAAAATGCTTTAAACATTCAGTTACGCTTCTCATGCCCCTCCATTCCAGACCCAGGAAGAGGCAAGAAAACAACCACAAATCCTCTTAGAACTGTGGAGAGCAAGGCAGTTGGACTGTCTGGTGTGTTCCCTCTTCTCCCAACACACAGAGCTGTTTGCTCTTTCCACCACTGTGCCTCTTTCTCACACACAGCCAAAGCCCTGTGAACATTATAAAATTATATTTACTAATACTGTTTTAGCAATTTTAATTTTTATTCAGTGAAATGTGTGATAAAATACATGTTTTTGTGATCCTTCAGAGCAGCACAAATGCAAACAGTCAGTAGAGTTCTTCTATAGCCACAACTGCCCGGGAAATTAAGAAGGCAAAGGAATAGAAATCAGCAGTTCTTCAGCCTCCACCAGGTCCAAATACCTGGACCATAGCACCTCTCTGCCTCTTCAGCCACAACTCACAGATCATTTTGGTTTCCACACCCATCAGCCGCCGAAAACACCAAAAGAACACATACTTGGCCTCTCAGGCCAAGCAATTAAATGCCCAGCTCTGCATCTTCTCAGCCTCATCATGGCATCCAGCTGAGCATGGACATGCAACAAACATTTATTCATTTCCCAAGCATTAGTATCAACTTTTCCTATGTGTTTTTTCCAATCCTGGTGTTTGGGCTGCTTTGGAAACATAGGGATTAGGACCAGATTTTAAAAGGGAAAATTGCTTTCAGCATGCCAATTTGTGTCATTCTCACACTACAGAAAAATGTGAGAGCTGCACACTGAAGAAAGAGAGAAAACAGGAGAATATTTCTGTATAAAGAAATTCAGGCCATTTGTGCAGAAATGGAGGAAGAAATTCCTTCTTCATGGTAAGCAATGACTTCAGGAATCTAGATGATTTCCAGCAAGAAAATCTGTCTTAGAGTTTAAATCATGACTAACTGGTAATGCCTAAGTGACAGAAAGAAGAAATTCTTGGAACGGAAGAAAAAATACTTCATTCTGTAGATGAGCACATTTGCTCTACTTGTGATAATTAAAAAAAACCCAAAACAACATCCTGGGAAACAGACAAGAAATAACATTATGTACATACATAAACAAAAAACCGTTCCCAGCATAAAATTTACTCAATGGCTTCATTCTTCGATTAAAATCTGTATTTCAGAATAAAGCAGATTTAGATGGCCATTAGTTCTATGCCACCATGGCTAACCCTGATCCTTATTCCATATTCAGGGGAGGGGGAGGTAATCCTTCAAACAGGTGCTGACATCTCTGGAGCCATTCCCATCTGCAGGCTGCAGGATATCACATATCTCCAGCTCTATGTTCTTGCTGGTTGCTGCTCAAATAATAAGTAGCTCTCTTCCCTTAGCTGAATGTATTACTGATGGTTAGATGAAGTTACTGTTTATTAATTCATCCACAGACATTTGCACATTCTTGGCAGTTTCAAAGATTCCTTGCCATATGCTGAAATTATTTTTTCAGTCCAAGTTCTACAAGAAATATGACTTCTTGCATGAAACTTATTTAGAAGGGAATGTAGATTGTAAGAAACTTGAGTACTATATTTTTGCATGGAAACTAAAAAGTATTTTCTACTTAACAGAACAGCAAAATCACTGTGAACGTTTCCCCCAGGTGCTACATGCATGAGTGCACTGATACATAAAGAAAATAATTAAAGATACACGTTTACATCCTACCACACAACACATTACAATAATTCAGGTTTCATTTCCAGTCTGAAAGGTTTCAAAGCACTGTTGAAACTACTAAACATGCAGTAAATCGGTAAATGAAACACGTGACACTGGGCATTTACCAAATATTTGGACATACATCCCTGACATGAGCAGGTAATATTTTGCCTCTCCTCACTGTGACCCACCTCAGATTTTCTGTTCTAAATTTCAGAATGCAAAAAATTGTAAAAAAGCTCAAAACAGAATAAGCTGCAGATACAGCTTTGCAAGTCCTTATTTCTGATAAGGAATGTGCAAATGTTCATTAATTTCTTCTTAAGTATTTCATTATTTAGGAAAATAAAGCACACTGTTGATCCACTTATGAAGAAGAGTAGCATATCAACATTTATGTACAATATATCTAAAAAAGAAGCATAATTTGCTTCTGTTTTTGGAAGATCACTAAACCTGAAAATATATTTAGTTGAATTTTAACTAAGCACAGGTTTGGTTACTGTTGTTCTTAGCATACTAATCCAGAAGAGAATGAAATAATTTTGTTGTTGATACATTATTGCTATATTTGTCATAACTGATAAAATTTAGCAAATGAGATACATCAACCCACCCAAATTCTGTGAAATCTGAATAGAGGTTATATACAGAAATACTTCAAAGTTATGCTATTCCTCTGATACTCAAGTAATACTTCCAAATCAATATGAGACTTTTTAAAACAAAATTTTGTCACTAGCTTCTTTGCAGGACCATTTCATTTAAACCTTATCTGTCAGCACCACTGTTTATTTAAATAATTTGTCTTACCAATCCCTCTGTTAATTGCTTTATGGAAAACATTTTCCAGTGTTTCCTCTACCTCCACTTAAAAAGGCAGACACTTCATACAATTTACATTTATGCATTAAAGTTTGTCAAATGAATACAGTGCATAATATTTAACATATTGAAGAGCAATGCAGCTGCAAATTCTAGTGACGGACCATAATGTGAAATGAAAAAGGGACACCATATATAACATCAGACACAAAAGGAGAGATGAACTAATGTGATATTCAGCCACTTAAAGGAAGACACTGAGGCCAACAGATGAAAGACTTACATAAATGGAACTGAATAAATCATATTAATGCTTTTGAAGGTTAACATGAAATTTCTGTGTACAATCACAGCTTACTACAGAGTATTCCTCTATTTCCCCTGACAGAGTCAAGGTGTGGACAGGCCATGTGGCTGAGGATTCCACCCAAGAGCAAACTTTATCTTATGTCAGTAGGCTGTCCTGACACCTCAGAAAATGTAACATAAAAGTACAGGCCCTGCTATTATAACAGCAACACCACCTCTTCTCTGAGTACTCTAAGCCTAAGGCCATAACACAATTCTGTTTAAGCACTTCTGGCCATTGTAGCTTAAGGTGGCTCTGTGAAACATTACTGATCATTACAAAGGTGAAAGAAAATACCAAAATCTAATCTGACCACATCATTTTAAGAGAGACTCAAATCAGCCCTACTCACTGCAAAGCTGTTTTAGGCTTCTGTGAGATATTCATGCAGAGAAGACTCCCCTCTCTGATGAGAGGTACTGCAGTGAGCAGACACATCTAGAGATGGCTGGTTTGTCTGCCTGACTCCCAAACAACCACAGAACACTGAACAAATTGGGCCTGGCTTAGAAAAACTCCATGCAAGCTCTGCATTCCCCTGTTCCACGAGCTCCAAGGCACTCTCTGGTATCCATAAACAGCTGCACATATGAAGGATGTGTCTCTGTTGTTTCTTGTGGACTGTGAAGGGCTCTAACACACCTGGAGAACTCTAAGAGGACCAAAGCTTCCAGTTCAGGGCTTCCTTGCATCATCAACTCACTGCAAAGGAGCTGGAGCACAGCACAGGACTGGGTCAGACAACTCTGAACTCCAACTCTCAGAAAACATAACCCATCTAATGTTTCGGGCTGGCAAAAATAAACATGAATGCTTATGGAATGACGGCTTTCCTACACTGTCCCAAGCAGGCTCTACTGCTCCATTTTCAATTTAACATGTGTTAATACCACTTGGCAATGGGCAGATTCAGCTATATTTAGTTCCATCATGACTCCCAACAGTTGAGTTCCACAGCCAAACCTACCAGCAGATAAATACACTGGCTTTAACTGCATTGCTCAGAATATACTCCCTGCCCACTCAGCTGGTGCTGAAAAATGCTATTGATACTTTTATAAAAGCCCATTTTCAAGTCCAAGGAAGTGCCCTGACCTGCAGGCATTTTCTGCCTCTGTTCTGGACAGAAAACTCTGTGAAATGAATCTTGGACAAAAGTGAAACAGAGAAACCAGTGATTATGTTTCAGCTGAGCACTTTAACACATGCTTAAAATAAAACTTTGAAGTAAGTTCAAAACTTCACAAACTCCACCAAGTCAGAATTCTGAACAGGTGTTTACTGTTTTAAATCCAAGCCTCTGTGAAGACAGGGCAGAAAAAAATCATTGATTTTAACACACAGTGGAAGAATCTCTTTTGAACTTTAATCACGACCAAATAGCAGTCAAGACCTAAGGAATTTATTCTGTTTCTGCTAAAATATCTTTGGTTTTTCCAATAAAACAGATCATGGAAAGAAACAAAAACCAACATATATCATAAGCCAAATCACATTATATTAAAACAATGCCTCTAACACATATTTCCATACTATTTCTTATGCTCTTTTCCCATTTCTGCTTCTTCAAATTTGGAATATTTAGGAAGATTTTCTGAGTTAGGCTTCCAAAAAAACCCAACCAAACAAACAAAACAACTCCATAATGAGGAAAATACTAATGAGTTTTCAAAAATCAGCTTTTTAAGGTCAGTAAATAAATCTACATGATGAAGTGGCTTGCTTTAAACATAAATGTTCCACTAGGAGGGAGATCATGTTTTGAAATCCTGACAATGAGGTTTCACTCACACTTAAGGACCATTATAAGAACAGCAGTGTCCCTCTTCACTCAGAAAAGGGTTCCATAAAAAGGTATAGAAGAAAAACCAGAACTCACATGTAGAAGTTCATTTAGAGTAATGAAACTGCAAATAAATGCATTCCCTCATAGCTCAAAGAGCCAAATACAGTTGTTACTGCAGCAGTTAATTTTTAATGCTGAAATTACTACCTGCTTTGTGATATGTCACGTGGTCACTGGAAATACTAAAATATTTAACAAGAAGCATTGATACTACCCACAAGTTTGTTTTATATGAACTCTCCATGATCATCCCCAAGTTTTTTTGTTCTGTTTTTAAGGCCAAAGAATTTACAATCATAAAGCCATGCAAAACACTTCAGATATGCTCTTCGAGGCAGAAGTTTCTAACAGAATCCTTAAATAGTTAAAAATCTATAATTAATAATTTTTTGTGTAGGTTTGTCAAAAGATTTGTGCAACTACAGCAACTACAAAATCCTCATTCTATGATACATAGTAAGAACCTTTCTAAATTCAGTGCTACCTTTGTCAAACCTCTTTCATCTCTCTCCAAGCAGTGCCAGCAGAGTTGCTGTGCCCAGTTATGCTGTAACTCAGGAAACTGATATGCTCACGGAGCCCAGACCACAGAAACAATAAAAGCAGCCTTTGCAAAATGCACACCTTTAGTTCCACAAATGGTGGGCCCCTTCCTTAGAGAAGGCACCTATTCACCAAGGGTTCCAAAAGTAAAAGGAATAAAGCAGATGTTCTTAGAAGGGCATGTAAACAATGTAGTATCAGGTAGGAAACATCATGTCAAAAGTTTTCCCATTAAGGCATTTCTGAATTTTCCCACAAATTTGGTATTCACACAGATAGATCAAAGAATGTAACAGTTACCATGGCTGAAAAAAAAAATTAAACAATTAAATTGATCAAACCACCAAACACAACTTGGTGATATTTCATGTTTGATAAATTCAATCATTTGGTACTATGGAACAGAACGAGGGTGAGTCCAGCTCCAGTATCTGTAATTCATCACAGAAATGTCCTGACTGATCAGGAACTCCAAACTTCTACCTAAACCCAAATGCTGTGTAAATGCTGCTGTCTCATCCTATCCAGCAGGAACAAGTCTCCAGTCATCTTCTTGACCTCCCTGAAATTTATGGTTTCCCATAAATGCAATATAGGGCAGTACCAAAACACATATTCAAATTATATCCATAAGGCACATTGTTTGTATTCTTGATTAACAATGGCAGCTTCAATGATTTTTTAGTACAATATTTAACCACAAATTTAAGTGAAGAAGAATCATACAGTAACACTTGAAAGAAGCATGCTTATCTGGTTTTAAAATAAACAGCAGATTGGTTTTTTTAGCTTTAGTTTCTAGTGCAGGCCTAATCAGGATAAGCTGGGAATATTTTTGACACCTATTCATGTAAAAAAATATGAGAAAGGTCTACAAATAAACAGATTACTATCCATTTTCAAACAACAGACACAGCAACAATGCACTACCCTCCCTTGACATGGAACATTGTAAAATATTTAAAAAACAGTAATCTCAACATACTAGACCAGAGATACTCTATCCCCCAATTTCCCTGTCCTGTTGGCTCTGAATCCAGACTCACCAGCTGCTTTATTCAATGAATACTGCTCTTGATGGAGGAGACAAGGCTTTTAGCACATCAGTAAACTGCAAGTCTATAAGGCAATTAATGCTTCTGTTTTGGCTGGTTACCCATGAAATAGAAAAGATACACATATATGGATTAATATGAGGAGCCAAAACATCAAAGCTTACCTTTGCTGCAGGGCTGTAAAGAGAGCTTAATCAGTATTTCTGCAACAGAGGGCCAAAAGCCAGATCCCCAAATTCACGCTCCTCAATGTGGTGGTTTAGGGCCCACTTTATTGTGAACAACTCTGAAAATTTATGTCTTTTATGCACCAAAGACATCTTTCAGTGATTACAAAGACTCAAATAAGCATTAAAATTTCTGCTAAGGCAGGAATTCAGTAAGACCTCACCTAAGGATATCTAAGTCCAAAATCTAATACTACCAATCCAAATTAAACATTGCCTACAACTTTTGTTTCCAAACCCGGTACCAAATTCTCATTCCTTTCTCTCAATGGGACCCAAACAGGATTTCCAGCCACAGACCTGCACTGTGAAGAATGCCAACAAGGCACAGCTGACAAGTTCAAACAAAAGCAGCTGCCTTTCCAACAACATTAGGTGACAATCAGCACAGGGCAGCTACAGCCAAAGGTAAACACTAAAACAGAAACTACAGGACAAATTACATAAAAGTGACATGCACTGACAAAACCAGAACAAAATCCATTCATGCAGAAAGCTTTTGTGATGTTGAGAAAGTGACAGGTAGCTCTTCTACATGAGGAAACCACCACTCACTGGCAGGGAGCTGCTGAAGGGGAGCGCTGTGGCAGGACCTGCTGCTTCTCTTCCCTTGGATCAAATGGCTCTCTTCTTTTGGGACCTGCCTGAAGATCTGCTTCTCACCTGTCAAGCCTCAGCCTTTCCCAGTACAGCCAAATGTTCATTCCCCATCTACCCCAATATAAATGTCTCACCTACAGAATCAACAGCTTTCCTGTATTTACCAGCACGGCCTGGTGTGCAAGATACTTTGGAGATTCATTAAGGTAAAGGAAATGTAGCAAGGAAAAGGATAGGAGAGTCATCCAGTGTGAATTTGTGCCTTCAACAGACAATGACACTGCATTCCAAATTGATGCTGTAAAGATTAAAAGTTTTATAACTCCTTACAAATTTGTTATCTCCAGCAAAGGATGAACCAAAGTAAACCAAACCAAAAATAACCCACAGAAAAGGCAGCATTTTTTTGTAGTTCTTTATCATCTTTTCTCTCACCGAGGACAAAATGAGGTATTTTATCAACTTCATATTTGCATTGCTTTGGTAATCAGCACATAAAGCAGTAATATTAAAACACCTAAACCATTGCAAACAAAATTGAAGAGCTGAACTATCTACTCACCAGGTTCTCCTCAAACCACTCCCGCAGACACACGGCGGTGGTGCCGGGGATCTGATTCCGCAGCGCTTCCTTCTCCTGAGGATCCTCCAGCATTTCCAAGGCCATCTTCAGATCTTCCAGGAGATGCAGAATTTGAAAGGTGCCCAAGTACACTGAGGGAGCAGGCGACACGATACCATAACCACCATTAGCATACTCTGCAGCTGACTTTGTACCTAGAACAGGGAACACCAGGAGAGACAACATTACATAAGTGCTTTGCAAGTGATAAATAAATAGGTACTAAACACCACAATGTTTGGGCTTCAGGTTTCAACTGACAAATAACAGTACTTCAGCCTCAGAAATACTTGAATTATGTCTCCAGATAAGTCATGGATAGTGGAGAATGAAATGTGAAAGGGATGTACAAGCATATTCAAAAAAGAGTTTTGACCTAGAAAACATTTGCAATGTCCATTAAATAACAAAAGCCAAAACTTTATCTCAAATCCGCTGTAATTTTCCATGGTCACCATGAGATGTCACTAACTTCTCAGCTACACAGAACAGCGTTAAGCAATGTAAGAACAACTGCTGCAGTCCTTTGACAAGAAACTGAGATCAACAGATCATGTTACTAGAGCTAGAAAAATACATGACTGCGAGAAGGTTTAAAACTCCTGCAGAGAACAGACTCCCAAAAGTTAGCAATAAAAATGGCAAATAAAACATTGCTAGCTCTTTAAATTACAAAAGGATCTCTAAATTACAACAATTTCATCCTGCCAGCCCTCCAGCACCAATATTATTTTCCTGACAACATTAAGCACAGTAAAAAAACCATCTCAATTATAGAAGGATTATAAACAATGCAAATTCTAATATCTTTAAATATTTTTTTCTTAATACCCCATGTTTCAATGAGATGCACACTAAAATAAAATACCTTTTCTCAGTCCTGAATTTCACACCTTGGTATCATTTAATATCCTTTTGTTTCTTTAACAACTAGTCAGATAGAAAAATTCTATTTGCTCTACTTCTTCAAGTTTTTATTTACAATTCACTGCCTCACGTGCATAATAGATTGCACTCACCTTATGTCTTCATTCGTGTTCTCTCTGGCATAAGCAATCCAATTTCCCCTCTTTATTTAACTTAGCAGGAGATTTTTTTAGGTTTTTGATCATTCACATTTTACTGGATCCAGATAGCATATAGTATTCATTAATTCATATATAATTGGTGCACACAAGGGTATTATTATAAATCTCCTTACTATCTCCATTTTACTCCCGTGTTTAACACAACTTACATCTTAGTTATGAAAGGAACAAAAATCTTCACTGGGCCTGTGAAAATTATCTGCTAAGTTTAGTTCTCCTGAGCTGACATATCTAATGGGATGCATAAATGTATAAGGAATTCAAGTTTTCTCCTTGAATGCACACAACTTTACATTAATGTTAGTTTGCCTGCTACAATCATTTATCCACCACGATGCAGACACTACAAACTACATTTGTACACAATGTTTCATTTTACAAGTAGCCAGATATACAACTAATTCCTAAACACAACCCAGGAATACACTGACAGTCCAGGTCCTAGTACACTGAAATGCCTTCTGCACCAAAATGCTAATTGATCCTTTAATTCTAATATTATTCCCCATGTCACTCAGGTTTGGAACAAAGGCAGTGTTTTGTCTCTCATTTTGTGAACGCTTAACTTTACTCAAAGCTTTTGGGAAAATTTAAATCATATTAACCAGATCTTCTTCAACCACTGTTTTAGGGACACAAAATATTCTGTCAGACCTTAGCCAAAAATTGTGTGGTTTGAATTCTGCTGAACGATGCACATGTCTTTTTCTTTGACTGTTTTTAACAATGAAAAACTGACCATTCCTAGAAATTTCTGAAGTTTTGCAAGTCTCAGTACTAGGGGTTTTAATTCTTTTTTTAAGCAATGCTCATTTCCACCGCTGGAGTATTTCATATTTTCTTAACCTCTTTTCAGACTCAGAATATTCCTTTTGATCCTGCTGACTTCCGCTGCTTATGAGTTTATTTTAATACCCCAAGTGCAAGATCTCATCTTAATTTCTGGCTAAGACCATGTCCAAGATAAAGTTTCTTCAATATCCGGTGCCACAACGACTGCTACACGAGATAACCTCACCTCGTAAATCAACCTTGTCTTCCTGAATTACTTCCTTTCGAGGGGAGGATCAACTAACTGTTTTGCTGCACTTGAGCACTAAAAGATATTTTCTTATGTATTTCTATACTCTCAGCCACTCATGCCGGCTTGTTTATGTTTATGTATTTCCTAATGCAGATTAATATTAAACTCTAGCAACTAAAAATAGCAGATTTCCCAACTATGTAAGAGCCATTTGGAACATATAACCTTCATTCAGCCAGAGTGCCTCACTACTGACTTTTTGAAAGATATGCACACAAACTGAAATATGGCACTGGCAATTTAAGTAGCATTGATGCCACTTGTAAAGATTATTCCTTGGTTATTGTTGCTTTAGGACTTTTAAAATAGTTCTCTCACTCTTTCTTTTGGAAAACTCCATGATTTTTTTTTTCTATCTTCCACTCAGCAAGTACTTTTCACACTAGAAAAGCAGACAGGATTCAGAGGCATTTCATAATTAGCTTTGGTAGTTACCCCTTCAATGAACTGATGATTTAAAACAGATATGGAATGGGAAGAACTGAAGAGAGAGTTCTGCTCTGGAGTTCTTCATGTTATTTACATGAGTACTTTTTATTTATAGACAAGAGAGAGAGAAACAAACAACCAAAACTCCACACAATCAAACTTTCAGGCCCACAACCAATACTTCAGGTGTGAAATCAAAGCCATCATGTTTAAGCCAAATACAACTTAAAACTATTGTGCAGGAGTTCAGTTAGTGATAGTTGGTAGGTATCATATACAGCCAAATATACAGCCATACCATACACACTGTGATTTTCCTAAGGGCAGTATGGGTAACATCTTTGCTCACCAGCCTAAAGGTCTCACTGTGTATCATAACTTGCCTCCATCCTTAGATTATCATGATATAACATAGCTGGAAAAATCTATTTTCTACAGAAAATAATTTTAAATTCTGTAGGAAGATTTAGTGACAGTGAAATTCTCACATTTCAGCGTGCCTTTACTGGTTTGTGTCTATCAAAACACTAGGGAACACAAAATAAACTCACACTCTTTAATCTTGGCAAGTGAAACAATTGTCACCCGTAAGAAACTCAGATCTGTGAAGGTAAATATTCTTAAGTGCTGGAGCACAGGCAGGGCCAGGCAGGAGTGATGTGATTTCCTGGCCCTGGGCATACTCCACATGCATGGCTGAATTATCCCAGGCTCTCCAGCTGACTGTTCAGACTGGCAAAATTCTAATCAGCCTCACATTTTGCAAGATGAGATTACTTTAAAACTGGTTTGCTATAAGATGTTAATGCTGTACCTTTTATTCTCATAGATGAAATGGAAAATGAACTCCTCTGGATGCAACAACTAATGCACTTTATACTAGGTAAGGAAATGCAGAAATAGAGTTCAACTCAGTATTTTAATTCATAAAGCTTCCTGGTTTACTGCTAAAATTCAAATGATTGCCAGGCTTGCTTCTCTTATTTGCTTTCCATGTAGTTTCATATTAAGTAGGAAACTGTATTGCTCACCAGAAGGACAAGAACACACTCTGAAAAACAGAAGTGAGTAGGAGTAAATAATTATATTTCTTTTGCATCAGTTTTAGCACCAGACAGTAAGAATTTGCATGTCCTTCCAAAAAAAAAGAAAAAAGAAAAAGGAGATGCCACAGAGCAAACAGAACACTATGTGTTACCAATATACTTTACCATGAACTGCAATCAATTCGTGTGTAGCTTTATTATAGATAACTGAAGAGGGGAAGAACACAGTTCAAGCATGAGAATTTTATCGATACTCAGGAAAAATGAGCACAGTTTTGAACTCTTGGAAAAAGACTCATGTTTTTCTAGAGCAAGTCACAGCCTTCCTGTGCCTCACTTTTTTCCAGAGGTAAAGAGGACACAGGGGAGTCTTTTGTCATGATGTTTATATAATACTCAACACCATGGTTTCCTAGTGTACTACTGGAACACAATTCATCACCATAAATGTCCACTTTAGAGGAGTAGGAAAGAAAGGGGAAAAAAGTGTTGAAACTACAACATTCCAAATAGCTCACTTCTGGCTTCCCCACACAGTGGATGAAGAAGATTAAATGTGGCTGCACATTGTAGGTAGGCAGAAAGAATAAAATAAGTAATACCAAAAGGAAAACAACTTTTAAGTTACCCATTTCTTACACCCTGACCATTAAAGCACATTTTTATTACAAAGTTCCAAGCAATTAGCTGAATGGCTTCAAAGAAACATTCCTTTTGGGCAAATACATAACCTATTCTGAAAACAGCACTACCCGTAGCTTGCAAAAATAAGTTATTAAGCAGCAGTAAAGAAAGAAGAAAGCCTGGCCAGTTTGAAAATCTACTCTACTCACCTTATACTCTATACATTCATCCATCACACAGCTTTAATCTCTCCCAGCAGTAGATAGTGTCTGATCTCTCACTTTCCCTTGCACCTCAGCTTCTGATCCCCCATCCTTATCAACTCAGTCTTTTTGCTCTAAAACTGAGTTTAAAAAAAGAGTCCTGGTAATGCACAACTCAGGTTACAAAGAGATTTTTCTAAAACTGCTGGCTCCTTTAGATCAGAAACCAGCAAAAACCCAACAAAAGCCTCGCAGCAAAACCCAGACACTACCTCTGTGCTGGGTAAGGATGACTTTCTACAAAGCTGAAATACTCAAGAGTAATAACTTTGATATCTGACTGACAGTGGTTAGAATAAAGCTATAAACATACATTTCATCTGGCCTTTCAGTCAATTATTACACTGCTAGAGAACACTTTTTTACCTGAATTTTTACTCAATGAGCAAATAGGTTGTCCAAGTTCTTCCTCTCTCCTCCAAGACTACAAAAGTGTAATTTTCTTTGAAGCACAGTCTTCTTTTTCTCATGAAGACAGCCTTGAAAATGTGAATTTATGTAAACTAGTAGTAAGGTCTGGATGGGACATATTTCAGCCTCCTTGTTCCTAAGCCTTCTGTCAAATGAGTGAAGAGGCAGCTCACACAAGCCTTTCCTCCAATACTGTAATGCAAAATACATCACAAATGGTACGTTTTGAATCACAGCTCATATTAACTTCTCCTCAAATCTCTGCTTTTACATCTTTAACTACAGGGAGCAGTAACTATTAAGCTGGATTAGCAGGAAGCCCTAGGAAAAAATTTCCAAGCCTAGAAATGTTAATGACCACATTCAGATGCGAGTTTCATGCAGCTCAGATGATTTTCCACTGAGCTCTAAGAACAATCACACGTGGAATCTTGCAGACAACTTTCAAGAACTGCCTATAATTTCTCATGCAAATTAAGTATGTCATTACTCAACTTTTTTTCCTTCTACATGCTTATAGACCCTGCAATGTGCAACACATTTAGGTACTGCATACACAGCTCCACCAAAAAGATCCCTCCTGTCCAGAAACACAAGCTCAGCAACCTCACAGCTGGTGAAAAAGGGAAGAGGGATTATGCACCTACCATGGAGGTTTGAGGCTGAGCCTCCATTACACAGGAAAAACAAGCTCAACATTTATTAAAGACAAAGAATAAAAAATACCTGCAGAAATTTTCTCTCTTTTTTTCCTAAATTACAAATAAAAAAGGAGTGTATTTAGAGCCAGTGTAACCAGCAGTCTAAGTAAAACAGTGTTGTGAGAAAACAAATATGTCTTTTTAGTACAAAATCCCTAACTGTTTGTAGTAAGCAGTAGTAAACAACTGGTAACATGAATACTATTCCATGAAGAAAAATTAGTCTTTGTATGTATAGGGGTAAAAAGAACACTCCTTTTGTGAGAAAATAAAGGCAACTTGTTTTATAAAGATTACACTATTTTGATTTTTAAAAAGACTCTCAAATCAATTTCATTGCCCTTAAGTAGGAAGTGGAAAAGATACGATTTTGAATTTAAAGATCTCACACTTGTTTAAATTTAAGTCTCGGAAATCAGTTCACTTGCCTGTTAAACAACTGACTCACTCATGTGCTGAAAAACAGATCACATCATACAAACCACAAAAGAACCTTTGTGTATCAGATTGTCAAACCCATGGGGTTATGGACCTCATGGTTTCACTGCCTTTCTTTGCTACACGTTGTGTCTGCAGGTATTTATGTTTCTGTTTCTTTTCAGTCCTTCCTCAAAACCTCAGACAAATCGCTGTGATGTGTGGATTTAGCTTTGTGTGTAGTCCAGAACTGCAGTTTAGGTAAGTTCATGTGGGTGTCTGGGACATAACAGTAATTTTGCTGTTTTGAACTGACAGAACTGTTTATCTACAGTCAGAAATGAAGAAGTATTTAAACTATAAATATTTTCCTATTTCAAATTAGTTTAAACTCTCATTTTCAAGAAACCTTCTAGTTTTGTTGTTTTGCAGGAAAGGGAGGAACATATGCAAGGGAAGTCAACTTGATAAGTAAATTTAAAGCAAAAATTTGCCTTATGCAAAACAACTTTCAACATCTATTTTTGTAGATGATCATTAAGTGTTTAGGAAATAAATTCTCAGTGCTTTCAGCTCCATAAGACTCTGCAGTAGTGCCCTGTTTGCAGTGGGAATCCATCAGTCCTACACACAGGGTTCAAAGCCTTCACTCTCTATCCCACTAGCTGTGAGAAAACTATGGTTAGGGGGGTAAAAGTATATTTTGGGACAGTAGCCCAAACAGCTTCAATGACCTCTTGCAAGGTTAAGCACTCAAAACTGAGGAAATTCCAAAGTTCAGGTTGCTCTGGCAACCCTGGGGAAGGAATGAGTAGCCAGTGCTGCACACGCACAAACCAGCCTGTGAGTTGCCATGATTTTCACATGCTCTTAAAACACTGAGCAAAACTGCCCTGAACAGTCAGGCAAAGTCTTAACCTGGAGGCCACAACACGTGTAAAGGCCCTACAGAATATGGCCACAAAGGTCTGTAATGGTTATTGCAGTGTGTGCACCCTTTGAGGCCGTGTCCCACACGTTGTTAACAAACCTAAAAGCAAGATCACACAGAGCTGACATGAAAAGTTATGAATTGAATAAATACAAAGACAGCAAACTGCTAGGTTTTTAAAGTTTTCAAATATTTTAATTGTTATAAATCTGTTACTGTTGACATCTAAGGAATTAACTGATTAGCTCTTCTGAAGTATCTGAAGATTAATGTCAGCACCTAAAACAAGCTAGAAGAAGTGTGATAAAAAAAAGAACTACAAATTATAAACCTTAAATATTTGTGTTAAATTTTTATATTTTCCCCTTTAATATCCTGGATGGTTAAAAGTCACTATTTTTACCTTTCCTCCCCCCCCCTCACAATATTCTTGATACAAACTTTTCTGTAACTGTTATGACAGGAAGTTATAGATTTCTCTATCAAAGATCTTATTTCAAGTAATTTCCTATTTAATTTTCCTTTTCATATCTTTATTGCTCTGAGATCTATGCATAAACACAGTGTAACTAATGGTTCAAAAAAGCCATTATAGTATAACTTCAAAAATGCTCACCTTCCTTAATGCATAACGGTAACAAGATAAACAAGTGCTGTATATACATTATTTTTTTTGTGCAGAAAAAAAGCCTAGTTATTGGTTGAAAAATAACAGAAAATAAAAAGCAAATATACTAATTGTTACTGAAGTACAGCCTTTTAAAACAATTTCCATTTATTCAGAAAATATAAGAAAATCACTGCAGCTGTTTCTGCCCAATCCTGACCCATAATGAAAGAAATTGCTCATTATTTAAATTGTTCTGTTTCATCATTATTTTGAGTACACTCAGTTCAGTGCTCTAAAACAAAATTCTACAAAGATTCCTATTAAAATTATAAACAAGTTATACACCCTTACTATAGAAACAGGATTTTGAATTTGAAAACATTGTGAACCTTGAGTAGGACATAAGTGATAAAAAAATACAGCCATCTGGAAGTGTACAAATAGAGAAGAATAAATAAAAGCTATTTTCTAGTCATCCTACAGTCATAAGAGGCTTGTACTGCCCATTATCTGCATGTCACTCAGCATATATTTCAAATAAGATCCACCAGCACCCCCCAACACACACCACAAAAACCAGGATTTAGTGCTCTCTGTCTGGTCTGGACAGTTTCAGCCCCTTATGAAGCAAACCAGAATTGTCCATCTTCCTCAGCTAAAGTGCTGGAGACTGAATGAATCCTGTGATGATCCATGACTATTCATGGGTAATGGATGAGGTCATTAGGAAATACTTTGATTTCCTATTATTGACATAGGAACTCAGTGAAAACCTTATTTCACAAACCCTAAAACTCATCCAAAGATGTTCAAACGAGTGTCAATAATTTTTGTCCACTCCTACACTTCGAATCCAAGTCGCAATCACTTAACCAGCAGTGATTTAGTAATCTGACACACAGGGTTGCTCTGGAACTCAAACTGTATTGTTTTCATGGTGAAATTATAATGGGGCAGACAATAAAAGGGAAAAAAAAAAAAGAAGAAAAAAACCTCCACAAACAGATCCTCCTCCAAATTCTGGCAGGTATATCCTGTAAAGGGAATATATTAAACTTGAGTTAAAAACTTGTTCATCTCTTAAGTACAGATAACTCTAAAGGACCCCTTTTTCAGGAAGGGTGTGGGAAGTGGTTGGTTTTGTAGCACACAAGCCAAAGCCATGAACTGAACATCAGCATTCTGCCACCTCAAGAGAAGGGAGTTCAAACAAGCATACTTCTTGCACAACTTCTTTCCCAACATTTTAATTATATTTACTTTCTAATCTTGCAGTGCTAATATTGGAATATTAGTTTGCACCCATGTGATACCATATTTAACTTTCTCATTATTTTCCAGTAAGCAATAATTGCAGGAGCTCTGGTTAAAAGGAAACTCAATAATTACAGTGATTACTTGGTGAATTTGAAGAATTCACTGGAGCTGCAGCAGACTGTAATATTGTGACAGGAGTTTTTCTGTCTTTACAATTATGGTCATTATTTGCAAAGAGAAACTATGGATTCCTAAACTGTTGACAGAGAGGAGCAGGTTGATACAAAATACACATAAAACAAAAATTATTTTAATTCATTAGGATATATTATAAAGTAAAATAATAAAAATCTGCAATCCTAAAAAGAAACAAATTTTAATAAATGGGTACAAGCTGAATAAAAGGAAGAGTAATGACTTGGTTAAACTTCCGAGGGAATCAACGCCCAAGCCCTGTGCCTCAAATAAAGAATGTGTAGATGGATCTGACATACAGGTGCTTTCTTTAGAGGGAGCCTCTGTTTGGAGTGCAAGTCATTCCAGCTAATGGATAAGTCATGTCCACTGACAATCACATTAGCCCTCTTTGCTCTTTTAGTCAAATAAGGCTAATCATTTAGCGTGCCTAATTTACGTAGCCAGGAGGGCGGGTTATCAGTACAGATGTACTGGAGCATAAAAGACTTGGGAACACTGACCTATCTGTCAAATTTGATCAAGCCCAGTGAAATTCAATTTGCTAATCTTGCTTCACAATCCTACCCTCATGCACTCTGAACACTAAAACATTTTGTATTGCACTGAGGAGCACAGTCTGAGACTTAGTTGGACTCATCAGACTCACATTGAGCCATGTCAACATTTGGAGCAAGGGATATGACTTTCAGAATTAGGAGGCTAAAAGTAGGACTGCAAATCTGTAAATATTTGTAATATATATTTGCATGCCCAGTTCCTACCTTAGAGGGCAAGACCACAAACTAATATTCTAATAATACCTATGGCAAATATAAGAAATCAGAAATGTTTTCTCATTTAACAGATATAGATATATATACTCAAGCTTCAAAAATTAACCAGTGCCAAATATACATGTGTGGACTTACTACTTCTCTAAAATAGGGATTCATGCTAATTCTGTGCATAAAGCTGATGTTTCTGAAGCCAAGAGAAGAGCACAGCTCTCCTAGTACCCACTCAGGACTCATTCCAAAGGAAGAATCTTTTTTTATCAGCTTTACATCAGCACTTTTCTTTTAATCATTTACATCAGTCAAGAAGTTTAGCCTTGGTCTTTGAATCCAGTATTAGGCATAGATGTCCATGGAGTCTGGATTCAGTGAACTGACAGAGCACAAGCTGTTAACATTTGATTTTTAGCTGTTTGCAGTCAACTCTAAGAGTGGCTACATTTGTACAGATGATTTTTCCAATATTTGCAAAATATGGTATACATAAATCTGCAGTTAGAAGAATATCGAAACTGGTTTGTTTCATGACACTCCTCCAGTTATCCTTCTGAAGGAGTTTTCTACCTTATTTGTTCTCTCACCACAGAGGATAAGAGAACATTCCTGTTTTCCAGTCCCTGTCCAAATTGCATACAGCATCTTACTGGATTGAATTAGAGAGAATCAAACTTGAATAATCATTATGTTCCTCAATTTGAGACAAATTGGGATAATAACTGTATCCAAGTATAGACTCCAGCCAATATATCTGGTCCTTCAATCATACCAGAATATTCAAGAAGTAGTTCTGGAACACACAGAACATCAGCTAAAGGAGAACGACCACAACAGACTTAACTCAATCTGGCTTAAAAGAAAGTAATATGGTTCTCTATTGGTACAGGTAGATATAATTCTGAATCATATGGGAAGCATTCAATTAACATGGATGAGACTTGACAAATGCACTGTCTGGGTAATACCTCGGTTCTTCTTCCCTTAGACACATTTATATAAGCCTGTTTTCAATGTTACACTGATTATCAGTGGGCACCAGACTAAAAATGTAGGTTATGTAAAGCCATAAGGTCAACTCTCTTGAAGAGGGTGCCCATCTGCTTCTGACCCAGGCACTGTGGAAACAAACTCTCCGTACCACTGGCAGCCCTTTTGTTTTAGAGCTTGGTCACCAAGACCACTACAGAAGACCTGTGACCAGGACCTGCATCAGCTGATTCACACAGAGTAGTTGTTCCAGCATTTGCTTTGCTTCTCTGCATTCACTGTCTCCACTGTCACGACACCTCAGTGAGGGAGGTAAAAGCGATGTTGTCTGGGAGCCTGAACAACTTAATTTTATGCCTTATTTATCAAGATTAAAGCCTAAAATGTTATGGAGCAAAAAATCTGAAAAAAAAGGTGCGTGGAAAAGAATAGTAAAATCAAACAAACAAAATCAATCTTTTAACCTCAATTATTTTCGAAGCATGAAACTTAGAAGATAACATGTGATTTTCTTAGGCAGTCATATATTGTCATTTAATCATTTATGCCACATATTATGAGGATATCTTTCCATAGCATGGAAACAACACTCAACACTAAACATTTATTGCCTTAGTCAGAATCAGCCTCACAACTCTGCCAGATCCTGGGAAAAAAGAAGTGACTAATCTGAAAATCAATTTAAATACAATGATGCTTTTTATTTTCTCTTGATTTTTCTGAAAAATGGAATCACCAGTGCATCCTTCCTGTGCTGAGCTGTGTATAAATCCCCACACAAGACAGACACTGAGCTCCACATGTACACAGGGGATTTGGGAGCACGGGTTCCATAGCACCATTAAAGGGACGTGGCCTTCCATGCTGCTTTGGTGCCTTTACAGCACTAACCAGAATCATAACCCAAGGTTTGTAGTGGCTAAAAAAATATTACAGTTCCCTAGTTCAAGAATTATGGTTTGTGACTTGATTTACTTGTTCTCTCCTTAGACATTTAAGGGAAGTTCAATGATTCCCTGACTATGTATGTGCTTTTTAAGGGATGAAAAAGTAAAATACCAATTAGCTTCTGTGCATTAATATGTTCTTTGAATAAGGCTTTGCATTCAGAAACAGAAGGGAGAAGGGAATATATATCTACTTTTTCCTATTTGTCTAGAGCTTGTTCCACCAGTGGGAAAAGTGATTTGTGAAGTTGTATCTATCACATACTCACACTTAAAATTCTGTATATCTTTGCAGTCTGTTAAAGCTTGCACACTTAAAATAAAGTGAAGACTCAAATGTGGATGAGAAAAAAACCCCAAACGCCAGAGATTCTTTAAACTAAAAATCCTGGATAATGATTCATGGCCAGTCCTATGGTGATGTTTGAAGCTCCATATTAGTCTCTGGATAGAAAGCTTTACTTTGAAGAGCAGGAAGAAGATGAGGAAGAAGCAAAACTGCAGCAACAAGAGGCTGATGTCATTGTCTTCATCGTTAGGGAGGAAGGCACAGCATGGGTGTCACTATTTAGATTTCTAAAGCTTTAGTGAATTCTTTCCCATTGTGCACAAGTGAGAACAGGGCCCTGCCCAGACACTCCTTTCAGGAGCTCCTACTGAACGGTGTGTGAGCACAAACCCCAAGGCTACCAAGGCCTCACCACACAAATTAAATTCTCTCCTTGAAAGCTGTAACGTTGAGAGAAAATCTTTTAATTGCCTTACTGTGAGAGCACCAAAAGACAGCAAATCCTGTCTTGCATCATATGCCTGTCTAGTGGACTGCTGTGTAAGAAACAATTCTTAGCTCCACTTCTGGATGTAAATGTAAATGAGAAGACATATATTCTAACTCATTAGGCTGTGAAGATAATCATTGGGCAAACTATTTTGAATGTATACATCATAAATCAAGAAAATTATGTTTATTTTTAATATCTGTATGTGCTTGTGTGTGTGAAATACAGATATATCCTACCCAGCTAACCAGAAGACTTGTTGAAAACTGTTTTTAAAGACACATTGAAATAAAAAACTGTTAACATATATAACATGGAATGTTACCACATGGCTGCAGATGTGTTTAAGTTGCCATATAGCATTAAAGCAAAGTAAATCTCTCTTACTTCAATATTCACATGTCTGAGGGGGAATTGCACATTTTCTTGCTTTATTTTACTTTTAATTTTCTCCATGTAACTATTGAACCAGAGTGTCAAGAGGGAAACCTGCACGTCAGAGAACTTGATAAATTGAGAATAATTATTAAAAAGTAAAAAAGACAAACATAGTTAAATCTCAAAATAGTATGGTGTAAAAGAGAACATTATTATACCTGCAATGATGTCATCCATCTGCTCCAAAGCTGCCTCCAGCATATGACTGGCATCAGAAGCCATCATCTACAATTTCTTCAGATCTTTCTACTGAAAAGACAAAAGAAACCATGAAGAAACCATGTGTATTACATGAAATAATCTGATAGAAAAAGTATGTTACATTACAAATTAAGCCACACAAACAAAAGTCCATGACAGCAAAAATACAGCCTAGTAAGAAGAAAACTAACCAAACTGTTCCTATAGATGACTTGGGATTTCTAAGGTTTTAATTCATTGTTGAATCATTTTTTGAAGAGACTTTACTAAAACAAGGAAAACAAACCCAAATAATCTCAAATACTGGAAGGTTGAGATGCCCCTTAGATTCAAAGTTCAGTGCATTTCAACCTGTGGGAAAAAAAGAGGATTGACTTGGGTTCAATAAAGAAATGAAGACATGGGGAAAAACATACCTGGGGAAAAACAGAACTCTGTAGGAGCACTCCTTTTTTTGACTGCTGCCTTAAGATTAAAGACAATTTTGAAATAGTTTTTCTATATCCCTATTCAGTTTTTCCACCACTTCCTTCATGAAACTGAAAATACAATTCATCCTGTTCAAATAATAAAAATGTCCCAAATATGAATTTTCTGAAGTTACTGCTGGGTCTTTAAAACAGGACTAAATACATTCATGTTACCATCTGACATTAAGGATAACAAAAAATCTTCCAAAATTAGTCTCTACTTGTGAGTTGGTGTTGCTGGACTCTTAGTCAAGTCGCAGTCACTGTCGTCAACAGATGACATTTCAAAGGATGAAAGAATTTATGCAGCCCATTTCCCTGCCAGTGAGAAAACTCCCTCTGAAATAGGGCCCTTTTGCACATCCCTTCATTGCTGAGGCATGAGAGCAGTGCCCACACAGCAAGGAACAGGGGGCTCATGCATGATTTTCACAGTGCTCTAACACACAACTCAAACTGCTGGCAAAGCCTACAAAGGGTCATGGTATTTTGATTCCTCTTCCATGAAGGGTGCAATTCAGTCTTTTGAGATCAGTCTTCTGATACAGCAAGATTTAAGATCTGTGATAAAAAACTGTTCAATTTTCACTGCTTTCTAAGCATCACAAAAGACACCTGTCTGACAATGGACAAAAATACCCTTCAAATGACTCAGGTTGCAGAAAAGTGCATAGGCAACAGTTTTTAGGGCTGATCATTCCAGTGCTACTGAAATGTCACTGATCTGTATTTATTGTGTGATTACTTATGCTAAGAATTCAGGTATTTTGAATTTAAATAAATATAACAATAATCTCTAATGGCAATTCACACAGACTTATACTGTGTTCACCCACTAGCTACACCACCCACATTTATTCTCTCTCTGAGTTGAAGCCTGACTAAACATTAAGATGTAGAATCAGCAACCAGGATAACGTCAGATTTGAAATAAAATCTTTGCCATTTTTTCTTTCAGTAGGAAAACAATAAAACTCTAAATTACACTTATGGCTGAGTCCAACTTAGTTTATGACAACCGATGTTCAGCCTCAGTAATAAAAAAGATTCAATGAAAATTTGTACTATCAAGTAAAAATTATTTTCTTCTCTCGCAAACTAAGAAATCTGAGACAGACTTTTCTCCTGAGACATAGACTTTTCTCCATGGTACTAGCGAAATATACACAAAGAAAGCTAATTTATTAATAACCTCTGTGTTATCAGTGTCCTATGTCCATTCCAGTCAACATATATAATCCCACTATCTAGAGAGACAGATGCAGGAATGAGTCAGAAACTACAATGTTCTAATTTGAACTATGCCATTTATAGCTTGTCATAATGGGTAAGCCTTTATCTAACTTCAGATCACATTGATCTGAAGAGTAATATGAGAATGTGTTATCTTTAGTGCCACCCAAGGCAAAGATTAATGTAAATGAATGGTTGGTTCTGGACTCTCCATTTTTGTCAGAATAATCTTTTGAGTATGAACAATGCTAAATGTAACTGAATTTAACCAAAATACATGTCACGCAAATATTTCATTTAATGGTATTGGAAATAATGAAAATTATGCACAGAATAATCTGGAAAAGCATTAAGTCAGCTGATATAAACCTAAATTTCAGAACACTTGCACATGTGAGCTTTATGGACACTCCCTCTGATTCTGCTGCTTCAGTTTGTCGGTTTGGGGAGATTTCCATCTTCTGTTGTCACATTTCTGTGCCACTAAAGACTTGAGGGATCCCTGATTCTCAGGTGCAGGGAGCCTCCTTCCTTGCAGTACTTCCTCTAGTTCAAAGCAGCCACAACACCAGCAATAATCACCTCAGTGAAAGGAAATCCACCCACGGGAGCAGCTGCCAAAGAGGCACCAGGGCCACCCTGTGCCTTGGCGGATGTGGCCACCAGCTACTCCCCCAGACATGCTGCTGGTAAGCCAGGACAGCAGGCTGGCTCCAAGTCAGAAAGGGGAAAAGAGGGGATAATACTAAAAATAGTACATAGTTTCTATTTCTATCCTGCAGTCCATGCTCTTATTTGTGCTGTAAGCATGGCTGTTGTTACAACAGGATTACCATTTCAGTAAACATCTAATATTTTTATAGAATAGAATCATAGAATCGATTGGGTTGGAAAAGACCTCCGAGATCATCAAGTCCAACCCTTGGTCCAACTC
>JAWWEV010000167.1:6505709-6528569 GCA_035583235.1 Hafferia zeledoni | reverse complement strand
GAGCCCCCAGACCCAGGCCGAACCTCAAAACCTCAAAAAACTCAAATTTTAGGCCCATCTAGGTGAAACCATAACATTGAGGAAACTTGCAGGCTAAAAATTACTACAGATCACATCAAGTCAGGATTGATAGTGTAACTTGCTATGGCTATGGTTTGTTTTGAAATCATATTAGTGCTTAAGGTAAAAATACAATTAAAAATACAATTAAAAGTTATATTAAATAACTTCCCTATTCTGTGTAGGTATTTCTGAACTCAGATAGGGAAAAACACAGTCGCTTCAAACAAGTTCAATATTTCTGTACAATATTCTCTATGACAAACCCTGTGCCATACACAATGTAAATTATGTGAAAATATACATACTAGTAAATAAATACATTTACTCCAAAATGCCAAAGATTTGGGTGTAAAAATTTACTTTGCTAAAGTACATTCTTGCAGGTTTATCTAAACCTCCATTTAGGTCTGAACAAAAATAAGTACACCTGACTACTTGAAACAGGCCCAGACAGTCCTGTGTACAAACATAACTCATTACAGGCATTATGAAAAAAAACATGACTGGCTCTCAAGAGTAAGACATTCTTTGTCAATTTTGATATTTTTTGCTCCCCTCTAATTTAAAGGAAATCTAGACCATAACATAGTCAAGTTCTGCTGTATGTCATTGGTTTATTTAAGAAAGATACAGAGATGAATTAGAATACGTTTACTGTGGAAATAAAAAACCAAACCTGAAATAAATTGTGTTTTTTGGGTTTTTTTGGTTTTTGTTTTTTTTTTTTTTTTGTGGGGTGATGACAGAAACATTCATGTAACACCTACATTTTCTAGAATTTTAAGTAAGGTGTATTTTCCTTTATAGGCAGATGAAGACCCAACACATCCTAAAGTGGGTATTTCTACTGCTGCTCCCAAATGCTCGATCTTTCAGGCTGTCATTAGTTGGATGAAGACAGCATTGGGACAGAAAACAAGGTCAGAGACTACTAGGAATTCTCAAAAATTAACCAACTTACAGGTATTTGCTTATTGAGATACTCCTAAAGGTCTATGAAATAACAAAACATTTTCCACAGATATTTTCCCCTTGTTCCTCTACTCTTAAGAAACAGTTCAAAAACAGAAAGAAAAGCCTCAGTCTTGTAATCATGGAGTGGGGACTGACTCACTGCATGGGGTCAGTCCCACTGAGAAGTCAACTCAAAATAAAAAGGAAAAGCAGATGGTTATCTGCAATAACTTCAACACTCACATAGGAGGCATTTAGGAGATTTTTTTTTATTAGCCTTTTCCTCATAAAGTTTTTACTTGTTCAAAATTATTTTAAAAGGGAGTTCAAATAACTGTCTTTTTGAAATGTTTCGCAGTAATAAATCCCAAGACAAATTAAACCCACGGTTTTTGCTGGCAGTGTGAATAGCAGGGAAGAAGTCTGAGTAACACCCAGATATCACCAACAGAAATATTTTAGGACTCTATACACACATATAGATGTGTGTGCACAACACATATACTTGCACATATCAAATTGGAAAATGCTGAAAAAATCAGAAATTAAACCTGTTCTAATACTGAGAATCCTGCTGTAATGAGCATGTGTACACACCCTCTTTATATTTTGCATATCACCACCAGATGACCTTGTTTTCATGTCACTGGGTACAAGACTTTTTTAATAGAAATAAACTCTTAGTTTCAATCACAAGAGAAAGATTTTACACGTAGAATAGATGGAGAAAATGAAAAAAAGATCAATATTTGTCTTTTTTCATGGTTTACTGTAACTCGCAGTAAGGGGTAGGTTTCTAATAGATCTTGTTTCTTAAGGAAACAAGGTTTGCTAATGCCTGTGCATAGTCAGTTATTTAGTCTTATCCCTTCAAATATCAGCAACTGTTAGCAATGTTTTGTTTTTCTAAATGCCTTGTGTAGTTGCAGTGGTTACATCATACAACTTTATGGCATGTTTAATAGAAAAGGCCAATAAGGAGAGGTGCCAGTTCCTGCACTTGTGTTAGCACAACCCCATGCAGTGCTTCAGACTTGGGGGTGAGTGGCTGGAAAGTTCTCTGATGGAAAAGGATCCAGAGGTGCTGGTTGCCAGCAGCTGAACATGAGCCACCATGTGCCCAGTGGCCAAGAAGGCCAAAGGCATCATGGCCTGTAGCAGGAGTTGTGTGGCCACAGGACCAGCGCAGTGATTGTCCCCCTGTATTTGGCACTGGTGAGGCCACACCTTGAGTGCTGTGCCCAGTTCTGGGCCCCTCAATTCAGGAAGGACACTGAGGTGCTGGAGTGTCCAGAGAAGGACAACAGAGCTGGTGAAGGGTCTGGAGAGTAAGTCCTATGAGGAGCAGCTGAGGGAGCTGGGACTGCTTAGCCTGGAGAAGAGGAGGCTCCCTACAATTCCTGAAGAGAGGATGTAGTCAGGTGGGGGGTCAGGCTCTTTTCCCAGGCAACCAGCAACAGAACAAGAGGGCACAGTCTGAAGCTACATCAGGTAGGTTCAGACTGGACACAAGGGGAACTGCTTCACAGAAAGGGTTATCGAACACTGGAACCGGCTGCCCAGGGAGGTGTTGGAGTCATCACTCTTGGAGGTGTTTAAGGAAAGACTGGATGTGGCACTTAGTGCTGTGCTCTAGTTGACAAGGTCATGTTCAGTCAAAGTTTGGACTCAGTGATCTCAGAGGTCTTTTCCAACTTAACTGATTATGTGATTCTGCACATTATTTTTTCTGGGCTTAGGGCTCAACATGGTGCAAGTATAATAAAATGTTGTTTTCTTATATGTAATGCAAACCTATGAAAAGTTCAAATAAAAAGTCACAGGTCCTGATTTTTGCCTTCAGGAGGAGCTATTTATTCAGTATTAGGAAAACTCTCTCTTACTGGTTTCAGTTCTACAGTTTCTTTGCTAAGCTTCCATGCACATCTTTGCAGCCGTGTCCTCTGACTGGTGATCCTGGCACAGAGCATGGGAAACAGCACACAGGGAAAAAATGGACTGTTACTGAGCAGGGTGACAGTGAGCAGGTAATATTTGCATTGCTAGTGGTAAATCCATCTCTAGTAAACATGCAGTGTGTGCTTTTCTTGTGTGGTGTCTGCTTGCATGAATGCTAAAACAGGCTCACATTCTCCAGATTCAGCCAGATAGAAATTAAGAAGAAAAAGAGAAAGGAAGATTATTTTCTGAGAAGCAAACTTATCTTTGGTGAGCACTGTAAAAATAAGCCTATTTATACTGACATAGTTTACACCATGCTCCCAGCATCAAGCTCTGCTGTACCAGCAAGTTGTTTCTAACATGCAGTCCACAGATCCTTGGCATCCACAAAATCCAAGGAGGAAAGCACACTGTTGTCAGAGAGCTTAAGTTCATCATACAGGTGTCAATAAATCAGAGAAGGCTGAAAACCTTTCTGTCTATGATAATTCTGATTCCTTCCAGTGCAAAGAGGACATTATCTTTTTCCTGACATGAGCCAGCTTTGTGCAAAAGAGCTGGCAGAAGGAATGGAGGGCATGAAAGCTGAGGAGCATCTGTGCAGTGAAACCCTGGTCTCAGCATGGGGAGGAGCAGTCATGATTTAATGCAGGAACGAATGAGGCAATTGTGGTATCAGTGAAGAGATGAGGGATCTTTAATGTACCCAAAGCACTGAGAAGTGCTGCTGTTGTTAGGAGAATGATGATCCCACTGTCATAGCGGAGAGCACTGGGCTCCACCCTGAGAGCTCCAGCAAAGCAAAGGAGCCAACACAAGAGGACCTGTCTGTGGAGTCTGAACGTGAAAATGCAGCTCTGAAAAAGCCAAAAGCCAGCGGTTCAGATGGAACAAGCACATGGAGAAAGGACAGCAGGAAAGGGCAAGGACAATAATGGGTGTTATCTAGATGGTGAAAGTAGAGGTCATAAACTCATTTGTGGGTTTTGTTCCTGATGAAGATCTCTCTGTGCTCATCTCCTTGTACCAAATTCGTTCCCATGGTAACAATCGTATCATCTACCTGAACTGGGAGTCAATGCCCTTTTTCGTGCAGTCTTGTCACTGCTTACCACTGCCTTGCCAATGGTGCTTTGTCCTTGCTTTTTGGAGACTGCTATCTTGGAGCAGATTATTCAGTTCAGATATTCTTGATTCTTTCCGTTCCATTTCTGAACAGGCAATCCTTATTTTTGCCCTTTTTCATCTAGGAATTAACCAAATGCCTCTTCTGACTTTCTGCAGAATATCTGTTTGTGTGGTATCAGTTATGAAAATCAATCAAATCATATATATTTATGAGATTACCAGGAAGCTGGAAGAGAAGTCAGACTATTTTTCTTACCTGTATGTTAATTGATCAGCAGAACAGAGCATATTCACACACATGACTCTCTCAACTTGTGTCATTTGCTGGTGTAAGCCCAAGATACTCTTGTCACTACAGTCCACAAAATCCATATGCTACTCCATTCCATGCCCCATTTCCATGCTGCAGGACAAGTAGCTTCATCTGTGTTGTGCTCCAGGAAGAGTGTGAGAAAGACTGAAGCATTATAAGTTTTCCTTTGTCATAGCCATGGTGAAATTCACAGATGAGTGCAGGAATCAGATTGTACTTTTTGTTAGAGAAGAACACCAGAATCCGTGGGGATTAGGAAAAACAAAAACAAGTGTGAGAGTTCATCCTTAAAACTGTAAAACAGAGCAAGAGTGAACCTCAGACTGAAAGGAACTGTCCCCACCTGCGGGCCTCAGACTCCTTGTGTGGTACTGGAACAGTGGCTCAAAGGATGCCAACCCCTCTCCTTGCCTCTCCCTTGGGGATCCATGCAGAGGAGATGGAAGCTTCTTGTGCTCCAGGGACAGGACAGGGGATGGGGAAGAAGGGCCTACACAGCACTGGACAATGAGAAACTCTTTTATGGAGTGCTGTGAGGCCTCATGCAGGCTGGCTGTGTCTCCCTTTCCCATGGGTGGGATGTCTGGGGGCCCTCTTGGCCACTGTCAGTCACAGGGTGCTTTAAATTTATTATCCACCTTGGATTTCCAAGGCAGCAATTTTCAAAGAAGACCCTGCTGAAAACTTTAGAGGATTGCTTGTTGAAATCTCTACATAGTACAGTAACATGGGCCTTCTCTGTTATGTAATGGAGGGGCACATGTCACATCCCCAAACCACCTTTGCTAAAGAGCAGACTCAACCCGTGCTTGCATCAAAAGCCTTTATTTCTTAAATAAAGGAAATTACACATCCTTCTGCAGTAAAAGATCTCAAGGCATTCCAAAGGTGGCTAATACCAGTTTGTATTTACATGTTTGCATTTTTACAGGTAAGGAATAAAAGGCCCAATAGCCAAAGCTGCCTTTAAGCCGTGGTCACACAGGAAACCAGTGCCAGCCCACCCCACTCTGAGCCTGAGGATGTCTTTGACTGTGCTTCCTATGGCTTCTGTCACACAGAAGGAATGCTTTAGTCTTTAAGGCTGCTTGGAATGTTATAGTTTCTTTTGCTAAAAGCAGAGTATCACTCTTGCAGCTCAGCAGTCTACAAACTCTTAGTTGAATTCTGGATCTCCTTTTCAAAATTGTTCCCTGATGTCTGGTTGGTCTGTTGTGGTTATTTTTAAGCAGAACAACAGCTCTTTCAGTGTAATGAGCAAGATGGGCTTTCTGGAGAAACAGCTGTGGATTGCTTTAAAAGCACCATTTTTTGTGGGGTTTTAGGGGACATTTTTTTTGTTATGTTTATTTTTTTCATTGTGATTTTTTTGCTTGTTTGTTATTAAACAGAAATTCACCTATCATTAAAATAAAAAATAAACAAACCAAAACTACAGCCAGTACCTGTATTTGACACTAAAAGTCTGGAGTTTGTTTTGTTTTGTTTTTTCTGTTTGTTTGTGTTATTTACAATTATTATTTTTGAAACAGAAATATGTTTCTGTTTACCTGGAGTTTCCCTCTTACTCACACACCCAGGACTGGGCATTGGCATGCCCTCTTTTGCACTATTGTACTCAGCAGGGCCACCTTTATGAGCTGGTATTTTCCTGGAGTTGGAGGATGGGATGAGAAAGATTCTGCTATGACCAATGGAAGTGATTTGAAGCATTGGGAAAATGCCTCACAACTCGATGCTGAAGGAAGACTAATCAGGAAGGAAACAAAGAGTGACATGTAAAACATTTTTAAAAACAATGTTTGATGCAGACCAGACAACATAGGAACATTCCTTCTGACACACAAGGAGTGATACACTAAAAAATATTGGAAAGTGGCAACTTGAAGCTGGTAAAAGTGAGTATTTAGCTGCAGCTAATGTCTTATTAGATTCAAAAATGGACTGCACAGCTATATGGATAATGTGGAAATTTCATGGAAAGATTTTAGAAGTTAAATGATTAGGAATAGCCTCGATGCGATGTATGAGAGTTAAATGTTAAATATAAACCTTGTTTGTGAGGATGCATATTCTTATGCTTTGTGATATAATAATCCTCTGCTGTTAAAATGTATAGATAATTTCTCTGGAAGCATGTGATTTTATATTGTTTCTAAAGTGACCCTCAGAGTAGTGAAGGCTGTCAGTGTGTTTTGGACAGGAAGGACCTCTGATTTGATTTCCATGGCACTGAAGCAGAATGCATAGTTTTAATAGGAAGAGACCATGTCAGAGATGGATGTTTTTATTTTAATTAATCTTAGACTTGAATACTAATATGTGTGTATGGGTTGTCCACATTGTTGCATTTATTCATAATTTAATTTATATTAATGGAGACTATGTATTCTTTGTTGGACATTACTTTAGGATCACTGGGGTGCATAAGCCCAAATTTATGTAAAACAGATGAAAGTGGTAATAGAAGGGTATAATGTAATTTTATTACATGTTAATGGTCATGTTGACATGGGACTGGCAGCTTTTAAGTCTGTTTGAAAAGTCACTAAAGATTCTAAACTTTTTTCTCTGTGTGAAGCTTGTAAATAATCTGGGAGCCATCACCCCAAGCGAAGAGTTGCCTTTCTTTAGGATTGTAATGTATGGAGGAATGGCTCCCCTGGCGCTTTGGAAAATGCAATACTGGTATCTCATATGTGTTTACAGCACCCAAAATATCATAAACACACCGTATGCAAGAGGTGCCCCCGCTGGGGGAGTTGTACACGACGTAGAGTGTGTTGCACGCCATGAAAGCTGCCTCGGCATCCCTGCTGCTGCACGGCGTGTCCCAGCTGTGCTCCACCACCATGGTCGTGGGATTGATTTTAGTAAGGACAATGTTTCCTCCCGTCTCTGGTTCTGCATGGATTGCCCAGAGCCCGTGCTCATCAATGGCAAGATCTATTCTTGTCTGTGGAGAAAGCTGATAGGCAGGGATCCTTCCAGCCCCTGGCAGCAGCATTTGGTCAACTACTTTTCTTCTCTGGATATTGAATTTAATAATCTCATTTAAGGAGCTATATCTATGATAGAACAGGATTCCCTGGTATATGACCTGGCCAGCTCCTTCCCAGGGAAATGGCAACGTGACTCTGCGAGCATTTAATGTCTGATTGTTCTCCATGAATATCATTATATTTGCAAACTCCAAAAGAACATTATTTACAGAACCATTTAATAAATAAATCTTTTTATGCTTTTTGCCAGGGTCTTTCATCCAAGAGCCATGCTTATCTCCAGTCTTCTTAACTATCTTTAGGGACTTAATACCTGTAAGCATGTGGTCACAACCTGCAAGGAAACACCCAAAGAGCAACAAAAAAAAAAAAAACCAAAATATTAGAATAGATGTGAATTTTCAAGATTAATTTCATTGAATTACTTAGTTTCCTTTAAGTTAAACTCCAAGGTTAGGATCAGTATATCAATAAAGATGTCAGCAGCATTTCTATGGTCAGTAGTGTTGAAGCCAGTTTTATGTAATATATTCCTGTTAAGAAAACAGGATATCTTCAGCTACCTGTGGTGTGTTGAGCTTTGTTCTATTAGATCAGTGTTATCAAAAGGGCTTCTATTTGTGTACCTGAGAGGATACCAAGAGCACAGTTACTGATTCTGTGGTTATTCTTGTCAGTTCTTTTACAGGGTTCTAATTCTTACTTCAGAGAATGGACTTCTAATTTGGATTAACACAGTAAAATAATAAAATTTATTTCTTACTGAAGGCATACCAAGTAAAATCCATTTTCCTGATATGCCACATGTATAGTATTTTTGTTTCAGGACTTCTCTCATCCTCAGTTAGCCTCTTTTTATGCATTTATATTATAAAGACAAATAAAAATAGATCAGCATAACAGAAAGCCAAAACATTGTTATCTTCCCATTCCCCTTCCCAACACCTGCAGCACAAAGGAACTAGAACAAATGTATAGATCACAAAACCAGGAATGTGCATACATTAAGTTGGTTTTTAAATGAACTGCTGTGGTGTCTGTGCTATCAGTCCCTGTGCCAGGGGCATGGCTGATGGGGTTACATAGTTGTTTACCACACTGTAGGGTTAAAATTGGCATCAGCAGAGAGCAAGTCATAATTTTGGCTTCATTACATTTTGTATGTACTCTGCACAGAAGTCTAAGACCAAAAAGCATCAAGCTTGTGAAGACTCAGGCATTTAGACCCTAAGATCTTTATCAAGCACCATCCTTTCCAGCAAAAGCTCTATTGCAAAGCACGTTAACAAGCCTGTTTACCAAAGGCACTCATAAATTACAAGACACAGTATTTGGAGTTTAAAGAATCGCTTTCAGTGAAGTGCAGCCATTTCAGTAAACAGAACAAACAAAGCTCTAAGGCAGGAAGTTCTGGCAGCAGATGAAATAGAGAAAGCAAACCCAGCTTCCCTGTTTGGCCTGATACGAACCTATTGAAGTCAGTGGCAAGATTCCAGTTGCCTGTAGAAAGCAATCTTTATGACATTTGTGTGTAGTATACCCTCTAATCAAAGCATTTGGATACTACTGCTTCAGCATGCATTTTTTTTCTATTTTTTTTTTTATTGGAAGTCCACACTTTGGAAGCATCTTCCCTGAATAAGCCACAATAACTTTCCCAAAACTAAAATTTATTGTTTAGACTTAAAGCTGCTGAATCAAAATACCTTGCCAGCATTAGCAACATCTTACACTGCTGGAGAAATAACCATAAGAAAACACTGAAATCTATGGAGTGTCTCTCTTCTGGAGAGAAGATTTTTAACTCTGCATGGTTTTTATAACACTTGGAGGGAGACTCAGAAATTGGGACATTCACATAAGCAAAAGTTTACCAAAACTTTTCAATGTTCTCTGCAGTGATACCTTCAAAGCCCACTGTTTCTTATCACACCCCCAAATGTGCAGAAGATAATTTCATGTTTCCTCCCCAAAGCAGGGCGAGGTATCAGCTATTGCATGTGAAAACAGGGATCCTACTTCACTGTTGCTTTCCAGTCTGTGTGAACTTGAAGTGAAACCAGCAACAAAGCTAGACTTAAAAAAATACTTTTCTGCATGAGTTGTGGAGTGACTCAGGGAAAATAATCACTGATTGTGCTTAAGATATGGTGGCCTAGAAGCAGAAGTACTATTTGCTAGAGTTCAGGGTCTTGCTGCTTTTTCTAAGTGCTGTAAAATCTACACAGGGATTAGTTTTGCTATTGACTTCAATGGAAAAAGTTTCTGACTAGTATTGACAGTAAAAGTTAAAACTAAAGTTACTAAGAACTGCTCCAATAAAGTTAAAAGCCATAATTTCCAATAAGGGAAAATGGAAAGTAATTTCTTCCCTTCTGAAACTCTCAGAAAGATGTAATTTTCAAAGTGTTCTAAACACAGTCAGTTTGTTTAAAAATCCCCCATTTTTTGTCTCTTAAAAATGTCTAGGGTTGAAAAGTTCTGTATGAGGAAAACAACTATTCATAATTAAAGGACTCAATTGTGGTGTACAATTAGAGCTTAGAAGCAGAATGAGCAATTGCTTCTGTAACCACCTGCCTTAATAGTGTCTGGCTAGAAAAGTTTAAGGAAGAAACTAAACTTATTTTTAAAATTGAATAATTCTGATTCTCTTGAAATTAAGGGGAATTGTGTAATTGATGATGCTAAACATCTTTCACCTGGCTTTTTATAAAGTGGAAGTTTATATTTCTTATGTTTATTTTTCACTTCTTACTACTATGAAAACAGACTACTTGAAGTATTCTACAGTACATAATTTGCATCTATAACTCAAATTTTTAAGGCAAAAATACTTATAATTATTTTTGTTTTAAAAAAGAAAGTCATAGATTGTTACATGTTCTTCATGCTATGTACCTTAACACTTAGTTTTCAAATCAGAACTGAGCTTTGCTTATGGCTAAGTCAGAGTGCTCTGCTGATAAAGTACAAGGAGGGGAGAGGGAGAGAAAGAATAACAGAGAACAATAAACAGATGCAAATTGTAAGAGTGAATGAAGTCTCTTTATCAACTCATGAGTCCACTTTTGAGTTTTGAGGTTTTGACCCTTGCCCATTCCAAAAAACAAAGACCACCATTAATTCCTTAGTACAGTTGCAGTGCTAAGAAATGCATACCTTCAGAAGATTTTACATCACTTTATAATAAAGGCAGCTTCCAAAGGATTAATTTGAGATGCAGTAGGATATCTGCAAAATAAATGTTTGAATTGTACTTTCTTCCCTCCTTCTCCCATACTTTTTTTGCATATGCATTTGCAATTACCTGTGGTATTCATGTAGCTAATTAAAATCTTTTATCCCTTTATCAGCATGCATTGGTTAGGGGACTGGCTAGTTCACATCAAAGCTCTGAAAAACAAATTGTTCTTACTTGCATTTAGCAGGAGTTTAAGTTTCTTTTTTTCTTCTGCCTCTTCAAGTAGCTGCTGCTTCATCAGGTCTTCGTGTACTTCTACACATGCATTAGAATCTACGACAGATCCCAAATAGTCAATGTCCCTTTGTGCTCGTTCAATTCTTGTCAGCAAGTTCTGTACTTCATCCTTAACCTGAGCCTTGTAGCTGTTCAGTCCTGCCAGGCGTGTCAGCACCATCTTGGAAAGGTCTCGGAATTCCTCCACGTAATCCAGGATGTCATGGTTGCATTTTTCCAGCCTGTTCTTAAGTTGGAACACAGGAAGAAAATACATGGATATATGTGGATATTCTGTATACATTACAACCTCACTCGTGATTATTAAAAAACCCCAAAACCCGCTATTCTCTCCTTTGCAGTCCTGTTCCCCATCCTTTTCAAACCAGTGGTTGTTGCTGGATATCTGTGTGAACAGGACATATGAAACTGGCACAAGCATTCACAGATCTGGACAAAAATCCACATTTTTTTTCCTTGACATGCTTACTGACAGCCAGATACTTTGTTTTGCTGCCTAAAGAGGGAAAAGTGCCCTGATGGAAACAGCCAGAGGTGCTTAATGGTGTATAATCTGTGATGACTTGTATTCTAGAAATTTTCAGAATTCCTCCTGTAGGACCACTGGGGAAGCAGTCCCAGAGTTTTCTGCAGGAGCATTTCACATAAATATGCCTCTTCTGACCAAGACAGAATCTAGTGGGGCTATTTTTCGTCCATTTAAAAGGGAAAATGAAAATACTGACATGCTATATTTCAGGAAGTTTTGGTTGTGGTTGGGATTTTTTTTTTTTTTGGTCAGATAATTGTCTGTATTTAACCAAAACCAAACATATTTCTTTACACCTAAATTCAAATTATTAATGTTTTCAAAGGTGAGGAATGTGATTTCTCTATTGCAATCCATGTGCTTCTGTAAAGATCATGGGTGTCCTGAGAAGGTGTCCTGCCCCTGCTGCCACTTTGGGAAGATGAGGAATTTGAGCCAATCTTTAAGCCCAAACACACATAGTAGATCTAAGTTCTATATTGGGTGTTCTGGTTTGGTGCTTCATGCACAGATTTCTGGTATTTTCAGGTGCTGTCTTCAGTAGCTGCCTCATCCCTTTGCCCTGTTCTTTATTTGGCGCCCCTTGCACCAAATGCCACCAGTGGAGTTGCATAATTTTGAAAGTGTGCCAAAAGAATAGAAATTGCCATGTGAAGTTATTCTCATAGTGGCTAAGAAAATTTAAACCTGAGTCTAAACAATGGGAACAGAATGTCAGGATAATCCTTCAATTCTTTCTATGTTGTGAAGTTGAGGCTGGTGTGAGTTTATACAAAAAGGGACATGAGATCAGGCAAGTCAGAGTTTCTCTAAAAGTCTCCCAGAACAGGTCAGGAGCCAAGGATATGTTAATGATTTAAGGTAAATAATGTATTAATATAGCATGCCAGTACTGAAGAGACATTTTGCAGTACTGGTTGTTTTTTTACTGCAGAAAAAGAAGCAGAACTGGTACAATTATATAATTAATTGAAAGGAAGTACTTATTTCAGTCTCCCAGCTCTAAGGGGATTGTTTAAAGTGAAATTACACTTCCAGTTTGTATAAATGTACCTTAAACCTACCTGGGAGAGTAGTATAACTGTACACAGGAAAAATACATGATAAATTTCTATCTCCTTGTTAACATTTGACAGCACTTCTACTGGTGACAATATGTTTATACTACTCCCTAGTAGGGACTGTGACAGCACTATATAGGCATTTGCCTTTTTAGCTATTCTTTGGTGGTGTAAAAAAACCCCATGCAAGTGGTAACAGAATAAAAATATAACATTATGAAATTATGTCCTGCAATAAATGATGTGTTAAGTAGGAATTATTATAGTTAAAGTTTTAGCTACAATTTTACACATTTATTTGAAAAAGCTGGAACTTTATGCTCCTGGTATTGCATATCACACACACTGCTCTGCACTCACACACGCAGAGGAGCATTCACAGACAGCACTTACCTCCAGGGACAGGAGGCGCCGGTCCATGTAACTCATCAGTGCCGCATCCTGCAGCAGGGGCTGAGCCGCTCCCAGGAGGCTCGGCAGGAGGGGAATCAACAACAGTAGGACCTGCAAGACTCCCATTGAATCAGAGAAGTCTGAAGCAAAATAGCAGTGACTTAATTGCGTGTGGAGGGCAATTCCAAACGCCACTAGCCCAGGATTAAATGAAATGCAACGCTTGTCTGATACCTCAATGTGGAAAATTAATGCTAAAAAGCACTAAAAACTTACAAATCCTGTTGCTGCAAGAAAGACTTAAAATGGCTGTTGCGTTTTATCATTAAAAAATAACGTTGTGGAAGAGGGACTGAATGTGTTTGTTTCTTGAAGCCAGATGACTGCTGCTCAGTTTGTGATCCTGTGATCAATCCCAGATGTTCACTACTGAGTCACACGGAGCCTGTAGGCCAAATTTTATTAAATACAAATAAAAGTAATTTATTTTCCCTCCTTTCTCCTCCCATCTGCTTTCCTGTGTGACCAACGCTGTGCAGTGTGTGCTTGGTGTAAGTCAGCAGAGATTCATAGTCACAGAGCACAGGTCATCCTTTTACAGGGAGATCTGATGCTTAATGTCTGTAGCAATTTCAGCAGCCACAGTTGTTAATGTAAAGTGATCTAAAGCAATTGTTTTCACTTTCAGTATTCAGCCTATTTACAGTAGGACTGAAAACCATAGATAAAATTATTTTTAAAAATTCCTTCTCCTCTTCTCTTGCCAGTGCTTTTCCAGTTAAATCAATATCATTAACACAGTTCTGTGTCAATTTAGTTAAGTCTATGATAGAGCTCTTCTTTTGAAATAATAATTCTACTTAAGATAGCTTAAAAATCAATTATAATTGATTTAAATGAGTCGAATGCATTTGAGGCAATATTTATTTATTTATCTGATTTCATTATTTCTGTGACTGAATTCCTTCTCTGGAAATACTCATGGCTGTGCTAATGCTATATTTGCTAGGAAACCATGTTTTAGGAGGTTAGAAAGCTCCCTTTGTATCTGAAGCCAAACTGGATGTCTCCAGTTCTCAGAATTCTCCACCTCTTCACTTTTTCCCCCCATTTTTCTTTTTCTACAGTTTTTTCTCTCCTCACATTTACAGAGCTTTCTTTTTCTTTCTGACTGCCTTGTGTGCAAACGTGATTTATGACAGAATTCATGTGAGTGTGTCTCAGCAGGCAAATTTTTGCCTCCATTGCTTGATTTTTCTTGGTGGTTATATGTGCTTTGCAGAAAAATTTCACAGAAGGGCACAGATAGGTATTTTGTGTTTTAGTATTGCTTTATCCTTAGAGGTGTACACAATTTGCCAGTTCCTATTTACAGGCCAAGGCAGTGGTGCACAGAGAGGCTCAGACTTGATTTTCCACTGGAATGTCATTTCCCTTTACTTCAGAGCTCCTGCCTGGGAGGACAGGAAGCTTGTCTGCTTGGATCCTCACAGTGAGAACAGACACTCTAGGAAGTGCGTTGTCTTCCTTGATTATGTCCTATGGAACATCTTGGCATCATATGCTGACTCCTGTTCCACAAAATAATCAGCTACAACACTGGGGAAGAACAACACAGAAAAACAATTCCTTTTCTAACCTCCCAGGTGAACCTGGAATCCTTCAGTGTTCTCTGAGTTTAGTGTCTATCACAATAATCTAAGGTAATGATCAGGAGCTGAAGACTATGGAATTCAATACCTTAACATCTTGATTTAATGGAGGAAGGAACCATATATATACACATACCATATCACAGTTTGCCTGCAGTTTGAAACATGCTTGATTTGAGTTATCACTGCAAGCCCTATCTGAAGATAACGTGAAGTAGCAACCTAACTTTCTGGCTTTTAATATTCTGTTTAATTGCCCTCTTTAGTCTAGGTTGCCACCTAAAATAATGCAGGAGTCTCTTTGGGGAATTTTATTAGAGTACGTCAGAGCATCAGTCATAGCAGAATTTACTGAAAGCTTTTCCTTAGGAAGGGCATTACCGGTTCTGTGTGAATTTCTTATAATTAAAGACTTCACTAGATGAGCAATACCATTTATGAGTTTCAGAGCAACATTATTTCTGTGTGAATCCAGACATCTAAGAAACTAATAAACTCTAAGCAAAATATTACAGACTTGCTATCAAGAAAGCATACTTAAAAGTCAAGGTCTAGATATATAGTTTCTTTCCTTAATTTTAAGACAGGGAAATTATCCACAAAGCAAAATATCTTGAACTGCTAAACACCCTGGATAAGCTTAAACATTCTGTATATGGAGCTGGATTTTGTAAAGTTGCTCAATCATTTCTTAGAATTACCAGTGGCTGAAAGACCAGAAGCTTCCAAGGATTTCTTTTAATGAGGTATTCCCATGCTTATTAAACCATCATCTCACGGTAAATGGCAATGACAGTTCCATGTCCAATGCACCATTCCAGGAAGGCATGTTACAGCATCTGGTTAAGAACTGGGCTTTGCTGGGGAGTTTCTTTTCTTTTTTTTTTTTCCCTTTCTTTTCCTTTTTTTTTTAATTTCAGTTCTGTTCTGCCTAGACATATACAGAAACATGAGGGGTTTTTTCCCAGCTACATATTATGTGTATATATAATACATATATGTGTGTGTATGTATATATATACTTGACAATGAGTTGGAGCAGGATTTCTTGGCATGCCTAGGAAGACAGTGGTCTCAGGGCATGGTATGTTATAAATGAACAGAACAGAAAGTTTATTCTCAACTCAAGGAACACTTTTTCTTGTGACCACCATTATCTTGATTTGGCAGACCTTTCAAAACCTCTAAAAGGAAACAAGTGTGTTGGTGTAAGTGAATGTGCCTTTTCATTACTCTTGTCTTCCCTATGGACTAGATGGTACTCTTTTCTTGACAATGCTGCTTCTTTGCTGCTCTTATTCCACCTTTTTACCATTTGGTGTATGTTTTTACAGCTGTTAGAGGTTTTCAAATGAAAAATAGGTATTTTCAGCTCCCTTATCTGTGTTTATGGTTCTGATTACAGATGCTGGATGGAGTTTTCTGTTCAGAGTTGATACTACATTTGAGTACAAAAGGACATTTCTTTAAGATATTATTTCACTCCTATGATTGAATTCTATGTTTTCTTGGTTGTTTTAAAGTCAGCTCCTTTCTGGTATTTCAGTTGGTGAAACTAGAGCAGTGCCACAATAAATCAGGCTCTTTGCAGCAGTTTGTGGCCCTCTATGATGCCTGCAAAACATGTTGCTGTCAAGGGGAATGTGTGAGAACTCTGAGTTTACTTCTTCACAGAAACTAATTTCTCCATCACACGCATGATGGAGAAATCTCATCTATCATGACATTGGGCCTCAGCCTTGGAGACCTTGAGATTACAGTTCAAGGCACTTTCTTGCCCTGTCTGAGATGGGCCTCTCTGATTGTCACAGGTCCTCCAACTCCTCCACATCACTGCCACAGCTTCTTGTTCCAGGTCTTCCTCACGTCTTTAACTTGCTTCCAGTTCCCCTTTGGCTTCTTGTGGCATGTCTGAGTTCCTCCCAGGAACCACGAGATGCAAGTGTTGTCCCACCAACACCAAAACACATCAACCCCCCTGTGTCACTGCTGGTTCTGTCCATGGCTGTGACTCTGATAGATTCCCAGTGTGCTCTGTTAAACCCATCTGGGCACTTTTCTTTCTGAGCTGTGGGAACATCCCTGACTCCCAAGCTCCCTCACCTGTCTCCTTTGGCTTTCACTGAGCTGTCCTAATGCTGTGCCCTGTGTTATTACAACACCAAATAGAGGTAGGAAGTCCCCACTCCTGTTGCTTTGATCTAAGTAATACACATATACATCAGATTTTACTTCTGAAGTCCAGATTGGCTTAATACAGGGTTAATTATGTTTTTAACTTTAATTAACCTCTACATGCAAAGCAATAATAGATGAAAAGGAAACATCAGAGTTACAGTCTGATTTAGAGCTTTCTACAGTACTGATTTTATACACATCTGAATTAGAATAATTTCTGCTCAGCCTGATGCTTAAGTGATACACCAGTGCACGTGTACCTTGCAGTTCTGCATCTCATGGTTATTAGTGAAATGTGTTACAGGAAAAACCAGAGGAAAAGAGATAACTACCTGAAAAATTGGGATTTTGTTTGTGATTGCAAATTTTTTTTTAGTTTATGGTTCCTTTCTTCCATAGGCTTTGATGCTGGTGAATCAGACTGATGTTTTATATTAATAATATGGTATATATGGTATGTACCATTGTCTACTTGTGTATTTTCTAATTTTATTAAGACTTGGATCTACAGAATTAAGTTCCTTGTTAATACTGGCCACTAGTCTAATGCTGAGATCTGTGAGGTTAGAAAAGATTTTTGTCGTAATGGGAAATAAACACTTAATTCCAATTCTGCCTTTCGTTTTTTAGCTCTCTTTTTAAACCACTTTCAGTGTTTTATCTTAGAAAGGGGTTCACGTTTCTGTAAAAAAGACAAACATATGAAATCCAGTTGAAGGCCTTACGGGTTGTTTAGCTGTAAGAACAGTGTCGTGAGTGATATCAATAAGGAATGAAACGCACTGCGATATAGGCAGGTTTGGCTGAGTTTTGAGATTCAGAGCCTCCACTAGGCGGCTCTCAAGTTCTGATAATTGAAAGGCAAACGACTGAGACACATCATTGCAAACCCTCTGAGCAAGAAGGAATGCAGAAGGAAGTGTGTCTCGCTGAGACACTTAACAGGGAGACAGACGAGTGAAAGCTGTTCCCAAGGCAGCTGCTTGCAGGTAGCGCAGTGTTGCTGCATGGCCAGGCTCACAAGGGTTGGGGGTCTGCATTTCCCCAAACAGAACCAGGGAATATGCTGGGTTGGAAGGGACCCACAAGGATCATGCACGTAGGGACCTGTAAGGATCATGACCTGCACAGGCCCATCCCCAACAGTCACACCATGTGCCTGAGAGTGTTGTCCAAATGCTCCTTGAACTCTGTCAGGCTTGGTGCTGTGGCCACTGCCCTCGAGACCCTGTTCAGTGCCCAACCATCCTCTGGGGGAAGAACATTTTCCTAATACCCAACCTGAACCTCCCTTGACAGAACTTCAGGCCATTCCCTTGGGTCCTGTCACTGGAGATCAGTGCCTGCCCCTCCTCTTCTCTCACAAAGAAGCTGGAACTGCAGTGAGGTCTCCCCTCAGCCTCTTTTCTCCAGCTGAACAGACCAAGTGTGCTCATACGGCACCCTGGAATTGGCAAGAGCTCAGGATGTCCAGTACTTGCAGGATAAATTAATCATGTCACCAGGTCTGCCTCTGAAAATGAAACCATAAGGGCAAAATAATTGCATATTTTATTTGTACATATTTACAGGTGGAGCGAGTTATGTCATGGGATCATAGAATTGTTTGATTTGGAAGGAACATTTGAAGGTCATCTAATCCAATGGCCTGGCAATGAGCAGGGATATCTTCAGCCAGAGCAGGTTGCTCACAGCCCCATCCAACCTGACCTGGAATATTTCCAGGGATGGGACACCTACCACCTCTCTGGGCAACCTACTCCAGTGTTCCATCACCCTCATTGTAAAACATGTCTTTTGTATATCTGATCAGAGTCTAAGCTCTTTCACTTTAAAACCATTACCACTTGTCCTCTTGCAACAGGCCCTACTAATAAGCCCCCTCCCATGTTTCTTGTAAGTCCCCTCAAAATATTGAAATAATCCACAGAACTTCATCTGGACACAGATCATGAAATAGTCTGATGTAAAAATCAGTTTTAAACGGTCTGTTTGTCTGTTTGTTGCCAAACTCCAAATCAGATGTTCTGTTGATCAAAGTCAATTCCCTGTATCTTGAAGCTTAAATATATATATCACTGAAACTGAACAAACTTTGAATTGCACAATTTGGTATAAACCAATGTTAAAATTTTTGTTACTTTTGGCTTGTTTTCCAGTGTGAGATCTGCTCATGAATATTGTCACTAAAATTTGTTTTGCTTGAATGTTTTTGTTCATTAAACCTACCCACAGGAGTACAGTAGGCAAAATGACATTGTTTTACATTCAGAGTATTTACAGGAAATTATTATGACAATTGCCCAGCTCAGTTCAGTTGAAAATGCCAGTTGTAGTATTCCAGTTATCTTTATTTTTGAAACAGGCATTTTAGGTGTGAACCGTGACTTCTGAAAATCTGAAAGATATTTTTTAAATTTTAAAAGCCTAAAGATGATACATTTTGCTTTTTTTGTGTGTTTATTTATGTTGGGTTTGTTTTTCTTTTTATTTTCTTTTGGGGTAGTAGATACTGGCATGATAACGTTTCATCATATTTCAGTATTATTTCATTTAATGTTGCAATGAGGAGGTGGATTCATAACCTGTGTACAACACGTTGCAAAGAACCAAGAGGGGATCTATATAAACCTGTGAAAACTGTTAAAACTTACCAAGTAACTTTCCTTTTGAGATGACTAAATGCCACTAACTGGTGGAAGGAATATATTTAGTGCTGATGAATAATGCATTTGTTTGTAGGTCATTGGCAGATGTGAAGAGAGTTTGTACCAGGGTGATGTATCCTGAGACTAGAGCAGTGAATTCAGGACTCTGCAGTTCTGTGGTTCAAAACTGCAGCTCTGCTCCTGAATGATTTTCCAAGTGGTTGCTGATGACAAGTGCAGAGATGATGGTGATAGTTACGGTACCAGGAACTTGAGCTGAATGGAATGGAGTTGTGCTAGCAAGTGTCTAATTAAATCTACCCAAACCCTAAAAGATAGGAAAATGTCTATGAACTGGGGGAACTAGGACAGAAAAGGCCCTGAAGGGGCCACGCAGGAGTTGATGAGGATGGTTGAAATTCGTTATGCTGGTTTTTTCACATTACCAATAAAAAGGAGTCCTGTAAGGGAGGGGCACCAAGCCTGAACTTGAGAATCATGCTTAAAAACAAGAAGTACATTTTAATAAATTTTTAAAGAAGGACCAGAATATGATTAAAGGAGAAAATATCTGTGATTACATTTCTTGCTATTTATATCTGCTTGCTATCAGCCAAATCCTGGTCTGAAGGTAAGATTAATGAGACCTGCTGTGTTCTTGGATTTCTACACAGGAGTCTTGAGATTTCTTCTTCTAGAAAAACTGGTTACATTTTTACACTGTTAAAGAATACTTCTCTGGATGAATTCAAAATTAACAACTGCAGTAAGGGATTGAGCCAACGAGACATACTCTAATTTTAAATGGAGATCTGCAGGTATGGATTTCTGTCTCTCTCTAATCTGGTATGAAAAATAGATTTCATCACTTCAGCCTTTTTTATTTCTAACCATTACTTCTGCCAACCAATTTATGATCTCAAAATTATCCTCGATGCATGCCAGAGAATCTAAACAAAATAAATGTAGTAATTATAGTGCAAAGCAGGGGGATAGGAGCTAATAAGCATAGAAAAAGTACATAACAAGAGAGCATGTTTTTTTGAGGCACATTAATCGGAGCATTAGTTCAGAGAAATCTCCTGACAGACAAGCTCCAGGTCAGGGGGGGTGTATCCACTGGACCTGCTTTTCAAATTGACACTTTTCAAAGCCCCATCCTGTCAAGACACTTTTGTATTTTCATTTAATGTATGTTTTGTATTATGCTGTACCCAATCTCGGAGAGAATGAAAAATAACACATTCACAAAAGACTCCAGATTAGAAAGGATGTCTTTGAAACCAACAAAGAGTGAACTCTAAGCATGACACATATGCCAGAAATGGATTTTGTGGCCTGTATGCTCTCTCTAAGGTTAGTGCTATCACACTTGAAAGTCAGTGTATCAGATGAAGTGGTCCTAGTGTCAGTTTGTGATGAATAATAAAGCAGATGCACTATACTGACTGGAAAGGACATAAACATGTTAAGCTGACATGAATAATAGATAATAATTTCTTTCATTCTTCTTTAGAAGTCAGCCTGTTGTCCCTTCCTCAAGCTTTGTTCTATCACCAAAATTAATTATCTCCATTCAGGGAAAAGGTCACACATTTCTGTGCACAGCATACAACTTTCTGCAATGCTGTATCAAGTGGATTTGATCTGTTCCCTTTGACCTGTCAGGGCTCAGTGCACAGTGAATTTGTATGGTTTGAAATGTGAGTTTCTGCTGAAAACATATCAGTCTTGTAAAAATATGCAACCTATAGAGTCCTTTCTTAGGAAAAAAGCGAGACACTTGTCTTAAGAGGAAAGCTGAAAAGGACTGAATCCATTCAGTAATACAGAATATGTGGTAAAATTTTTCATCTCTCTAGCCCTCAGTTGGCCAGACAATCAGAAACTGTTTCTGTTAACTGATTAAAATAGAAATTCAGTGCCATCATTGTGGCCTTTCACTGGGTTGTAGTTATAAAAAAGGAAAAGCTGTTCTGCCCTGCAAGCTATCCAACCTGGCTCTGTTTGTTTCTCTGAGTAGATAGGGCATGACTAACTCGTCCATATGTTCAAACATAAAATTCCTGCTGTGATTCTCTGCAACAGAGGACAAGCAGCATCTGTACATAAGAGATATCTTTTCTGCACTTAAATCAGCGTAGTCCTCCAATGGGAGATATTTATTCTTGACACTTGGGACCCAGCAAACTGTATCTTTTAGACCTGCTGGTATAATAGCAAGATATTATTCCCTTTTCTGTAAATGACACGTGAGTATCACATTCAAATGTTCTACCACGAACTCACTCTGTGCACTTCTGCCTGTGGCAGAAATATTGTAGTCTCAGTGGAATTTTCATTGTACTGGGCCCATGATTTTGAGAATAGTCCCAGCTAAGCAATCACTGCAGTCATTCTTCATGCACTGCTGCCATGACAGAGTTAGGCAGAGAATTTGTGTCTGTTACTGTTAATACATGTGCAGGTATAACGTATGTTTTTTTGGATGCTTTGACAAAATTATCTGCGTATGTCCACCTGAAAAGTGATTTAAATAGATGTTCCTGCCTCACATGGCATAAAAGTGACACATCAGATCTGGCCACTAGCTTATTTTTGTGACTTGCTTCCTGGTTTTCGTTACAATGTAGTTCCTGGTCCTCCAAACTCTAAGGTACATCTGTCATTTACTTTTGTCACAGCAAATGAAATGGCACAGGATATAGGAAAAAATCCTATGGCAAGTTTCTGCAGAGACTTTACAGAAAGAGACTTCAATCTTTCATTCTGGGCTTCATTCTTTTATTGGAACTTTATCTTAAAAAAGCACTATAACTTTGTCCATGTTTGACATGTGCCAGGTACTAGAAGGTACAGACAGCTTTGTAATCTGCCTGAATGACATTCTTGTGTCATTTGTTACATGGATTTTTCTTAGCTCCTAAGGGCCATTGCTGTCACACAGCTGAGGATGTGCCATGGCCTGTTAACTATAGATTAGCCTCCCAGACTGCCTTTTCCTGCCTCCATGCACATTTCCTTCTTGTGTGTGTTTCATGCAGGAAACAGGAATCATCATCTTTAGCTGGCTTTGCTCTCTAAGTAGATATTCTTACTCCTTTTTACTTTTTTCTTTCATGTAATGACAGTTGTGCAAATAGCTTTCCCTTTCAAAACAAGTGAATCATATTTGACCCCAGTTTTCTTCTCCTTGTGTCTGACGTATCTATAACTATTATACAATATCTTTAACTATTATACAGGAGATCCCTTGGACCAACCAGAAAATGATGCTGGTATGGGAGCTGTTGCTTTACAAACCTGTTGGAAGCTAACAAGCCCTTCCTTCTAGTGCTAAGTAATTCCAAAACCATCTCTATGTAATAGTTTTAGCTCAAGTGTCAAGTGGATGAATATGATATAGCACAGATGGAGAAATATATAGGATAAGCTTTAGCTCCTTATTCAACCTTTATGAAACAAATAAGCTTGTCCATAGTCCTACAAACAAAGAAAACACTAGAGAATTAAAAGT
>JAWWEV010000167.1:6432080-6505609 GCA_035583235.1 Hafferia zeledoni | reverse complement strand
TCCTTATTCAACCTTTATGAAACAAATAAGCTTGTCCATAGTCCTACAAACAAAGAAAACACTAGAGAATTAAAAGTGACTCAAAATAAAGCAATGCAAGAAGACCTGGCAGCTTAGATAATGCATCTGTAGCCCTACCATATAACAGGCCCAAAGCTGCAAACACACTGCTTTTTGTGTAATAACCAGATGCTGCCACTGGAAAATATCTCAGTTTGACATCTATGGCCAGATGGTCAGACCTGTGCCCTCTGTATATTGTAATGCATGCAAATAATTCTGCCAAGTGCAGAAAAATAGGAATGTGATCCAGTGGCTGTCAGCAGTTAAACAGGATTACAGCAAATTCTTGAATATACAGCCATGAGACATCAAGTTGTTAGTGATTGCTTATGTTGCATGTGTGACCCAACTGTGAGATTTAAGCTTTGGCTCAGAAATGGTCCTGACCTTCAGCAGCTGTTTCAGTTTAGGATGGGCAGGTCTTTGTCTCAGGAGGGAGGGAAAAGGAACTGGAGCTTTCCTATCCTGGCCTCTCAGCTGCTACTGGTAATGGATTTCATTGTTTCATTTTTGTTCTGCTCCACTGTACAAAGGGATCAAAATCATCCACAAATTAAGCTAACCTGACTGAAATGGAAACAGAAATGATTCCTGGGAGCAGGAACTAAAAGCCCTGCCTCTTAAAACCTATTTGTTGTATGGAAGCATGGACCTCTGTTGAATTTGTCATGCTGGCTCTCTCCTGAGCAAACTGTTGTGAAGCCATTTCATGCACCAAGCACATCTGCTGAGGTGGGCTGTGAGTCAGGGTACAAACCTGGTCCCAAATCCAGGCAAAAGTAAAATGTGGATGATGGCAGTTACCATAAATGGGGATACACACACCAGTTAAGAGTCTTGAACTGTTTGTGACAGCTGTTAGAGGATGGTATGACATTGAAAGAGAGAGCTCTTGGATAACACTAGTTGACTACTAAGTGGTAATTACAGATCCTACTACATGCTTTGTAGCATGGAAAGTGGCTCCAGCTGGATGGTCCGGTAAAAGTGAACTCGATAATTTCTTTCTTTGTGAAGTTGCCATTGACTGAAATGAGTTGAAACCCATTTTCTTTTCTCCCTCTAAACACTGCCTGGTTTCTTGGCATTGTTAAGCAGTTGTGTTTTTCACAGTTGCTGCATTTCAGTCATAAACATGGTCAGTGAAATACACCTTGGATGAAAGATGCCACAGACCACAGAGTGCTATTATGGGACTTGTTTCCATAGTAGTTACTGAGAATGCAACTGTACACTTGAGAGTATTTTTTACCTACCTAATTACCTAGTTTTTCTGTCTACAACTGGGCTAATAAACTTTAAAAGCCATGCAAAGATTTTACAATGCTAGTGATACGAACAGAACATTTGCCTTTATTCTTGCTGCTCCAAAGCTTCACAAGCTGTGCTATCCCAATTACCTTTTTTCAATGAACATCATCCCATGAGAAATTTCCAGTCCTCTGTAATCTAACTGAATATAGGCAAAATGGAAAATAAACATGGAAAAATCAGTTTTCCCAGCAGGAGTTCTGCACAGACTAATTCTTAGACAGGATTTTAATTTACTCCAAAACTCCTAAGGTGATTCCTCTAGATAGCAAGTGCCAATTTGTGCTCAATGAGAAACAGTTTCTAAATGGTTAGTATGACATACTTCCATTCTCTGCAGCGGTATCCTTGGTACTGTGGAATAGCTGTATACTGCCCTTTTTTCCAGATTGTGCCATATGGGTGATGACTGACTGCTGTAGAGCTGCTTTTGCTCCTATCAGATGGCGTTTGCTTCGAGCAGCGTTGTGGGTGGGGGCAAGTTCTGCAGCCTCATAGTAGAGGGCACAGTCAGGCATGACAAGAATGGAATTCTACTGTTTTAAGCATAGCATTGCAGATTATGGGAGTTAATAGGGGATTAGTTATTCATAAAACATGGTTTGTATCATAAATGTGATTGATCTGTGTTTTGAACAATTCACAGGCATGTGGAAAATATGTCACAATGTGATTTAATATAGAACAGCATGCAGACAGTTTATGCTGGATTTAGAGCCTTAGGGTAAGCAATCTTTGCATGGAATTGTATTTTTAAGTAAAGAACTGTCTAAAGTTTGCAAACATTCCCATCTGGCACTTTTTTTTTGTTTTATTTTCCTTTTGTCTTGTGTTGAATCTTTTTAGGTGGTGCAGTTTGGTGAGGCCTGCTTTGATTTCTGTGATGCTCCCCTGCTACACTTTCTCCAGTCCTTTAGTATCTTGAGAACCAATTTAAGGAACTTGTGCAAACTTGCCCAGGTTTCCATCATTCACTTGCTTGGGTATTCACATAACAGGCTCATGAAAATGATGCACCTAGGAATGATATGGAAGAGAGTGTTGATGGCCATAAACTATATCATTATGCCAATGCATTAAAGTATAGGGGGTTTTTATCCAGCAGCAGCACATTTTCTGAATGGTATCCAATAGAGAATGATTTTTCAATTGAATTTTAAAAGCCTCTTTTTGAAATTTATGCTCACCTATTTTGGAATGTCCTGATGCTGCACATGTACTGATTTCCCTTTTCTTCACTTTTATAGCTGTTTGTAATATTAAGCAACGCTCATAAATAAAAAACCCCCACCAGCTCCACTTGCCTGAAGGAAGTTTATTGTGTTTTTGTAAAAGATTGGTTCAGGGAGTTGAATTCCACTGGACCATACACGCTTGCAGGAGCAGTCATAAATTTTGCAATTGCAAGCATGGTTAAATCTTTTATTTATAAGTTAACGTACCTTTTATACTGTCAGAAAATAGTGAGCAGAATGCACTCCTGGTGCATCTGTCTTAACATCAGGGATATCTGCCAGTTTACAATTTTCAAACAGTTTGTTATAATCTCAGACATCAGTCTTGAGAGTGAACTCTTGGGTACTAAAATAAACAGAAAACCTGTCTTTCTATAAATAGAAGGCAAACATGTTTTGATAAATTCATTTTAAAAGAACCTTAATTTTATGCAAAATATTGTGGAGAAAATATGAATTGTGAAGGTCTATTTAATTACAACTGGCAAACAGAGGGAGCTGGACAGATTGTGCCTTTTAATTCTCAGCACTGCCTATGGGGGCTAAAGAATCCCTGTTCGCCCAGAACTGATTATTATCCATCTGATGTAGCCCTACCATCTCTGAGATTTCTGAAATACATGAATTTTACAGTAAAATTAGAGCAAAAAGACTGAATTTGAACACAGATCTGTGTCCTGTGGATTTTAAACTCTGCGTGCTTGGCCTGTGTGCATATATGTGCCTGCACACTAACCAACTTTGAGGTAAGCTTTGTGTCTTTGAAAGCTTAATTGTCTTTTTTTCCAGATGCATCATTTGATCTAATAAAAGGTATCAGGTGTCCAATAAATCTTGCTTGGCTTATATCCTTAAGCCATTGTAGCTGCAATGTTAGTTAATTTGGCAGCTTTTGCACATACAACAGCCTCGTTGCAGAGAAGTATAAAGTAAGATAGACAGAATTTGATACATTGGGCAATCCACTACTATTTAGATTATTTTTAGACTGGCTCCTGTAAAGAGTTGGTATACAGGACAAAGCAGGAATAGCTGGGGAAGCTGCACAGCAGAAGTGATGAGTAGGAAGGCTGCTTGTTTACTCCTTAGCAAATAAATGTGCACTTCTGCAACTTTATTTTTGCATTCGGCACACGAAACAGTCAAATTCGAAAAACCTGTCTCTTCACAGCTTTCTGCATTGAGTACTTTTCAGATTATTAATTAATAGAATGGGAAATGTTTCTGGAAGGCTTAATCTGAATAATAAATAAGCAGAATAATTTACTACTCACCCTTTGCTAAACACAATTTCAACAATTCCGGTTAAAAGCTACATCCTGCTGCCATTCACTGAAGGCTGTATTATATGTTGTTTTGACAATCAAAATTACCAGCAGGAAATTAAAAAGGCATTCAGTTGCTCAAATTTTATATTATGTACAGTTTATTGTTTTACTAATAGCCCTTATAGTGAAATAACATAGAAATCTACCCAGGTATTAGGCATGATGTCCCTGAAGACAAAGACAGAATGAAATTTAATTATTTGCTTTCATTTATCACAATATTTATACTATTAGTCCATTACTGGCTGAAATGAGGAATAGCAAATCTTGTCCAAGATTTTTATAGCACATGAATTTAAATGTAGTTAACAGCACTAGGTGTCACACAGTAGCCAAACAGTGAAGGACTTTGGCAGGAAATGTTCTCAGAGTTACAGAAATGGAGTAATTTTTTGCGCTAATTTTCAACCTTTGTTTTTTTTTTAATGTATTATTGGGGAAGATGGATATATGATGTAGGAATGAGACAGCAGACACAGTCCTCTAACAACCAAACAATAGAGAAAAGATTATCTTTGCTTTCTCAGGGCTGGATGCCTAATTGCTTTTCTTTCTCCTGGCTTTGCTTTGGCTTTGCTGCACAGCTGGTTATTCTGTGCCATCCTCCAGCATGGCCTGTGCTAATTGTGGTGCTGGCCCTTGCTCTGGGCTCAGGGCATGTGCAGCACCATGACATTCTGGCTCTGAGTGCTCATTCGTGGGCTGCCACTGCACCTTCTGTTCAGCCTCTTTGCTGCCTTTCCTCCTTTGGGACAGGGGTGAGCCAAGCTGGGCTGTCCTGTGGGCTCTTCAGCTGCCAGTTGGACCAACCTGCTGTATCAAAGTGGTCCCACGTAGGAATTTAGATTACTAAACAAATGGGCTTCTGCTGTTGAGCCAGAAAGAATAGCCACTTTCCTCTCTTGCCTTTTGAAGTGTTATCACAAATCTCCAAACAATCTTCCCTTTCTTTTGTTGTTCAGGGAATACCATAGACAAATTGGAGTAGAATATCCATTATGGGATAAATCTTGTTGATTGTTTACCTCTCAGTTGTCCTTCAAGCTAATCTGGGCAAAAATAAACACTGGAGTTTTCTGTCCTGAGTGCTTCAGACATGGTTTCTCACTGACTACCTCAAATGGGTACTTTGTCATTCGGGTTCTTCAAGTTAGGAGGATAAAAAATGAGTACTGTCAATTGAAAGCACTTTAAATAGCTTAACAGCCATTACCTTAGGCAGCACCTTTTACTCTTCATTTTGTCTTGATTCCAAAATATGACCTTATCTTTATCATTTGTTGACTACTTTTTCAGATTTGCAGCCTCAGAAGATGAAGGTGCCTTCTTGTACCCAGAATAGTTCCCACAAATCTGTCTGAAAGAGTATTTTAGAAACGCATCACTATAAATCATTGAATATTTGTACCAGAGGGGGCATAAGTAACCACCCATTAAGACAATGATACTTCTTTTCTGTCTGGCCTGGAAAAGATATGAATATATTGATGGTACTTAGCAGAGTACTGATCTTTGCTTTCTATTCTTTTCTCTATTATATGTATGCAAATGCTACCCATCCCTTCAGAAGGTGAATTTATAACAATGTGCTTAAAAGCAGTTAGTGTGTTATTTTCTCAGAATCTCATGTGGCATTTAATAACCACAATAAGCTGTATAGAAGTGTACCGTGTGTCTTGTTTGTAGCCAGGGATCTCAAAATATTTTGTGACCATTAATTGGGAAAAATATGCAATTACAGATAGGGGAAGAAATTATTTTAATTGATCTTTCTCTGAGTTTGAAAAGCCTTTTATTTTTTCACAAGAATGTGGAGGTATTAAGAGCAAGTTCTAGTGACTGAGATATTTATTAATACCATCTTCATTTTTAACTTGAAACTCAGGGCCCAAGACTTAACCCTCAAATCTCATTTTAAAAACTAAATTCCTAAAATTCCTAAATTAAGACAAAGTACCAGAGTTAAAATAATAAAACAAAATTTTATCATTTTATATTCTTAGATTTCTAATAATATACTTCCTTGGCAAAAAGAATCGTAGAATGGCCTTGGTTGGAAGAGATCTTAAGCATCTCAGTTCAACCCGCCTGCCATGGGCAGGGACACCTTCCAGGACCAGGTTGCTCAGAGCCCCGTCCAGCCTGGACTTGAACACTTGCAGGGATGGGGCAGCCACAGCTTCTCTGGTCAATCTGTTCCAGTGCCTCACCATCCTCACAGTAAGGAATTTTTGTCCTAATATTTACTCTACACCTACTCTCTTTCAGTTTGTGTTCATTCCCCTTTGTCCTTTCACTGCACTGAGAAGTTTCTCTCCATCTTTCTTGTGGGCTCCCTTCAGGTACTGGAAAGCCACAATTAGGCCACCCCAGAGCCTTCTCTTTTCCAGGCTGAACAACCCCAGTTCTCTCAGCCTTTCCTCGTAGGAGAGGTGTTCCATCCCTCCAATCACCTTGGTGGCCTCCTCTGGGCTCACTCCAACAGGTCCATGTCCTTCCTGTGCTGGGGATCCAGAGCCAGATGGATCCCACTGCAGGTGGGGTCTCACCACAGCAGAGCAGAGGGGCAGAATTCCCTCCCTCGACCTGCTGGCTCAACCTGACCCTCAAATCTCGTTTTAACAACTAGAATATAAGAACTGAATTCCTAATTTAGGGCACTTCATCAAAGATGCCAGAATTCAAATAAACCCACAACATTTTAAAATTTCTAGTAATACATTTCCTTGGTAGACAGACCAAGCATTTAAGTCACCTTCTGGAAATGCTGTCAAAATTACAGGAATTAGAGCTGCAGTTCAGTGATAAAAGCTGTTTTTGAGAGACTGAAAGTGTTCTGGAAGTTGTCTTAGCAAGACTTTCCCATGGTGGGCTGTACTAATTCTTTTTGGACACTTCCATTGCACAGTCTTGGTGATGTTCTGTCGGATCCTATGGAATATTGCAGAGGAATTTTCTGTGTGATTTTCAGGCTGAGCTGAGTAACCTACCACTTACCTGGGGCATGCAGCGAATGGAAATGGCTCTTGTTTAGCTGCAACTATGAAATGGGCTGAGTCCCAGGTACCCCTGCATGAGCGGGCTGTGCCTGCAGTGACAGATGGTTGGGTGGAATTGCCCTGTGTGGGCACACAGGGTCATCCAAACCATCCTCCGCAGAAGTGATAGGGCCTCATATAATGGTGCAGAGGGATTTTTACTGACATATTGTGATAACTCAGTGTTTTTTTCTCTATACAAAAACTGGAGAGGTGGCATGGCTGGCTGAAGAAAAAGAAACCAGGATGGTAGAGACAGAAAATCCTTAAGAGAAGGCTGGGATCAGTCAAGCTTGAAGAATGTGGTTCTGTTGTTAGTTTCTTATGGTTGGTTGAGGGAGCAATTAGTCCAAGCCCTGAAAAGGCAAAATTGAATGTGCAGATATTTTGTCTGATGCCAGTTGGATGTTACACTAATTTACATGTGCAACCAAGAACAGGATTGATTGCCTGCTTAAAGCACAGAAAGATAGTTGTCTGAACAACCACATAAAATGGATACTGTGTGCTGGAACAACAGGCACAACAGCAGCAGGGTGTGCTGTATCTACGTTGTCTGCATTGATCCTCGTGCCTTTATGATGTGTGTATACTCCATTAGAGGAGTAAGTGATTGCTTCTGTGTATGACCAGATGTTTGATTTGAAGACCATTAATCAAATTTCCCAAGGCAAAAGAAACACTAAACAATTAATTAAGTTATAATGCTAGACTTGTAAGAGCATTCTGACTGCACTAATTAATCAAACCAAGTTGGAAGATTTTGTTTAAGGAGCTCTGAAACAATTTCTGATATATTTTAGAGAAAGGAGATTGTAAGTATTGCAGAGGGGATCTGAACTATTTAGGAACCCCATTTTGCAGTCACATCCACTGCCAATATGATGGAATTTGTGTTTCAAAGTCATGGTGAAATCATGACAGAAAACCAAGATTTTTTTGTATAGTCACAAAGGCCTCTGCAATGAGCTGCAGTTGAGTGAGTCAAGGAAATCCATATTTGTCTCTGCTGAAACAGAAGAAAAATGTTTTGAATTTTGGAGGTGAATCCAAGCTACTGTTTTAGTTATTAATTTTGGGAAAGTATGGAGAGAATATACAAGTAAGAAGAGCTATATCAGTGGTTATGCTCATTATTTTGAATATTTAATGCAGCAGCATCTAAGGTCCATAGGACCAAGATCCTTTCTTATGGAGACTGCATATTTTCTGATGAAGTATTCCTGTGTTGCTAACAGAATTTTAAAACTGCAGAAGAGGCCGAAAAAGGTGAAAATCAGAGTAGGAGAATAGTAGACCTGTCTGGAAGGACAAGCCTTTCTTATATTCTTCTGCTGCTCCATAGGATCAGAGGCTTTGTGTGATGAGGATCTGCTCCCACTTTGCCCTGTTATAAGGATTTTAACTCCAAGACTCCACATGTGTCCACTGCTGCACCTTCCTGGGTGTGCTGCAAAGGGCAAGTGTTCATGCCTGCTTGAGAGCCTGCAGGATCTTCCCAGTATTGGTAATTGAAAGTGACTCAGATAAATAGTTATTTGAAAATTGCAGCTTCGGTGGTGCAGGGAACACTTCATGTTTTCTCAGGGTGGGTACAGGGAGGCTCTTTGAAGGTCAGAGTGAGAGGTTCTTCAGGCTGATAGACGCAGGATTGCAACATTCCTCTGTTACTGGAAGCAACAAGGACTGTTCTGTTAGCTAAATTTTATTTGAAAGCTTTTGAAACCAGCTCTAATTCTGAAACGCCTGTTCCTCGGTGATGTGTGCAGGGCCTGGAAAGTAAATTCATGCTAAGCCTCCTATGGTCAGTCATGCAGGAAATAAAGTAATGGGAATTAGGAGATCAGATGATTTGAAGACTGTATTTAAGAAATGGAACCATTATGTATGGGAATAAGTAAGAAAATATCTCTTCTGACACATTATAAACTCTAGAAAACAGGAAAAATGATGAAATGTTGTCGCAAATTTTCAGACTAACAGCTTGTACATAAGTGGTTACTGGAGCACATTTTGGTTAGTATGTCAAAAGACACAAATTGGCTTGGGATAGGTATTGTCTGGATAATATGCCTGTGTAGAAGGTAGAGAAAATGTTCATTAATCAAAAAGATATGGAGCACTTAAAATTGAAAATGGAGAGCCTGCAGTTATTAAAAATTAAGAACTACAAAGTTTCATTGTCACAGAGGATCTTTGAGAACTAAGGTAGCAAAAAGAATGGGGTTTTGACAGGCTGAGTGAGCTAAGAGGTCAGGAACAGAATTGTGTGGGGTTTACATGATGAACTGTAGCTGTCAACCAGAAAGAAATCTGCTAATCAAGGTTAAACTGATACCAATCACAACTATCAGGCAAATAGTGGCTGTAGCATAATTTCTCCAAAACAGACAAGCATGAAACCTTATGATGGTTAAGAGGAAGCTGCCAAAATAAAAGAACATGAGTGAGAGGCTAAGTTGGCTATTAGCTTGGGAAAGCTGCCAGGTGTATGTCTCCATAGAAACCAAAATGACAGATTTGTTGAAATGGTTGCTTTGGGGCCCAGAGTCTCTCCTTACTTCCTAGAGAGGGTTCGTTGGCAGTGGATGGAACAGACAGGTGCCAAACTCATGAAATCATCACTGGTAACAAAACCATTAATTGAGATGGAAATCTTGCAGGGGAAGGTATTACAGTAGCTGATGCATTTGGAAAAATAAACCAGCAGTCATGCAGTGCTTGCCCATCTTTTGCAGTCTGTCTTTTTTAATTGTGTTAATTGGTCTAATAGAAGATATTGCCTCTGCCCACAAACTTTATCTTTGTTCCATTGTTAAATTATCATGAACCAATCATTGCCTTTTGAAAAAAAAGATCAGTATTTAGTTGTCGCTGTTATAGTTATTTATAGCAGTGTTATTTTTTTCTCAGGAAAACACCATAAACGCTGATTCTTCTTCAGAAAAGAACAAGAAAGTGCAAAAAAATAGCAGATATAGATGTACGCAAATATCTGTGGGGGAAAAGATTGTATAGGTTATTGAAGAACTTCTAAAAATATGTGCTGATTTTTAAGTAGAAGGCTAAAGTACAAAGCACTAAGGTGGGATATTTGACAAATGTTTTTGGGAATCACTGAGTGCCAACAACATTGTCTCATCTACACTGCAATCTGATGAAAACTTGAAATTATTCTTGGCATTTTCAAGTGTAGGGTTGTGAATATTCTAAGTTTTTCTTCAGGGTGTTTCTTTCACACTGGATCTTCTAGGACCTTCTGTATGTGGACTTCTAGAGAATACAATAACCTGAAAGCCAAAGTGAGTCATTTGGGTACCAGGGACAATATAACTATTATAAAAATATATTGTTTTGATTTTTCTTAATTCTTCTACTTAGGATGGATGTCTGGATAGGATTACACTCAAAGGAGATTTTAGAGTAGTTTAGTAAGTTAGCTCGCTATTTAACAATCAGCTTCCCTTGGGGAAAAAAAATGGTAAATCTTATCTAATTTCTGCATAGGTGAGTTTACTTAGACAAGTGAGAAATTTAAAAACAAGAGATTATTGGGTTTTGTCCATTCATGTAGCTTTGTTTGGAGAGAGCTGTATGAGAAGAGCCTGAGTTCCCATATGGATCTCAGTTACCAAAGGGAGAGGGAAGGGAGCTGGTTCTACAGGTACTGAGTGCTTGTATAAACAGAAATATATATATTTTTGAATGTGTTTGTATATATATATATACACACACACACATACACATACATACATATATATATATATACACACACATACATATATATATACATATACATATGCATATATATATATTGCACCTCTGTTGAGGCTTAGTATCTCCATGCCCCGATGGCCATTGACCGACAGGATGGCTTCAAACACACTCCACACACAATGGTGACAAGGCATAAAAAGCCATTTATTGAGGGGATCATGAGCTTTTATAGGACTCTGAGGGGAAAGTTCCAGAACTGGGCCAGGATTGGTGGAGTGTGTAACCATGGTAACTGGGCAGCCAATGGGACAACAGTCGCCAAAGGCGGGAAACCTGACCAATGAGGGGACAGGGCTCAGGGCTCAGGCGGGAAAATGGTCTGAGGGGAAGAAGACAACATGGAGGACAAACTGGGACAAGGCTATGAGGGAGAAGAGGGGAAGGTGGTACACAGAGCTTTGTAACAAAAAACCACAATAAACACCACCTAAACTAAACTTCCACAACAACAGGCTTGGAATTGAGGCTTTCTGGTCCTGATTTCTCCACATCATCATTGTCTTCATAAATCCACTTGTGGTAGTGCTGCTTCCAGGTTTTGTAGGACTCTCATTCTCCCACATCCCCCTTTGGAGGAAAGAAATGTCATTCACTGGAATAGTGACACCACCATGTCTTTTCTGGAGTCCCTGTCTAAGGCAATATAAAAGGGGGTATAAAGCAGGGATGAATTTTTGTCCCTAACTGCAGTGCAACAGCAAGGTACAGAGAACATGAGGAAAAAACCCTATAATATCCTAAATCTCCAAAGAGAGAGAAGATAGGCAGCATGAAGTGCCAGGTGACATTATAAATGCAAATATTTGGCCAGAATATCACATTGTATCTCTGTAAAGCTAATGTAACTAGAAAAACATATAATAGTGTTGTTTTGACAACAAACCACTACCATCCTTCAGATTCACGTCCTCTAGTGTGAATTTTTTTCATACCTTTTTTTCACTATCTTTCTAAAAGCTTAACAAAATGAGTGCTGTGGTTGCTCTGTTACTATTACTGAATAACTTGCTAACAGAGGAATGATGATCAATAAGAAAAATATATTCTGTGTGGGGTTTTTTGTTTGTTTCGGGGGGTGGGGGGGTTTTGAGTTTTGAGGGGATTTTTTGGAGGATTTGTTTTGTTTGTTTGCTTGCTTTTGTTTTGTTTAGTTCTGTTTAGTTCCTTTTCCCCACAAGTAGACCTTAAACTAAATAAAATAGAAGCGATGTGAAGTCAGTTTTTATATGTGGCTGATATTTTGGACACTGATATTCATGAACAAACTCAGACTGTGACCTGCCTTTAGCAGGGTTGTTAGAGTTTGTTTGGATACAATAAAAATGGCAAACGTATTTTTTTATGCAGAAAGCACTAATCCTACCCTTAGTCTGTTAAATATTTGATGCTTTTGGGTTTCTGGTCTCAAGCAATTTTTTCTCACATAAATCACAGAATCTCTTTTGACAAATGCTGTATGAGACTGATAGCTGATAAGGCAGGACGTTTTCATCATTGTGATTAAATGATGTTGATTTATTTATCATCTAGGTCTGCAGTATTTCCAGCTTAGAAATGTGCTACTGCCATGTTTGAGGGTGGATTAGAGCATATCACCCAGGATATCAAAATCTGAAGTGAGAGAGCAGGATGTGGTTGGGTAAGTAATTTTCATCATAGCCTGACATACCTGTCTATGCATCTTACTCCAATTAGTATTTGTAGGTTGATTTTTTTAGAGGTCAAGCATGTAGCATTCCTGTGATGAAGTTAAATCTTAGATAAAATATATTGTATGAAGCTACAGCTTTCATTATTTTATACACAGGTATTTAATTTTTTATATATTTTTAATTAAACTCTGTGTCACTGGAATACATTATCTCTACTCTGGAATATTTATTAGGCTAAATGAGCAACATTGTTACACACTTAAGTAGTTTTATTTTGACACTTCAGAAATTTATACATTATTATTTGATAAAATAATAATTTTTAAAAAGCTGTAGAAAAGCTTCAATACGTACAGTTATTTCTTTGAAGTCCATGGAGCCAAGGTATTATGGATATTGATATTTATCTTTCTGGGTAACCAGTGAGACTAAAGAGCAGGAGAAAGGAAACAGGGAAAGTCAAATCTGGAGTCAACAAATTTTGCAGCAAAACTTTCAGTTACATGATTGGGACCAAAATTTCATAAAGGTTCTAGAAACATTATTAATATCTGAATATTATGCCTTTTCATACTCTTTCTATGCTAAAAATGCTGTACCACCCTGATACCATGAGTTTCTGCTTTCTTTTGTCTTTGGTACTCTAATGATTTATGGAACACACTTGACTTCAAATTCCTGTAGTCAAGTTGAATTAGTTTATTTTGCTGTAAGAACAGTGAGCTTGTTCCCTTTATCCTTGCAATTTGAAATATTTCTGTATTTCAAATGTACACAGCTAATACAAAATGTACTAAAACCCCCAAAAATTCTGATGGAAGAAAACATCCCTATTCCAAAAAACATACAGATATCTATGCCTAGGACTAGCTGAATGTATAAAATTGGATCACATGTTTAAACAAATTCTTTGTTCAACTTCTGAATAGTGGTGAATTTAGATACATCCATAAGGGTTTTATTTAGCCAAGACCCAACAGAGTGTTAACTAGTTTGTGTAGGTATAGACTTTTTAATGCTGGTTTTAATTTGTGGGTCCACACATTTACATGACTCGCTGTTAAGACAAGACTCAAGTGCAAAGCAGTCTTCTCTCTCCTCCATTTCTTGCTTTCCATGGGAAGGAAACATATATAAAGATCAGAGGACAGGTAAGGCACTCGTCAGCCCAGGTGGCAGAGCATGTCAAAGGAGCATCTCTGTGTCTCTTGTGACTGTATGGAGTCAGATTGTGCAGGTGTGCATCTACAACAATGAAGGATCGATTTACTAACCCACACATACCTGCATTGTTACTTTTGTGGAAATGTGAAGGAAAGTGTGACTTCAGAAAACCCAATGATTGAGTACTGAGTGATTCTGGTGGTGAAATTGTTCAGGATAAAAGCTTTTTGTGAATTTCAGCATGAGCATAAAAAAAAAAAAAATCTGTTTTATGATTAAAGATTGAGACAACCAAGCCAAAATTACTCTACTGCTATTTACTAATCCTCTTTCAGTAAGCCTCTTCCATCCCTCTCCAGATATTTTTGTGTCTCTTTTCAGAGCCCTTACTTCAGTATAAATGGAAATGAAATTTAGTTGGGTGAAGTTTCTTCTCTTTCATTTTCTGTGATGACACCTTCTACACAATTTATTATTCCTCTTTCATTATTTCACATCCCTTCTCAGCTTGGCTACAGTTGGAGTAAATTAATGCAGTAAATGACACTGAAGTTGGTCTTTACAGGGTGTATTGTGCAGGGAGAGACAAGAGTGCTGGTTTGGAGGGTGCTGGGAGTCTGAGAAGTGAACAGCCCAAAGCCCACATTTTCTCTCAAGTCCTTCTCTCAGGGACAACCATATCAGTCAGACCACTACCAGTATATTGACATATCTAGCAAGCCAGCTAATAAATCTTAAATCTCCTCCTTTGTCGTTAGATGTGAGTTTTGTACCCCACGAGGCATGTGCTTCCCTTCCTGAAGGATGAGGCAGATGCAAGAGAGAAGAGTCAGTATAAAATCAAAGACTTTACACTGTCATCGCAGTTTGCACACTGGCTTTCTTATGAATTTGGCATACCATTTCATTTTGACCCCTCATCACCTTTCACCATCCTCTGTGTGCATCACAGTCAGGTACTAGAGCAGGAAGCACATCAGGGCTTTGCCTGGGAAAGGCATGTGCGTTGTTACAGCAGATCTCATTATAGTCTTTGATATCTAGTCTTGACAAGGCTGTAAATTATTTCAGAATTAAATAAGGTTTCACTTGGCTTAATCTGTTGATTCTGTCGTTTGGCTCTTTATCATGATGACTTGTAGTTGACTTTTTCATTAGGGCAAGCAGAAGTCCTCCCTTTGTTCTCTGCTGGAGCACAGCCCTTTTAAGGGCACAATTTACTGTTTACAGGAAACTTCCTGAGATAAGGAAACTTTGAAGTCACTCTCGATATTCTGTCACTGGAGAGAAAAGAAGCAGAGACAGCCTATGATTTGCCACAAGACAAGAAATAACCTTTGAATAATTGGTCTCATTACATAGAGGTTTGTTGTTATGGTAATATTATCATCCCAGCTGATGCAGAAAACTGAAGAGGGTCATAGAGCAACAATTACCAGACATGTCGGAGTGAAAGAACTGTGCAAGAAATCGTCTTTCAGGAAATGATTGTTGGCAGCTTTCCCAGGAAGCTTCTAACCCAGCAATGCCTGATTCCCCTAATTCCTTGATGTAGCCCACATAGCACAGCAATAATTGCCAGCTTACTGAACGAGGATCTTGGGGTCAACACCATTCACCAAATCCTGAATGCACCACAGTGAGCTAGGAGATTCTGTTTTCCAAACCTTCAGAGTGTGTGGATGAAATGGTCATATTGTGTGTGTGCAGTGTGTAATATATGCATAAAGATGATTGATGAAGCAAAGATGTTGGAGTTGGTGCTTTTAGAAAGCTCAGCAGAAAACAGTAGAAAATGGTTTCTAAAGAGATGGAAGGTTGGGGCTGTTAGGATGGGAAATATCCTTTGCTGTGCTAAGGTGAACTTTATGAAATAATTTTTTCACCTCATTTAATAAGCAAAGAGAAAGTTTAATTAAAACGAACAACAAGATTTAATTGTTGAGAGTAAAATTTAACTGAAGATTAAACAACATCAGTGGGTTGCTTGGGTATTTATGAAGGCAAAATTCTTTCTATCCTCTTACCTGTTATTTGCACCATAAACTTTCATCTGTTTTATCTCCAGTCATGAAGGTGTTTTATTTCAAGTCATACACAATTTGGAAGTTGTTATACATTGCAGGTTGCAGTTGGATTACCCTGTTTTGCTGAAGTGCTGCACATCAGGCACCCCAGTTTCTGTGCTGACACTGAGCAGAACCTTTCTTCATGTGTAAGAAAAAAGAATGGCCCAGTAATTGGAGTTCTGGACAAACCTGGAGAATGCTGCCACTGACCTCCTGTGAGAACTAGACAAATCTAGGAGACTTCTCATTAGCTGCATATACAGAACTGTAATATTTGAAGAGTTTTTTTTTTACTCTGAGAGAGGAGCCTGCCTAAGTGTTGCCTTAGTTTAATATTTATAATGTGTTCATCCTTAAAGCACTGGTATGAAATAGAAAGTACTGTTTCTCCATTTTAGAGGCAATGACAGACTTGAGGGTATTTGGAAAGGTTAATTTTGACTAAGGAAGTTTAACTTTAGCAGTCTCTGGAGGCCTGCGATGTTTGTAAAGAGAGAGGCTTCTCCAGTGGTAATTTCAGAGGAAAAGCCTAGTTTAGCTATTCTCAGTCATCTTCTGGAAGGACCCATCTTTCATCTGCACTGACTACAGTTATTTTTGGGTTCTGTGAGATGAGAGTAAGAGGACTTTTACATTTCATAGCACTGTGTTGGGAAAAAATGATTAAGGTTTCATGGTGCTCAAATATTTTGTTTTAAAAGTCTCAGATGATTAATAGAGCTGCAGGGCCACTAAAGCATTTGTGTGATGAAGTCACATGAGGAACTTCCTCACTTAGCAATCATGGTGCAAGGTCTCACTGTGCAGCATTTGAGTTTGTGGGTGTGCAAAATCGGTGTCTAAGCTGAGATTTGTTGAATGGTCTTGCTTCAGCCCTTTAATGAGCTGTTTTATCTGCTGTTGCAAGTGGCTATTATAGAAGCAGACCTAAGTATAGTGTGACAGTTTGGAGATTTTTTTTAGATACCTTTTGCAAAGGCAGAGGTGAACTAGCATTTCATCGTTGTCAGAACAGCTCAAAATGCTCATTGCATTAGTATTAATGCTGGAATACCTAAAAGTGTACAGCTGGATCCCACCTTCACAGCCAGGTTTATAGGTAGCCAAAATTAAGAAACAGCAGCCATTCTTTCTTAGGGCAGGCACAAGTAACATTGTCAGCTTTTACAGAGGGCTAAATGCTACCTAAAATATTTTTCTTACCTTCAGTGAACAAGAAAATGTTGCTGCAGTTAAAACCAGGCTGAGGCTTAAGATCAGTGGCTCAGCCATGAGAGCCATTCATGCTTTGTCTTTGACCCAATTCAAAACATACAATGATTTGCATTATCAGAACTGGTACAACAATTTTGGTTCTCTTAGATGACTGTTTCCTCATTTCCTTAAAAAGTACTGCTATAAAGCTGTTAGGACTAGGAAGTGAGGTAGCAGAACTGTTTTGTTGCCATTCTCCCTTTTTCAAGCCTTCATCATGAGACAGGGTGTTTAAAATGAAATGTTTCATTTTAGCAGTGCTTAAATGCGTATAGAATAGCTGGTCTTGGTGTACAAGGTACAGGTTATTTTTCTACAAGGAACTCATTTTTCAGTGTAAGAACATTCAGAATATGTTGATTCTAGTAAATTAAATAGTGCCAGGGAACGCTGGTGTTTACCAGAGCATTGCTGTCTGTGTTGTCACACTTACAAAAAGGCCTCCTGCTCAATTTTGGCCTGAGCTCACTGCCACTTTCACAAACAGGAGCTGGGCATGCTTCAGACATTAGAGCTGGTCAGGAGTCTTCCCACTATGCCATCTGAACACAGCCTGTGCTGGCAGGGAAGGGACTGTAATGGTGTGACATGAGCCATGCCGTGCCAGGTGGCCCGAGGGCAAACCGACAGGATTCTGCTTATTAACTTACTGACATAGCAAAGACCTTCTTAAAGCGTTTTTATTCTCTTTTTTTTTTTGTAAAATTAATTGTCATGGAATTCAGTTTCAGATTTTCTTTTCAAGATGAAAAGTCAAGGCCTTTGGTTTAAAAATGCCAAAATTAAGTGTTTCAGCATTAATACAGAGCAGCTGTTTGTTCTTTGCTGAAATCACTCAAAGATTCATTTGTGTGCAAATAAAAACTCTTTTTCTCTGAAATTGCTTTGAAAAGGTCCTCTAGTTTTAGTGCTTAAAGCTCTTTCAAAGCATGGATTACCCTTCACTCCCAAAGTAGCCAGGTAGGATTCATGTGCTCAGCCCCTGACTTACAGATATATATATATATGGAAGACCTGGCCTGGAGAAGCACAGATATGCAGGCAGGAAGCACAGTACCTACCAGTACAAACATGCAATATTTCCCCCTGGATTTCAATGACAGCTAGTTAGGCAGTTAGATGCATGTGTGATCTTTTTCAGTACTTTGAATGCTTGAAAATGTTACTAACTCCCCTTTTCTTTTTAAAATTTATTTTCTTTTTCATTTCACAATTTTGACTTTACCAGTAAGTTTAGTAATAGATGTGAACAAAATTCTAGGTTTGCAAATATAACAGATACAATATTAGTTGCAGTTGAGAGAATGTATACATACTTTGAATTGGGATTTTTGAAACACAGTTTACTCAGTTTTTCTAATTCAACTTCCTGTGAAAAAAATACATTAGAGAAGGGAACACAGTCTTGGTTAATGGATTTACATAATAAGTTTTATTATTTTTAAATTTATTTTTAAACTTCCTTTCTTGCATAAACAGATGACATTTCTCTATTTCACCAGAGTATGAGCATGGTAAATGTGTTAAAACAGACTTGTGCTAAGATATCTGTGTTCCTGAGATATGCACAAACTCCTTAAGTCTCTATTTTCTGCTAACAAAAACTGCTTATTGCCCAGAACTCACAGTGAAGACCCGTTGGGGTTACAGGTTCTAATTATAATGTCCACAAATTAAGGTACTTCCATATTTGCATAAAGCTGCAATATGTGAGTGCCTGTAACTGGACATATCAGAAACAAACAATCCTTCCTGTCCAGAATTTGCTAAAAAAAAAAAACAAACCACAAATCACCAAAACCCCCAAAGTTTTCTATGATTTTCTGTTACATCAGTCCTTAGTAAAATGACAAATTCAGAAAAATATTAATAGTCTGATGAAAAAACAGGCACATTGCAAGGAAGCAGCAAAAGTTGGGCTTCTGAAAGAACATGAGAGAAACAGAGGCTGCATCTGGTTAAACCAATGTGTGTGAGGGGGAATGGCATTGAAATTACTGGAATGATGCCAACACTGCTTAGGTGGGGTACACACGCCACAAGAATGGATTCATTGGAATTGGTGCTTGTTGGTAATTGATGATGATAAATCATGACTTGAAGTGCAGCATCAGCATGTACACAAATACATACAGACTTCCAGGTTCTGAAAAGTGACCCTGCTTTTGTGAAGTCAGAATAAAAGGTCTGTGACTGCCCAAAAAATGCTGTTTTCTATCAGGCAAGTGTTGACGGAAAGATGCAATGGGTTAGGTAAGGTGAAACTCCACTAATTTACATTTTTATAGCAACAACCAATGAGTCCCTTTGCTCTTAGAATTTTAGGATTTTTAGTGAGCCAGATCCTAGAGTGTGGCAGAACCTCCCTCTCCAGGGAGTGGAGCAGAGTCCTAAATATAGCTCAGTCTGGAAAGTATTTGGATGTCACTGGGGTAGGAAATGTTTTATGATGTCTCCATGTATAAATAAAAGATGAATGCAATTAATGCTCACCATAGGATATTTCCTTCTATGTGACCCAAATTTATTTTTTCTGTGCCTTTCAGCAGGAGATGTGTCATCAAATGCCTTTTGAATATCAAACGGTTTGAATGAGCTGCCATAAGCAGCTCCATAACCTTTTATAACCACCTTTGTGAAGGAAAGTTTTGCCTTTGAAATCCATATTGGCTATTCTCTTTCAGGTTATTACTTCAAGTATGCTCTGCATCTCTCTTCTAATTAGTGGCTCTGGGTTTTTTGTAATCTACGTATGAGTGGTGCTGTTCTGGTTCCTCCAGGTCAGGGCTGCATGCACATTATAAACACCGTGGCCTCATCTTTGTGCTTTTGGACTTGCCACACTTCATTTGTGCCAGTGATGTTTTCATGATGGCTGCCACAGCCTCTGAATTCACCCTGGTTTGAATCCTGACCACCAGATTAACTAAGAGCCTGAGACTTCAGTGAAGCTCTTGGAAGTGAGATCTGCTCAATACCTTCAGTGGTCACACTTCATTTTCTTTGAAACTAGAACAACATCAGCAGAGTCTCCAGCATTACTACACTACTTATGTAAATTACTATTTTTACTCCTGTTGGTCATAAAATCACTGCCATCAATATTTTCTTACAGTTGCTTGGAGTCCACCTGCAAGCCCAATGTCTTCTCTAGGAGGTAACAATTTGAATGAACATTGAAAAATGATGAGGGTAATTTGTGGGGGGGAAGTTCTTGCCACTGTGCTACTCTGTAGGCAATTAGTTTTTATAAAACTCTTCACCATCACCCTTCCAGAAGTTCCAAATGGTCCTCTAATAGTGCTGTACATGAAGTAAAGGATAATTCTTGGTAGCAGAAGGGACACTGACTTCATTGGAAAGAGCCAGTCTTCCTCAATTGCCAAGCTAACATATTTCTTTCTTTGGAATTCCTCTCTTCCTGATCCTAATTCCCTACTTGAAACAATAATTACCCCTTTCTGGTATTGCCACCTCTGAAATCTTAATTTTTTATGAGGAAGAAATATAGAGACAAGGGAGAAAGAAAACTTCATATTAGAGAAGAAATAATTTTCTTTGGCTTTATATTACCAAATAATACATTGAAGACAGAAGTAGCAAGCCAAAGCTAAAGCTATCACACAAAAAGTAAAGCAGTATATCAATGCTCATGATACAAAAATTTTGGTATTATTTTTCCAGTTGTATTGTGTTTATGTGGCAAGGTTTTGGTAGCAGGGGGGCTACAGGTGTGGCTTCTGTGAGAAGCACTGGTCAAAACAGACCAAAGCTCAGCTGGGATGTTCTAGACAGTGCAGTAAAAGAAAGTCTGAATGAGAGTTTTGAAGGAAAATTATAGGACTAATTTTGCATAAATTGGAAAATACACGGGTACAATGCTGTTTGACAGAGAACAGGTAGCAGACAAGATTACACAGACACTCTCCTTTTTTATACTGTATAACTTATTATACAGTATTATCGTGTGCATGTCACTGTATTTTTTAGCCCAATTATATATAGGAAGAGTAGCTGGGTGCTGGTGAGCCTTGTGTGCATTTTGGAATGCAATTATTCCATTTTACAGAGGGAAAACCTAGTTTTGCAATCCTCTAGGAAACAATCCCATAGAAGCATTACTCAGTAAGGCTGCAGTGCAATAGAAATCTGTCACACTGCTTCAGATTTCCAGTAATTGTTGTGCTACAGCAGTGGAACAGTTCAGTGTTCATGTTGTAAATAGTGTTGTCTGATTAATAATCTCAGTAGTTAAGATCTTCAAAAATTCCCCAGGCTGACTGAAAACCAAGCAGAAAATAGTTCCTTCTGTAGTGTTGAATAAAAGAGACTCGAACAGGGGAAATTAGAAGACTTTATATGAAGTAGAATCATCATCAAGGGCAGAGACAGCATTTGTCACAACAGAAAACTTTTTAAGTGCTGAAGCTTTCAGTATGTTTCACTCATTTACAATCTCTTACATGCTGCTGAGTAAATAATGAATTTTTATTTGATTTTTCATTTGATTATTACGTATTACATTGTATATCTTATTCATCATAAAAATTGTTTCTGAGTATTCACTATGTCTTCATGATTTTAAGAAAAGGTGAGACAGTTGTGGGTTGACACTGTTGAACCCAGATAAAAAAATCCAAGTGTTTAGATAGAATAGAAATTAGATCAGGACATGTTTTGTGCTTATTGTGGAAAAAGAAGAGAAATTGGTTATTCAAACTATGACTTGCTGAGACAAACTAGGGCATGTTGCAGAAATAAATGCTCCATAAACATAAAACATGCAGGTTTTAAAGTTTTCTTGGAGATAAAGTACGTGGACCTGCAAGGCTTCCTTCCACAGTTCCAATTCCAGCTGGAAGCACTTGTAGCTCGCTGTGAATTTTAATTTTCTGTAAGACAAGCAAAAAGTCTTCATTTTTCAAAAGTAAAACTGGATGTTATATTGAGACAGTTGAGTGAGATTTAACTCCACTTTGGGACATCAAGTGTTAACAGTTCCACAGTAAGTTGTGTTTTTCTTCACAGAATGTCATGTTACTAATTTCCTATGATTTATCTAATTTATCTGTATCATCTTGAGTTATGGTCCTGTCCTAGCAATGCTTGCAATTCTATTTTGTTTCATTAGAACATGTTGACAGATTTTGAGAAAAGGTTTGTCTGGAAAACTGGGGTTTTTTGACAAATCCTTTGTGAGATACTGTCAAGCACTTACACTTCACACTCCCATGGCTGAAGCTGGAATTTTTTGCAAGGGATTCCCACTGGGTTTTTTGGTGTTTTTTTCCTTAATCAGTGTAAAGCATTAAATACTTGTAAGCTTCTGGCTTTTTAAAATAAGCTGCTGATTCAAAACTAATTTCTGTTACCAGTTCTAGGTTCAGATTTCCCATTGACTCTAATACAGAGTTTGCTTTTGCATTTGTCTCTCCTTGACCTAGCTGGGTACAGTGCTGGTGAGCAGTACTTTCAGCATTTTTAGAGATGTTCATAATTATTTTATGTTTATGGTTGTCCTTGGAAAATAACCCACCAGGCTGACCAAAACCTACTTCCAAAGTCCTTTCCCAAACCTACTCCTTTGCTTATGTCTTTATGACCTCCAGTTGTGGATGCGGATCCCTGGAAGTATTAAAGGGCAGCTTAGATGGGGCTTTGAGCTCTAATGGAAGGTGTCCCTGACCTTGGCAGGAGGGCTGTAACTTGATGATCTTAAGGTCCCTTCCAACTGAAATCGTTCTATGATTCTATGAAATAATCAAACACAGCTGTATCAAGAACTGCTGAGAGGGGACAAGGCCAGGACAGCTGATCCCAGCTGTTCCAAGGGATTTTCCATTCCATATGGCAGCATGCTCAATTTAGAAAGCTAGGGGAAGGAAGAGAAGAGAAGGAGAGATACTTGGAACAATGGTGTTTGTCTTCCCAAGTCACTGCTACGTGTGATGGGGCCTTCTTCTCATGGAGATGGCTGAACATCTCCCTACCCATGGGAAGCAGGGAATTAATTCCTTGTTTTGCTTGGCTTGTGTGTGTGGCTTCTACCTTCCCTGTTAAACTCTCTTTATCTCATCCCATGAGTTTACTCACTTTTACTCTTCTGATTCTCTCCCCCATCCCACTGGTGGGGAATGAACTCGCAGCTAGTAGGATTTGGGTACTTTTTCAGGACAGAACCAGTAAAACCTTTAGTGCTAGTTGATAGGCAGAGATCCAGGCAGACTAAAAGATACAGTGCTGTGAACTCTTTTATGGTTTTCAGTACTTCTTCTAGAAATACATAGAGAATTTCACAGCTCTGATAATCTGTGCTCTTACGTACTTCCAGCATCCCAGTGAGACTTCCAGGGTAAGTTAGAGTTGTGAGTCTGAACAGTGGAGGTGAAATTGCATTTGAGATGTTTATTTTAAAGTGCAGCAATTCAGTGCATTTCTGCAAGTTTCTGTAAGTCTGCAAGTGGCTTCTGTAACTTAATTCCTTTCCCACAATCTCTTTACAAGATAATTTTTCTGTGAGCTTTTAGGAGAACCACTTCACAACATTAAACTCTATGCCTCCTTTTATTTTAATGAATCTTAATAAATCAAGTTATAATTCTCTGAGGTTTATTTTTCCACATCCAATTTATCGCAATTGCAAATTTATATAATTATCTATATTTATGTCACTTAAGACTGTATTTGTGTTGGTACTGTGTTATAGTCAACTGATTTTGTAGTGTTTTAAATAAAAGCTAGAACTGAGAATTCTTGATTTCCCTTCTTTTTTCTTTTATTTTTGCCTTCTCATTTGCTCTCTCTGTACATTTAACTTTGGAAAGGGTCATTACTAACATCATGAGGTACAGCAGTGCCTTGATTTTTTGCTTTTTCCAGTGACAACTTCCAGAATATTTGGATAATTGCTGAGAAAGTTCTGTGTGCTACATTCATTCATTTTTCTGAGCAATGGTATGTTGATTCTCTTTCTGGAAGGTAACGTGTTGTGCAGTTGTATGGAAGCATCATGTGATAATTGTGCCATTCATGGCCTGTAATGGTTCCAGGAGGGCACAGTTTTGCAGTTTCTCTATCAAAGAAAATAAATTGATTCATTAGAAGACTTTGTGCTAGAGCCTGTTTTCTGTCACCAGTGCCAGAGTTCTCTTCCCTTCTTTCTTCCTTTTGTCAAGGGGCATCAGAGAGCCATAAGTCTCACTGGGGACCAAGGAAAAAGGAATGCATGCCTGAGTGTGAGTGCCAACAGTTCTGAGGAACACATGCAGCTTGGATAGATCTGGATTTCTGTGAGGCAGGATAGTGTATTTCAGTGGGACTGAGTTAAAGGAAAGAGTAAAATGGCTCTGGGCTTCCTGAGGGGCACAATCAGAAAATTGTGATCAAACTCCTTTCTTTGGGTCCGAAGAGATGCTGCTCTCATCTTGTGATTGATAGACCCAAAAAGAATAATTTTGGTGAGTTAATATACATTGAGAATTCCTATGCTGGGATGTGATTCTGTGTTTTGCCTGTATAGTCCAATCTGGTGCATCTGGTCAGATGTGAAGTAAAGAAGTTTTCCAAAAAACCAGAAGAATCTTTTCCCACCACTTACTAATACAGAATTTCTACCACCTGATCATACTACTGAACTTGAACTGGTAGATTGAATGTTTTAAATGTTAAAATTAAAACATTCTGAGATAAATAAACTGCTATCCTATATGTATATAGAATACATAGCATACATCTTGAGATGTATTACCAATGCACTCTCTTGTCTCATCTGGCCTAATCTGTCACTGACTTTTCTGTCTTGTACGGTTTCTAGTATCAGCTGCAGTTAATATGCCTTCCTTCACCATGGCATTCATTCATTTCTCTCATGAAAAACCCAAACAAAAGAAGACCATTAAGAATTAGAAATAAAATTAATTAAATTAATGTAAATCTAAAAGTTAGAAAGACTCATAGCAACTTTCATCTAAGAGGCAGAAATAAATGTCTGAAGTTCTGTTCACCTGTGAGTACAGAGATGTTAATGATTTAACAGTTAATGCTTTCCTGTTCTATCTGTTCTCAACATTGTCATAAGTGATGAGGTGTTTTTTGGGTTTTAAGTGTATATTATAAAACAAGACAGAAGAGGTGATGCAAGTAACAGAAATGCTATTAGCTGTAAAAATCTTGGCACAAAAACTCCCAGGGATTTCACAGTCAGAGGGGCTGTGACAGCAGAGTCTGACCAAATATTTGAGTTAGAAATTCACAGATTTTGAAGGACTAATAAATAGGTTGGGAGCCAAGGTGTCATACCAGCTATATAAAAGTTAGAGATGAGCAGCTGCATCTCTGAAATTTTTGATGAATGCATCACACCTCATAATGTTCATATATCCACACCCCTTTCTGTACATTGTTTTCAGCATGTAAACCAAAACCAACCACACAGGTTTATATTCAAGAGTTTAGCTCAACGCATTTTAATGCCATAGATGGTGCTATGAATTAATTGGGCAGACTACATTAAAGCTCATCTTTGCCATAAACAGAAAAATTGAAATGAGTGGAGGCTGCATTCTACTGTTAGTGAGAGCAACAAATAAAAGAGGGCAAAATTAAAGGGTTCTGTGAAAAGCCAATGAGCAAGTGCCTATATGAGAGTCTCTGCCTCTCTACTTCCTTTGAGATAACCTGTCTCTGGGGACAAAAACAAATACCTGCATTTGTGGCAGGGATATGAGAAAATGTTTTCCATTTAAAAATTCATCAGCAGAAAGTAATAGAACATTACATGATCAGATAATTTTTATAAACTATTGATAATATATTGATTATTTAGCTTTTTGTACTGGCTGAATTTTGTTCACTGAAGATCTAATAGAATTGTGTAGTTCACACTATTTTACTGCTTTAATGGCCACTACTATTTTCCCCATTCTTCATATTATGTCTCAATGATGATGAGTAATTCCCTTGTAAATACATTCTCAGTAATGAGTTTCTGAGGAAAATTGAGCTATTACCGAATAATATTCTGCGATTCTGGTTGATCTCAGCATTTTCAGAACTAATTCATTGTCTTTCCCTGCATAACTGTGTTGTTATCTCTCTTTTGGTGAGATAAGGAGGAAACCAAAGAACATGTAGATTAAGAGCAAAAACTGAGAAACAAGCTAACAAGCTTCTTCCCTTGGGCTCTTTACCTCAGAACCACTTTTCCAGCTGAGTTACCCAACATTCATCTGCATCTTCAGCTGTGGGGCTATGTGACACTCCATGTGTCAGTGTATCTGTTTTCACATTATCTCACAAGAGAAAGGTGCAGGTTGGCAAATTCAATGTCAATCACTGTAAACTTCACTGTGGCTCAACAGGAGCCTGTGCTAAACATGACCAGTGTGGAGGTTGGCATTGCTGACAAACTGTTCTGGCCATATGGGATCTTCTGGGGAAATGAAGGCAAGGGCAGGTGTGCTGCTGCAAACACGTGAGAGCTGCTAAAGTCAGGTTTGTGGGGGACTGGAGCAGAGCAAACAGCGGTGTTGCCTCTGCCTGTGTTTGGCTCTGTGCTGCAGAAAACAGGTAAATAAATTATGGGACTATTCAGTCACACTGGTTTCTTAGATGCCCTGGAAGAGATTGGTAGCAGATTGCTATTAGAAGAGCTGCTCCTAAAATCAATTAGCTGATGGCTGAAAGTGATAGTAAGGGAATGGAAACCTTTTCTCCCAAAGGCTGTGGGAGAAAAAGCTTAGGAACAGCTCTGTTTCTGCAGGTGTCCATCTGGGCAAAGCTAAGGGAAGTTGAATTTGGAATTGGGTGCAGGAAACAAGGTCTGGGGTTCAATGTGATTTCTGAGTATTGTGCAGAAAAGCTAACAAGTAGTGGCTTTTAGAGACCTTCTTGAGATGAGATGGAAGGTGACAGCCTCCATTAGGGAGGCATGACTGACGGCCTCTTGGGAGTTTGAGCCTGTACACCTTCAGAGAACAGTGAGATTTTTGTTCAACACGTGCCTGAGAGGCCCGAGGCAGCTGTAACTGTGATTGCAGACCTCTGAGAGCTGGTCTGAGCTCCACCAGAATTGCAGGAATAGCTGAAGTGAGCCTGTGTTACAAAGTAATGTTTGATATCTGAAATAATAAAGTGGGATCCAAAAGTTCTTACAGTTAGATTACGAAGCCAGCATTGCCAATTCCCCTGCCTTGCCTGGAATGCTTCTTGTACTCAGTGGGACTTTATATTTAGATATTTCAGGGATAAGTGCCCAGATGATTTTGATTCCAAATTTAAAGAATGTTTTATGTAATCACTGGAATTCATATGGTCTCTGAATATTTTGGAGACTAAAAAGATGCTGGGATACTCATCTTTATGACTACTATTGAACCTGTTGCAATCAACAGCAGTGATTTTTGGCTTAGTGTTTGTTGCCCCTGTCTAAATGTGCTATAAGTGACAGTTACGTTATAATTTCTCTAAAGCCCTGCAAGGAATATTCCTCCAAATTTTTAATTTGCATTTGTTGCTATGTTGTCTCTGCTATATATAATCTGCTGCAGATTCCTTTAAAAATAATTTCCTTTCATGTCGGAACAATCTTGGGGAATAAATCTCATAACATGGTTGAGAGTCAGTTCTGCACAAAACCCTCTCAGAAACTTTGTACCTGGGAAATCAGTGTCTGGAACTGGAACTCCAATTTTCAGCATTTAAATATAACTGTAGCAGACAGCAGTGGCTGTCAGACAGAGACACCATGCAAGGCCTGGGAAGGAAGGTTTGCACAGGAACCATGTGCCTGGAATGTTCAGATTGGTGTCATATCTAGCTCAGTTTTCTCTTCCTACCAGATAGAGACTTCTGCATCAGAAATAAATGTCCATTCAGAAATATTAAACACAGGGGATGAATCTTGTATGATGCTAAACATCTTTGTGCTGGTTGAGCAAAGATTTTGTAACAACAGATTGTATGAAGACCTGCTGACACTTCTGTGAGGGGTTGGATCAGAACCAGTCAGCATCTCCCAGGATCAGTCCTTGTGTTTACATAGAGCATTCCTGAATAATTAAAACAACAGAAGCATTGATGACAGCCTGCAGCACGTAAATTAAAAATACCCAGAAGCTGCCACCCTCTACACCTGTTTATGTATCCTGTCTTCTAAAGGTTTCTGGTACCATTTATGAAAAAGTGATTAGGACAAGAAAATGAAAGGCACGCTCACATCTGTGCTGCACTCTTGGTGTGCTGCAGGTCTGAATCACAGTGGAAAAAACACTTTCAAGAAGACTGAGGTACTTGCAGTCTTCTAAGTTTCTGTACCTTTGAGCCTCTTACCTTCTGTAAAAGTCCTTCCCTAGAAAATGACACCCATAAAGGGTTGTGAAGTGCTCAGAGACTACTGTAATGAGGATTGTCTGATATGTTCCAGATCAAAACCATATGTAATATGGGCATGATTTAGATGCACACACACAAAAAGGTTTCATACTACCGCAATACATACTGAAGAGTCTAAGTTTTGGCTTACTCAAAACTGCTGTCTGCTCTGAAATTTTCTCTAGCCATTTGTGTTTTATTCACTTAAAGGCTCACAAGATTTTTCCATGCTCTGGACAATGAGGGTTTCAGGCTTGTTGGATACCTCTGCTTTTAGTTGTTGAACTTACAGGGCAAAATTTGCCTTTCAAAATCTGGTTATGAGGAAGCATGTGGTTGAAAGCAATGAGAAATTAATTAAATGGGAAGCTTATTTTAAAGGTAAGAGAACGTGTACCTGGCTAATTATGTACTGTAAGTAATTAATCCTATATCTATGGTAAAATTGATAATAATGTATACCAGACTGAGCTAGCCTGGGGGTTCTGTAAGTGTAATGCTCTGTGTGTATCCCTTGGGAGCAGGAGATACCAGCAGAGGTTTTGCATTTCATTAGAACTTTAGACAATTCCATAGATCTCAGGCCTGCTGGGATAAGAGATTGGCCTTACATGACTTTCTCAGAGAGATGTAGTGTAAACACGTTTCTTTGGCAACAGTTTTTGAAATGTTTTCCATGATAGTGGATGTTGCTGTTCGGATGAGCTGGCAGCTGGCAACTTGTGTGTGCTTTGAGCAAATGCAGCACAAGGCATCGGCAGCCCTGCTCTATACTGATACAGGTCAGGTGCAATAATTGGAATACTCGGAAGAAAGCGGGTAAAGATGGGTTTTGTTTTGCTTGTTTCTATCCATCCAAGGTGCTGTAGATAGTATGTCCTGTATTTAGGCAGCTGATGAAATAATTCATTGAATACCTGTGCTGAAAATCTGTCAAGCATTGTAAGGTCTGGAATACAGTGTCCTGCTTTTGCTCTCTTCTACTGACTTGTACGTGCAATCAGTAGAACTTTGTACATTTTTCCTTGTCCTGCATCATCAGGATTTGCCATGCTCTGACAGCAGAGCAAGAACAGAAACTAAGGATTAGTTTAGATAGTTTCTCTGATTATTTTATAGAGACAGTAATCATAAATAGCTGTTTTCCAGGAGCAATAGAAATGCAGTACCAACTCGTACAAACATTTTATTTTTGTAGCAGGCAGATGTAGATACAACTTTAATCCAGCTGCTGAATATACTTGAGCTAAAATCTTTGGTTACCTGTTGTCTTAGTTTTTTGCTCACTCAAAGCCATGACTTGGCAGTTTCCATCCCTGAGGATGTCCTCAGTGTTAATGGTATTCAGCACTGAATAAAGCTGAGATCCTCTTGGTGTCTTTCTTTTACATGGCTGCAACTGTTTTCTAAAAGACTTGTTCTGTAATTAAGAAATAAATTTTAAATTCTACTGGTACACTTCCTTTGAGTTCCTTACTCCTCAAAATTGTGGAATTGCTCAGTAGTGTTTTTAAGTGATTATAAGTATGTCCTTCTGTTTTTTTTTTAAATAAATACTAGTAGAGGAATAATTGAAAATACATCCTTATATTTAAGTAACAGTACAGTAGAAGTTACATCTCTCCTTTAAAATTTCTATCAGTGACATACACTTTGGCTTTATTACTGTGCTCCTTTACATATCAATTCCCTCTGCTTTCAAGGTTCAGAGAGTGGAATTATGCACTAACAGTGCTCAAGGGGCCCCTGCTAGTCTTTGATTATGATCTTTTCTGGGTCAGATTAATAATTCATACAGTATTTCTCAGTGAAAAGAAATATGTTGCCTGTCATCTCCTGTCATTTTTTTAAGGTTTGTTTCAACCCTCTAACAGGACTGAGGCCAGATATAAGTTCATTTGAGGATTAAACTCTAGAAAAAGGATAATTACTGGGTTATGTGAACAGGCACCAAGTAAAGAGCATTCTTGGATGTGTTTTCTGGATCTTCAGCTACTGTGGAGCAACTTCTCATGGAAGATCTGTTACATGAAGCCCTTAACATTCAATAGATAACTTCTGACAGGGAAAAAATATCACTGTGGGCAATAAATTTCCTCTGTGAAAGAGCTGTAGATACAAATAAAATTTGCAGCAGTTTTGAGGGATGCAATACATTTCTCATGCATCCTTTATCTGGTTGCTTTAGGCCATTTCATTACTCATAACATCTTGTTCATGTTCTTTGGGATATAAATGTTATTTTATGTAAAATTTATGTGTTTTAGACTTAAAAGATCTTATTTGATTTAAGAAAAAGATTTATTACTTCACCTAAATTTTTAACTAAGAGAGGAAATCCATTTTGCAGGAGAGAGACCTAGTTATTTCATAAGCATGGTTTAAAGCTGAACACTTCAGAAGATGACACCCAGGGATTCTGAGCAGCTTTGCATTAGCTTGTGGGGTTTGGTTTCTGGTTTTGGTTTTCCCCCCTTGCGCTCAGTTTGCCTGTAGTACTTGGGGCACACACAGAGCTGTTTGCTGTGCCTTCACCCCTTGTTCCTTTCAAAAGAAAAGGACGCAAAGTGTGGCTTGGCAAGTCTCATTAGGCTCCCTATCCTTTGAAATGAGTTTGAAGGAGAGCTCTGGAAAGGGGTGAGAAGAATCTTGTGCAGACATCCGTGGCTTGAGCGTTCCTTCCTGCAAGGGAACAGATGAGGAGAAAAGCTTGTCCAGCCAAACGCATGGCAGTGCTGATTGAAATCCTTGTCATATGATGGACTTTCTGTAGAACTGTGGGAAAGCTGTCAGTCTTCCCTGCCTGCTTGGCTGAATGTGAGGAGAAATCGCTCAATCTGACTTACTCTGTACTAGAAAAATCGGACTATGTGTGTTCTTCTTCTCTTAAAACCATGCTCAGAGATGGAAGGAGACAGTTTCTGCTTCAAAGCAGTCATGATTAGCAGTAATTTAACATCATGTTAAATCTCAGCATCCAAGTCCAAAATTATTTGGAATGCTTTACATTAAATTGAATCAAATAACTGAAGTATGATTAATATCCAGGACTGAGATAAAGTCTTGTTGTCTTTTGTTTGAATGTATAGAAGAGTAATAATTTTAATATTTTCTGCACAGATAACTGTGTTTTTCTTTCACATTTCATCAGCCTGGGGGAGATTAATTTGTAAAATATCAGCAGGGATTACAGCATAAAAAAGACTGGCATGAGAGGCATAGAATTCCTGTCTTTTTAAATGGTATGGATAGGATTAAATTGCAGATGAGGGACTAAAACTTTTTATTAGAGCAACGTAAAAAGGTAGATCAGGCCAAATTGCTCTTGAGGCACAACATTTCAATAACACTGCACAACCACATGGAGAGAATAGCAATGTAACTTGCAAGGGAAGTATTAAGGACAAAGAAATTTGAGTAGAGATTGCAAGGTCTAATCGTATATATAAGTACTTAATCTGTGGCAAAGCTTGAGGCAGCTTAAACTGCATCTGGAAGAAAAGGAAGTAGGCTTTGGGATTATCTGTGTTGCATTTTCTAAGGACAGCTCAGAACTTCCTTTGAACATTAAAACCAGCAGCACCTGGTTAACATGAGCTGGAATTAAAGGTATCCTTAAGCACAGTCTTCAAAGTGTTGGTTCAGGGAGAACTGTTGTGTTTGCTGCATTCCTGGCTCCAAATGTTTTACCCTATTCTTAAATTCTTACTGTACTATGAGGGTGAGAAATGACTGCCATGAACTTTCCCCTGCCACTTTTGTACCCCCTGAGTATTTCTTTGAGCTGGGAAAATCCTGTCATTCTCAGACAGGTTTGAGAGCTTTCTGGAGGTTTTTAACTCAAACATTTACCTCGCAGAGCAAAACATGTCATGTCCTGCTGTTGCTTGGCTGAACAGCTTGCATAGGAAGGCTCATGTCTGAAAGAGTAAAGGAGGCTGCAGATCAAATCCCTAATGATTCATCGCAGTGTGTGTTTCTGTCTGTGTGTGGTCTGCAAAAACTGTGGGTTTATGTCTGTGACCCTCTGTGTCTTTGTTGCTTCCTCCAATACCTGTATACAACTACAATTACCACCAGTGTGGAGTCAACACACACATTAAAAACACACAAAGCTCTCCCTCTGCTGTTCTTGGCCCTCTATTATATAAGCATTTTGGGTTTCACACCAGATGTTATCATACTGTTTAGAATATGGCAATGTAATTACAATTGTATAGTATTACTGCAGTCAGTAGACCTTCTGAATAGATTATTACAATATTTTTTATAAAAATACAGCAGAAACAAAATAAAGTCAAGCCTTTTTTACTTCATCTGAAGGAAGAAGCAATATATTATTGAGCTAAATTACCTTGACATCACATAAGAGAGAGAATTTAGACTGTAACTTTCTCCAATACATTTTATTCAAAGCAGAATATTTCAATAAAATATATAAAAATATTTACTAGAACTGCAGTTCTTGTATGTAAAGCAGTATTTTTAAAAAGCTCTAAGATAAAAAATCAGTTTTAGGTGTAATTGCCAAGATGCCTCTACTCATTATTTAGGATATTGAATCCACTTTCAGAAGAGTTCTAAAGATTATCAGTACAATACCATTACGCATTTCAGTGGAAAAGCCCAAAACCCCCAGAATTTCTATCCTGTTGCAAGTTTTTTCTGACTTTCCTAGTTTTTTTTCCTGACTCTTCAATTTGGTATGCTTCAAGAGGATTATACATCATATGCCTAATAATATAATAACAGTATATTAATGTAATATAATAATTTCTATAACATGGCTAATATAACTTCAGAGTTTCACAGTCTGATCAACAAGACTCAGACACTAAATTCACTCCTCCCTTGGTGGAGTCATATTTAACAAAACCCAGACCAAAGAAACAAACAGGACAAAAAGGGGAAAAAAAAAAAAGAAAGAAAGGCTGGAGGTGGTCACAGTTATTTCACAGGAGACTTGTAACTTTTTTTTGACCGTAGAGTGCCCATTGTTTCCAAAGCTTTCTAGAAATTTATTCATGAAGGAGCTCTGTAGTTTTTCCAGCAGTCACTCATTTGTGTGTGGCAAAGCACAAGCGTCTCCAGCAAACACTCCTGGGTTCTTCTGAAGGCAGCGAGTGAGCTCTGTGATGGTGTGTGTGTTCTGCAGAGAATACCCTGGGATGGAGGGGAACCTGGGCTCAGCCAAAGCTGTCACAGATATGTTGTTCTATGAAGAGACAGTGAGTGTGTGAGGAATCACTGGGAAGAGGGATGTACAAGCCCTTCACAGCTGGCAGCCCGCTGTGACAAACCCAGAGGGAGAGGTGTGAGTACCAGTAAGCTGGTTTGCACATGATGGCTTAGAAGTATGAATGTCAGTCAAGGAGAAAGATTAAGGTTTTCAGAACAGGATTTTCTCACTCGTGTGGTAAGTTCCCACAGAGCATGCAAATTCCCATGTTTTTCCAGGGAGCAATGCATCATCAAGAAACTTGAACTTGAGCAGAAACAGAGGAATGAATTTTTGAGGAGGCCTCTAATGAAGAACTACTCTTCATTAGAGCTCTTCATTTACATGTTCCAGAGCAATTTCTTAGCAAGCCTCTCATCTTTTACATTATCTGTCACCAAATCAAACAATCATCTTTGTGTGATTTAAGATCAGGCTTGTTGGTAGTCAGCAGGCTGTATAACTTTTTTATGCCTTTGGCTATTGCTTGTCTTGTCTTTTAACTAACAATCTTATTTGGAAGTTTCAGTTTGGTGCATTTTTTTTTGTATTTCTCTGGCAGGCATTGGTAGCCAAATTAGACTGGTGGCATTGCTGGTGCCCTGGCTCAGGAGGTTTCTCTGGTTTTAAACTTCTGTTGCTGATAGTTAATGGATATCCTTTATGAGAGAACAATTTTATTTCTAATTCTAAACACTGCCACTCAGAATTATGGCTTCTTATGTTCTAAAATCTATTCTCAGGTTTCCCTTGTCTGAAAATCTAAAGATAAATGAAACTGAAGGAATGTTAGTACATATCCAAGGTGCTTTCACATTCCATTTTTAGGTTTGTGTTAAGCAGGTGCACATCCTGGGGACTGTGGAACAGCTGGACATACTGTTTGACTCCCTGAATCACAACGATTCCTCCACTGTGCTTGTTTCCAAAAATGTAGCAGGTTTTGTTTCTCATCTATGCTATTTTTTCCATGAAATTCTTACTTGAAACTCTTTGCAACTCTTTGCAAGACATTTTCTTGGGTTTAAGTGTATTTTGAGGCTTCACCTTTAATTTATTCAGTTAGCATTTTCTGCTAATAGAACAGATTTTTTGAGAGAGTATTGAAACAGTTTTCAAGAGCAGCTGGAACTGATGACAATACTGCTATAGGACAACACTTATGGTAGCATATGATGCCAGTTTGTTCCTACCCAACAGTCCTGACACGTTAAAATCATACAGACCAGCTTTGTCGTGGTCAGGGCAACCCTATGATAAGGTAATATTCTGGAGATCTTTCTGTGCAGAGGAAACTCTTTGTACACAGGTTGTTGTTTGATGGGCACAGCATTTAAATAGTTCAGTTTTTCATCCAAGCTTAGCTGTTTTCCAGTAGACATATTAAGCTGGAACTTACAACACGCTCCTTTGTCTCAGCACACTTTGAACGATCCCCATGGTATGTGGTCAGAATGTTTACTTCAGTTTAAGGTAAAGGAATTACATCTGGTAGTTCCTAATCAATCAGTTTAGAGGAAATTTGTGGTAGTTCTTTTCCACTGTAGTTTTCTTCAGTAAGGATTACTGAGCTGAATAGGACACATGTATTACACTTCTTGTTTCAGATCTTTTGTAGACCACAAAAGTCTTTTTATGTTGTTTTGCACTTTGCTCACACCATCATTGGTGCTTCTACTTCAGGCTGAGATTGTGCAACAAAGTTTTGCAGTAAAGGAGTAAACTGAGTGTCTGTAGTGCTGAGAATGGTGAAAGACCTGGTGGATGGCAGGCTTAGTGACACACATGGACTTTCTGTGCTGTTTGATGTCTTGCTCAGTAGAGACACGTTGCCCAAGATTCCTGGTTATTAACCACTCTGTAGAAGAGGAAAAACCTGAATTCTTGTCTCCCAGCTCTGCCTGATCTTTGATAAAACTTGTTGGTTGCACATTCATATACATAAAAAAGGCTTTCATACATCCCTTGACTCAACGTTGTCCTTGAAATTTAGGTCCTGTTTACAAGATTTGATATGATCTTACCAAAAGAGTAGGTTAAGAGAATCACAGAATCATTAAGAAATCAAGAAGTACTGTATGCTTAGTTTATTAACAAGCAACACATTTGGTAAGTGATGTACAGTCTTAGGTCAAAAGGGCCTTTTATTTATTTGTATATTATTACTATCTTGTAAGAATTGGGCTGTACTGAAAAATTAATTACTGCTAGAATTTGCAGGTTTGGGTTTTTGTTTCACTTCAATCAGAATGTTATTTTGTGAAATTAAATTTAGATAGTGCTTGCTTTTTATTGTTCTCTTTTCACATTATTTTCAGTTTGAACTCACAAATTGTCTTTTCAAAATTTCAGAGAGGTAAATTTGGGTTCAATGTTTTAATAGAGGAAGACACATGAAAATAAGATGTGAATGCCATAAATGCACTTCCAAATTATCTGACACTCTTCATCACTGCTGATAACATTGAAGACTTAGTGTAATAACTTAGTAGCTATATCATAAAAAGGATTCAAAATTACCTTTAAATTCACATTCTAATACCATCAGACACACATTTTCTATTTTATCAAAAATATGGTCAAACAGAAGTAAATTATAAATGGGTAAGAGAATTTTTATAACAATTTTTATAAATTGCATTAAATGATAAAGTAAAACTTATGGGTTGCCATATTTCAGAATTTAAGAATTCTGTGGTTTGAGTGTAGCAAATAAATATGTCTCAGAGTCAAGTTTTCACTCATATGTGAAATTTTAGTAGAGTTACAGAATGTCTTAAGTGGTGAAGAACATTCTGTAGAAAATTATTGATTCCAAAGTAGAAAATCTGGTTTTTAAATCATGCAGTAAGACTGGATCACCCATTAAAATTACAGTCCTGATCCTGTCCAACATAATAGAAGTTTTAATGTTTTCCAATTAATTTCCTCTTTCTCACCTTGTTATGCCTTTGTAGATTTTTCTAAAAGCTAGAAAATAAATTGAATATAAATTTAATATATGCTTTCACATGTTACAGAATTGTGCTCCATTATTGAATGGTTGTAGGTGTGGCAGAGATTAACATAAGAAAGGCTTAACCTTTCCACATTCAACCACATGAAACCTCCTTACAGGACAATTGCAATATTTTGAAGGAGTCTTTTTTAAAATGTCCTGCACAGGAAATTCTGGTGTAGAGGAAAAAATTCTAATGAGTTCAATAGACTAAGGAGGAAAACAGCTCTCCTGTCTAACTGCTAAGAGATGAAAAAGTGCATTTTAAAGTGCTGGCCATAATTTATCTCGGTACATATGTCAGTTTAGACAAGATGTCACTTCCATTAAAGAAGATACCCAAATTCCTGCTCCCAGTATTAAAGTCACATTAAAGATATGTTCCAGCATATCTGTTTAGTATCTTTCATGAATTATATTTCAACAAATATTATCCTTTATGATGGCAAATGTTCTGGTTTGTAGCTTCATTGTCAGGGTACTGGGCTTTCCTTGAGAGAATTTGTTTTGGTCAGACCTTTCCTCTCAAAGAGTGACATATTTGGTCTCTGACCTTCTGTATGTGTCTGATATGGATAGGGAAGAAGTGAGTAGTGACCATTATAAGGTATATTTTATTCTATTTTTACTCTTAGCTGAATTTTTCATAAACCTCTGTTCTGCTGAGCTGTTTGTTACCTATTTGCTACCTTACCCACACTTCCTTCAGCTTCTGTTAAAAAGTAGAATAATGTTTACATTGTGGACTTTGTCATGATTTGGATTGTCAGCATTGAATTCAGTGCAACTCTAAGCAGCCATTTGGGGTACCAGAAACAGGTTAGTCAGAGCAGCCCAGAGGGAAGGCACAGAGACTGTTTGATAACACACCCCCTAATGTGTGTGGCTAATTATTTTCTTGGTTTTAACAATTTTTAATGTTAAACAAACAATCATGTAGCACCATTACTAATCATCTTCTGAGGTTATATTTGTGCTTCAAAATTAATTATAGTAAAATTAGTGCTGTTTCTCTGCACAGGATCTCAAAACACTTTGTTACATGACATTTTTCCAATGCATAAATAGAAAGTTTATCTGTATTTCTCCCAGTCAGAATTAATTCTGGAGACCTATTCTTTGCATATGCAAATCAGAGTGTTAGTCTCCAATATGACATAATTGTTTGAAAGAATAGAAGGGGGCAAATGAGATGAAGTTGCCATTACATTGAAAACCTATCAAGAAATATGTGTTTCTTTTATTAATATTAAATGATAGGCAATGATGTATTGAAGCTAATTGGCTTCCTTTGAAAAGTAGGTTCAGACAATTAAAGGAAGGTGTAAATTATTAAAAATACAAAGATTTTTGGTAGATCTAAGAATGAGGAACAGCTCGTTTCATCTGGAGCATTAAAAGCACATAACAGCTTTTAGCCTGAGTGATTAATCTCTTGAGGTTTCTGTTTGGAAGCACATATTCTTTCCAAAGACCTTGCTAATAATATTATGTCATTAGATCTGCCCCTCAACACAGAGACGGAGGTTACAAAGTTATTAGAATTACTTCCATGCACCTGTTAATGAAAGAAAGATGCATAGATAGAAGGCATAGAAGGCTTTAGAAATTCAGAATTCAGCTTCAGTCTGCATAATCAAGCAGAGAGTACTGTCAAATCAGAAGGAGAGTGTCTATCTGATGGAAATACACTCCTCTCCACAAATCGTTGATTACTCTTTTCTAATGAGAGCTGACTTGGGATAACAGCCAAGGAAAACTACTGCTTTCTCCACTGAAAGTTTCAATAAAACAAATGTCTTAATCCAAATCCCTTTATGGTGGTCCTTTTTGATTGCTTGCTTTTCACTTCCAAGGATGTTTGTGCAGAATGTGATCCTGCCGTGATCTCAGTGCAGAAATGAGGATCTGCTCTTTGATGCTGAGCAGTTACCAAGAGTTCACGGGCATCGTCTGCGGGAGGCTGAAATCAGAGACACTGCAGGAGGACAGTCAAGGCAGAGCTGCCATTTTTAAGATGTGATTTAAAATCATGTGAGAGGCACCTGAGATTTTAGTGCTTGCTCTGCTTTTGATTATTTTCCTATAATGGAAATACAAAGATAGTCTAAGATAATTCTCTATTGAAATGAATACCATTGTTCAGTCACTTTAAATGGGTATTTTTCCAATGCCTTTCTGTAAAAATGAGAAAATCTATCCTAAAGGAGGTCGTTTACAAGATGCTTTAAATGAGCATAGCATTAATAAAATCATAGATTAGGATGTTTAAGTTTATTGCCCTTTCAACACAGGAGTATTACTGCTGTTTCTATTTTTCTGCTTTAACTTTTGTTAGTATATACCATCAAGTCTTTCACTTATATCCAGTATAGTGTTGCTTCCACAAATCCTGTTAATGCTCTGTCAGTTGTGCATTTCTCTTGTACCTAACATTTTACACATAGTTTAATTGATCAGACTTTAATTACTGTTTTGTTTGCTGTTGTTTTTATGTTGTTGTCTACATCAGCTAATGGTCTCCTCTGTCTGCCAAAATGGAAAATAGGAAGGAATACATTTGAACATAATTCTACGTGTTACAGCACTTTATGACAAGAATGGGATATGTTACTTTTTAAATGGTGACACATAGGAGCAAAGGGAATCTAAACTGTGTTATGAAGAACAAAACTCCAATGACTGTCAAAGATTGTAGGTGTCAGTATCTTTTCTTCTACAAAGCTGCTCTTATTGAGCCTTATTAATGCTATGCAGACCAAAGGTCATGTGCTTACAAAATTCCTTTCTTCTAAAGCATTAAATTATTGATGGCAGAGCTGTGAGGGGATGTGAGCAGGGACAGCTTTTCATTGCCAGCCCAGCCAAAACAAAACAACCTTGATAGACCCGTCTGGTATCTTCAGTCTCAGAAACTATAAATTGTCTCTCCCTGACTCGCTCAGTTTCAGATAATGAGGTGTCTGACAGCCTGGCCCATTGGTCTCCATGTACAATGTCCCCTTGTGCTTAGGACATTTGCTTATTTTGTGGTATAAGTTACGGTAACTCTCTTCAGCAGTCCTAGAACTAATGCTATTATCTCTATACCATCTACTGCACCTTCAGGTGGGAAGGCCCTGCAAGGGGACAGCTCTTGTGCTGCCATAATCCTCTCCAGCCAGATCCTGAGCTTTGGGAATTACAGTCCTTTTGCACACCTTACAGCAGTCAGCATGAGGGACAGGAACTTAAGAGGAGATGGGACATAATCAAGTTGGTGGAGGGGGGAATTGTGCCTGAATGTTAAAAGTTGCACAGAATTTCAGCAGGTAAGTAAATGCATTGACAGCTGGATTTGCAGTTGTTAGATGATCTGAGAAAAGCACATCTCCAGCTCTCAAGGTTAGTCTGACAATGCAGCTTGTTACTGAGTATTATTTTAAACTCTTTATTATTTGCTTCCCCTTATGTGTATGTGTGTTTGTCACCTTACTGAATTTGGGTGACATGGTGTCAGATTATTTACATGACTAGAATCACAGGGTCCTTGAGGTTGGGAAGGACCTCTGGAGATCATCCTTTTTAAAAATAACAAAGTCACTAAGTTTTATAACTGTGAAAGTTGCACACATTTCCAAAGAATAAAGTCTTTAGCATATGGAATTTACAGACAATTTTACAGAACTCATGTTTTCTATGGCTCTTCGTTGTATCCTGTTGGACAAGATTTATGATTCACAGACTGGAAATATTTTTTTTTTTTTTGCTAGAAGCCATCTATGTAAAAGAAAAATTAATGCATATGGTTTTAAAACTAGAAAGTTTTGAAGAGAAAAAAGGTGATTCCTGTGCCAATTAGATGAGTAGTTGTATTTTTCAATCTAATGTTAAAAAGTCAAAGCTGAAGGTTTCCCTTCTGTAAATTCAATTTAAAAATATCAGAATGAAAGCTATTCCTCCATGATCATCACTTTTGGATGCACAGTAATATATATTGGCTGAAAAAACACAGACAGCATGAGTAATTATTTCATCAGATCACTACATTGCTGAAATTCCAAAAGGTTCAAAATAAAATGTTTGAAACTCATCCTGTAGGCTAATTGTGTTTCCTCAGGCCCCAAGAGAATGCAGGATGTCTCCATGGCAACTGCTTTTTACTTTTTTATTTAGAAAAGTGTTTATGCATCATACCTCACATGTTGTCAGGTACAAGGCAAACCTAATGCTGGAGAATTTTAATAGTCAGCAGCGTTGCCTTTTGCAGCATTTCCCTTAGTGTGGATGTTCCAGTGGGGATTTCTGATCTCAACTAGACTTTTATAATCAAGTGGTCATACCAATATATTTTTGCATTGCAAAATACTTATTTGATAACAAAGACAATGATGTCTCCTTGCCTTAGATAACAGCAGTGGCAGTTCAGCAGAGTCTGACTGCCCTCAGTTTGTGTGCAAGTTCCGTGTTAACGTAGCAGAGGCATCACTGCTGTGATATTGATTGGCATCGATACCAAATCTGAGCCTGACAGAACAGAGCAGATTCTGTTTGGGCTTTATTCAGTCCATATCACATGATTGGCACTTGGCTGTTTCACAGACTATAAACTGGTGCAGAATTAGGATGAATATACTGGAACTGAGAAGGGAATCCAAGTTCTGGGAGTGAATAGGAGCCTGCGAAAGCTCCCTCTGCTCTTCAGGGTAGCATATTCAGGACATGAACACCTACAGCAAGTATTTGCCTTTCAAATGAACTCTCCAAATGACTGCAAACAACTCATTTCACCTCCGTAACTCTGTTCCTGCATCTACAGGTAGTATTAATGATTTGTTTTTCTGAAACACTGCAACATCTGCACTTTTGAAAAGAGATGAATTATAGCTCAAAGCTTTTCACTCTTAGAGAATATGAACCGATTTACTTTCCGGAAATATTTTGCCATCATCAGTTCTTTCCCATTAGTGTTTATTTATACTAATGATACCAAGACTGTGGCCATTTCAGTCACCTGCACAGCTCTTGTAGTTGCAGTCATTCTAGAGACTTACTCAGCAGTTTCAGTTCTGGCTTCCTGCTTGTTTTTGTCAACACAGGATTTTTGCTAGGGCTGCATAATTGTATTGCTTCATATTTGGCAGAAGCCTGGTTGGAGGGCTTTGGCCAGCTGTTCCTACCTATGCTTTTACCTCATGACTGAAATCTGTGCTAACATAGCTCATATTGTGTGAACCAAAAGGCTGGAAGGGATTTTATCTTCTGTGTGTGGTCTTCTGGAAGGGACAGTGAACTGCATGGAGAGGGATAACTGAGTGACTCCCAGTTTTTTAAAAATTCTGGAACTCTTAGCAGGGCTCTGCTGAATTCAGTACTGAGTTTGGGGAAGCAGTGGCAGTGAGGGCAAGAATCTGTCAAGGATGTTTTAGATGAGGTTGGCTCTCTTGTATAAATGAGGATGGTTAACAGATCTATTTAACCTGTTGGGGTCCCCTCCAAATCTACTTCTACAGGTTTATGGTACTTTACAATAATATTTTTTAAAAAAAATTCTCACTTTACTGACTGGTTTTCTTACCTTCAAACATTTGAGTTTGAAGTTTGTGAGAGTAAAACTCTGCTTACTGACAGGCTTAAAATTAACCATTTATTTAGGTGATTTATCAAATTGAAGTCTGTCCTCAGCGTCCCATTCTGGTTCTTCACCCTCTCCTTGAGAAATACGAGACCAGCACGGTGATGACTAATCCTGATGCTGTTGTGGTGTGTTGAGATGCATCAGTGAGGAACACTTTTAAAAACATTTCCTATTGTTTCAATTAATCTTTAATAAATCAAGAAACAGTGAAACTGCTGTGTGACCTTGACCAAAAATAACACACTTCAGCTGCCTACATAGAAAAAACAGTTCCCTGGCAGTTTAGAAAGTACAAATTGTTTGTCCAGAGTAATCATCCAGTAATGATCACATCTATAAAGAATTTGTAATTGGTTTTTATGGAAAATATACAAACAATACCCTTGCCCCTGCTGTGCAATAGTAATAATTCATTTATCAGTGGCAGCTTGATAATAACAAACTGCCAGTCTATATTCTAGCTTGTACTAATAAGAAATTTCAGTCTCCTGTTCTAGTCCCAGAGAAGTATATTGGAAAGCAGCACTAGGCATGCATTGCGTATGCCTAAATGACAGTTGATTCAGGCTTTCAGTTGCTCCCATTAAAGCAGGTAAACAGCTTGCTTGTGGTTTTTATTTGCACAAATAGCAGATATAAATGTGTACATTGCCATGAAACTGAAGACAAACTAGTTGTTAACAGCTGGCAGGAGAGAAAAGTATTGGCTTGAAATGTGTTTATTGTAGCCTTTTTTAATTTGTATTTTCCAATAGCAGTAATAAGCAAGAACATGCTGTAGAGTGAAGGCAAACCCTTCATAATGGTCTTGCTTTCTCCAAAATTGAGTAGCAACAGCCTTTGTGGTATTTACTTACTGTTTACATTGATTATCACCAAAGAGATGAGTTCTGCTCTGGGAATATTATAAATATATGATAACAGTCCCTGCTTTTGAGACTCCGGGATGATTTATTTCATCTAATCATGATTTTTTCATATGCCTTATTTATTACAAAAACCTTTTTCTATATCTGACACCTCCATCTCTGAAATCTTCCTTTAGATGAGGAGCATTCAGAGCTAAGGCTTCAGCTTTTGTTTTTATCAAAAACATAAAGCACGATTTGCTTTAGGAGCTTCTGGGCCTCCTGAGGAACTTGAAGAGAACATGGGAATTACACACCATTTATCAGATGAGTAATTGTAAAAGTCAATACTAACTACACACCTCCTAAAGAATCATCTCTACAGACAGAAAACCTGGTAGAAAGTCTGGCTGCTTTCTGGTGCATTCCCAGTTCTCCTATGGAACACAATAACAGTAGAGAATCTGCTTTCAGAACCAATAGTAATATCCATTTTGGAAATTTTTAGTGACTAATGGATTCAATTCAACATCTGTAGAAATGCTGGGGTTTGTTCCTGATGTCACAGAGGATGTTTAAAAAAAAAACAAAACAACAACACAACAAAAAAACCCCAAAAACAAAACAACAAAACCCCCCCAAACTGTATAAAAAAGAAGTAAAAATGAGAAGCATTCAAGAATGCATAACTCTCTTCTAATAGCAATTTTAACTCCTTTGGTGAAAGTCTTCTCTCAGAAACAGAAATGTTGACTTCAGTAAGCGTTTCAAGCATGGCTCTTACCTTGTGTTGAGCCCTCTAGGGTTAATTTGAAATGAATAGAAGCTGAGCAGTAGATGGAAATCTCTTTTTCTTTAGTAATATTTGTATCAGGTAGGATGTTTCAAACTAGTTTAGATCCCAACTAAAATATACATATGCAGGGCACAAAGGAGAATGATCATTGACCAATAAGCTGAATATAAATTGATGGGAATTGAGTTAGAGATACTGAATAAATCAACATTATCCTAAATAAGAATATAACTTTCTGGTTTAAAAAAAAGGAAAGAAACAAAACACAAAAACATGGTGTAAGTAATGTCTAACATAGGTAGGTGTTTTATTTTTTTTTTTACAGAGCTTGAATACAAGCAAAAATTAGAAAATGTTTCTGTCACAAACACCAAATTTCTAGGTCTCACCTGCAGTATTTACCTGGTTGCATTGCCTAATGCTCTCCTGGCCCTATTTCTCAGTGTAGCAGTAAAATTTTGGGGCAGTAATTGTGGGAGAGTTGTGAAAGAAGGGAACAGAAAAAGGCAGAAAATGGAGAAAAAAAGAATTACAGTTTCTTTTCATCATTGTTTTATTAGTTTTCCATTCCTTTTCTCCATATATTAAAGATAATTTGTATGATTGCCTTTAATCAGCTAATAACTAATAAGTAAAGAAACTTGTTGATGTGAGGTGTAAGAGGAAGTTCATGGAAGAAATGTAGTTATGTGGTAACATCTGGATGTTAACATGGCAACAGAAACCCTGACAGACCCTCAGCATTACTGCCACTATCCCATAAATCCATGGATGCAGAAATACCATGTAATACAGGAATTGCAACCAAAGACAGGGAAGGAGCAGTAGGAATAGATTAACTCATAAGAAGAAAAAGTCTGTTTTCCATAAAAAGACATTAATTAAAAATAAAAGGAGGTGGAAAGGAAACACAGAGCTCAGAGAAACAGATTGCTTCTTATGGATGTATTTTTAGGACTTTTCACGGGTGACAATTACTTTGGGAAAAGAGCTACTCTTGTACATTTTTTCCCAGTATTGAGTATGGTGCAGTGTGTGTGTGAGTACAAATACACCTGCAGGGATAATACTGAAAGATTTTTAGCATGGCATCAGTCATTTAGTACATACATTAATTCCCATTTAAGCTTTATCTGATCATGTCTTTTAAAGCTAAGTTTCTCTAGAAAGGTAATGAAAAATAACCCATACTGATTTTTTATTAGTTGCAAATATCATCTGCTAATTTAAAGCTGCCTGGGGTTGGTTATTCTGTACCACAGAGGAACACAAATTCAGATATTGTGTACTCTGCCCTTCAGCATAGAAACAAAGGTATTTCTCCTGATACGCTTGAGGATGGAGTGTCACAAGACCCATTCAATCCCACATTCCTTTAATTGTGCCAAAATATTACGATGTAGGTCAAAGTTTAAGGACCACAGCAGGGTCCTCAACTCGTTTTGAGCTTTTCACTTCTGAAATGCTCTTCTTTGGTATTGCAGATACAGTGATTAAACTGAGAATATCAAGAAAACATACTCCTCCTGGTCACCAGCACAAGAAGAAGCCACATGCCTGTGCACTCACAGGCACACATATTTATTGTATGCAGTGTAGTTAAACTGAGTAATTAATCAACTTGACTGAATCCAAGAAGAATGGGAAGCCTAACATTATTATAGTTTCCTTGCATCAGAGACCAGGAAAGCTCAGGGAATTTTCTAGGAGAAACAGACTGGAGATTTTGGTGAAGGTTAATCTTTAGAAACAATACAGGTTGCAGATGTTGCAAACTAAAGCAAAATTTCATAGACATAAGTTTTAGTTTATTAGCTAGTTTAATTTCGGCATCCTGAAATAATAGATGAGATACTTTGCTCCATTTTCATTTCTATATATATTTATATGGCCCTCCTTTCTTGTTTCATTTGTTTTGGAGCCTTTGCAGATCTTCTTTGACAACCCATTAAAGCTGTCAGGATTTTTTTCTACATCATTGCCTTTAATTCTACTCCTGTCTCATTTTTTCCCATCATATTCTCCTCTCCATCTCTCTTGCTGTTGTCAACTTTTTTTTTTTTTATTTCCAGCTCTCTTGCTGCTTTGCCTTCTGATTCATTATTTGAAATAGAACTTTTCTCCTGTGAAGAATCACAGGCACGATTAACATGATATACTCTTTCCTCAAACATAGACATTTATCACAAATGGTGAGCAGGAGCTTCTGAGTAATGTGATTTGTAAGTATATGTTGAATCCCTGTAGTTCCAGCAGAACACTGATTGCTACTCTGATAATGTTGTTCAAACTTAAAAAGACTGTCAGTAATGTGGAAAGGATAAGATAAGCAGGAAGACCATTCTGATTTTGATATGAGGAGAAAGCACATGGGAGCAAAATAAAATCCCTTAATAGCAAAGCCTTGTAAAAATAAACAAGGCTAAAAGCTGGGGGTGTATTTATTATGGCATGTGTTGCAGAAGCTCAACACTTAGATATTTTTACTCATGATATCTTGAATAACTGGGGAATATATCAAATAAATACTCTTTGTATACAATATAGACAGACAGACTGATAGATGTAAGATGTCCAGAGCAATGGGAGCTGTTTAAAATCATGCCCCTGAATTTGTTGCACTCAGATGGGATGAGATTTTCCGAAGTAATGAGTATCCTTGAGGGTCTACTTGCTGCTGTCACAAAGGGATGTTCTAAGTCCTTGCTGTAAATCACATTCATCTCTTCCCCTAAATGTATTCCCAGCTATGCACCAAAAAGAGCAGCGTGCTGAGTCAGGAAAACCTGTTAATTTTGCTCTAAAATGAATTCTGACAGAGAAAATTCTCAGCCTCCTCACCTGGGGGGTTCCAATGTAGAAAGGTCAAGATAAGGGGTTTCATAATGAGACCACAGGACTAGTAAGAGAAATCATTAACAGTATTAATTACTGCTCCTTCAATGGGGTCCATGTGCTGGCTTGGCAAGATATGGGCAAAATGTTCCCATTTATCAATGGATAAATGGACAAGAAGGTTCTGCAGTACAACTTGCATAGGAATGCAGTGTAAGTTGTCTAAAACTGCCAAGGAGTTAATTGTAAAATGACTTCTCATTAACAACAGAGCTGTTTTCACTAGATTGCACAGTAAGTCACATTTGCAAATTCATCAATGATAAGCTCTTTGGAAAGTTAATAATTTGTTGTTGAACACTGTCATTCCAATCTCTGATGGGCTAAGGCAATAGAGCAGAGACTTGGGGTGGTTCAGCCTGGAGAAGAGAAGGCTCTGGGGAGACCTTTGAGCAGCATTCCAGATCCTAAAGGGGCTACAAGAAAGATGGAGGGGGATTTTTTACAAGGACATGCGGTGATAGGACAGGGGGTCAGGGCTTTAAAGTGTAAGAGGGTTGGGTCAGATTGGATATTGGGAAGGAATTCTTTGCTGTGAGGGTGGTGAGGCACTGGAACAGATTGCCCAGAGATGCTGTGGCTGCTCCCTTCCTGAATGTTCAAGGCTGGATGGGGCTCTAAGCAACCTGGTCCAGTGGGAAGTGTCCCTGCCCAGAGCAGAGGGGTTCAGAATAGATGATTTTGGTGACCCTTCCAACCAAAACCTTCCATGTATAGATGCTGAATGGTTAAAACTGTGAGGTGGCAGGAGTTGCCTGTGGTTCAGAATGGATCCAACAGAATCTATAAATATTGTCTTTTGCTGCCATCCAGTCATTCTACTCCTAATTCTGACATCCATGAGTGTAACCTATCCCTCCAAAAATGATAGCTTACACAAGTTAATAATATCTTAAACAAAGTTTTAGGTTTTTAATGCTGATCAAAAAGAAGCACTGCAGTCTTTTGTTGATTTCCTAACTCTGTCTGCCCTATGTGTTCTGGTCCTTGTATTCTATGCATAAAAGCAAATTAACAGATATGCACCATATTAAGCAACTTGTTGACTTAGTATTTTATAAACTGAAGCACATATTAAACGTGGTATTGTTTCTCCTCATTGTAGTCAATGGCAATATTCCCAGGAGTGTTATTAATTGCAAGAATGGGCCCAAAAGCTGGTTGTGCCTTAGTTAAATGAGGGTACAATAGATCATTCTTTCAAGAATTTGAAGCCTATTTAAAATATTTGTTTGTTTTTGTTGTTGTTTGGGTTTTGGGCTTTTGGTTGTTTTTTTTGGGGGGGGAGGGGGCGGGGGAATTAGGTTTTTTTTAATGAGATAGCATTGTGCATCATTGTGTGAACAGTGTGCTAAAACCTGACTAAAATATTTTAATTAGTCACTGAGGGACTGTGCTAATGCCCTCATATGTTAGATTATATGCAAAATGAAGAACTGTATCATGCAAGCTCAGTGCTCTGAAACGTAATGTGAATCTGTAACAGGAATTGTTCACACAATTAGGAAGCAGCAACAGTTGTTTGAAAGACAGAGACTACATGTTAGTCTGGACTAAAGGCCTAGCAAACATAATGGAAAGCTTCCTTCAGAGACCAGATGGAGTCAGAAAACTTTGTGGTTTCTCAGCAGGTGGCCAGAAGGCCTCCAAAAACTAAATGTGGAAGAAGGGCTCTAAATTCTGCCTTTTGAAAGGACTTGACTTGCCATTTCAAAGTTATGACTGTGCCCAGGTTACAGCACAGCCCAAGAGCACCACGGCATCTGCCATGGGAGCTCCACACCCACCAGATACTTAAAACCATGCAAACAGAAAAGCCAAAGTTTGTTAGATAGTCACAAGTTCAGAAATCACAGACCATGGGAAGGTGACATGTACATCTCTTGAAGTTTAAAGGTAACTAATACGTTGGGTTAATTTACTCTCTAATTCTGAACATTCAGATCTCTTTAGATAACTTCTCAGAAACTAAGTGAAGGCTGAGATACTTTTCCAGTGTCTTGATTCTACCTTGATTTTAAGTAAAAATTCTGAACAAGTAACACTGATGAAAAAAATGTGATATTTTGTGTCACTAATAATCAGAATGGCACGAAGGAGGCGTTTGGATGGAATTTAGGTGCCTAAATCCAAAGCTGCAGTTTTGAATATTTTCCTCTCTATTAATATCTTTATGTGAGATTTGCAAAAGATCTGTGAGATGCTGTGGTTTTAAGTGACTTACCAAAACTTTATGTGGAGAATCAGTGTCTCAAGAAGACCCAGATATTGACTTATATACAAAATACAGAAACAACCTTGGATCTGGTCATGAACCAGAACTTGGGTTTGACACTTCAGTTACAAACAAATCCTTGAATGTGGGTCTTTTCTTTCTTTCACTTATCCATTTACTCCATTTCACCCCACTTCTTCCCTGCAACCTTCAGAAACATAGACAGAATCACCACACTCTCCTCACACAAATGTTATTACATTTTAGTGTAACTTTTTAGTGGCTTTGTACTCTTTTGGGAGGTGGCAGCTGATAGGTTTGAAGTCCCCAGCTAACAAAGAACTTGTATATCCTATATACAGTTTTTATTTCTTTACTGCCCAGTCCAATTATAAAATACTTTGCCTATTGATTCAGATCAGAAGGTCACATTTTCTTCATAGCATCTGGCTATAGGTAGCTAATACTTACTGTTATTGCCAAACCCAACCTGTGCCAGACTGGTTTGGATCATCTCCAGCTGTGAAGAATGCCTCATCCTAATTCCACAGAGGCTGCTTGCATGAAACATGAAACCATTGGAGTGCCTCAGAATGGTCACAGAGGAATTCGGGCTTCTCCCTGCCATGATGGGATAAAGAGCTTAACTGAAGTGCATTACACAAGGCACACAGCACAGACAACAAACAGGAGGAGCTGGAAGGCACTGTGCCATCACAGAGACATGGTGGGATGACTGGCCCAGCTGCTGTGCTACCATGGATGGGTCTAAACTCCTCAGAAGGGAGAGGCAAGGAAGGACAGGCAGTGGGGTAGCCCTGAATGGTTGAGGGCGTTTTGGTTGTCTAGAGCTGGTGCTGACAGGGTTGGGTTTTTAAGGGTAAGAATCAGAGCGAATGCCAAAAAGGCAGATGTCATGGTGGGAGTCTCCAGAGCAGGATGAAGAGGCAGCCAAAACGCTCTGTAAGCAGCTGGGAGAAGCTCTCAAATGTTGGCCCGTGTTCTTACAAGGGTCTTCAACTTACCTGATGTCTGCTGGAAATACAACAGAGAGGAAACAGTCTAGGAAGTTCCTGACTGGCAGATCTTGTCCAAATCCTAAGAGCTGATGTAGGAAATAATACAAAATGACAGAAATTCTCTCATAAAACACTGTATTTAATTTTATAATTTACAAGTATTTTTAGGACTTCTTTTATTACTGTTTTTTGACACTGTCAGTAATTTGGATGATCACACTTGTACAAAGTTTTGTAGTCTATAAATTCTTAAATGATCTTTATTATGTTTTGAAAAGGGAACATTTCCAAATGTTTTTGGAAATTTAATGGTGGCTTATTTACAACTGGGAACACAGAATGATGGGTTATTAAGAATCTATCTCCATTTTCTCAGAATTTGTTTCAGGAGTAATTTCAATTTTTTATTAATTATAGAACAACCTGTCATTCAAATACTCTAACCCTTGCCATTTACACACCTTACTATATTTTACAGATGTAAATATTTAACCCTGATTTACAAAGAAGGAAATTGAGACACAGGTTCATGTCTTAGACTAGTGGAAACTGCTTTCATAAATGAAGGAATAAAAGCCTGTGTTCTTGTTCCATTACCGGTGCTCTGTTCACTCCATCATCCTGACAGAAGCAAAACCACCTAATGAGATTCCAGCTGAAGTTGTGGATATCAGCTTATACCTGTGAGGCACCACAGGCTCTGATTTCAGTATAAATACCTAAGAACTTTCATGGAAAGGCTTGGATGTGGAGGGAAACTTGCAGAATTACATCTAATGTCCAGTTTCAGTGACAGGAAGCACTAAAACCAGACTCACAGCTGTGCCACTTGGAAATGATCTCTCATAGATCTGCATTTCTCTGGTTATATTTAAGGCTTAGAGCTTCAAACAGATTCGCATGCATTTGTATGAATATTCACATTTGTATGAATGAGCCATGCAAAATTCATCCTAGAAAGGTGTTATTTTGGGGCACCTTTTCTGATGCATGAGGCAGGAACAAGGGCTATAATACTCCTTGCTGAGAAGATTTTAAAAATGTCGATCCTTTGAAATGCATTTTGCTAGAGAAGACATTTTGAATAAATTATATTTGTCTGTAAGAGAAATACACTTCTAATAAAAAATATAAATACCCAGGGAAGACCTTCTAACTATGTGCAGCCAAAGGAGTTACAGAAAGGCAGAAGAAGGAGGAAATTACTTGTAAAAGGATGAATGAAGTAAGATTATTTTGGAGATGAGACATAGATCTACACAGTACTTTTTCTTAATATTTCCCAGGATATGTCCTGTGTTTTTCATTTCATTGGCTTAAAAGAAATGCTTTTATTTCCAGAACAGAACTCATGGCACACAAAAGGGATGCCCAGAGTTTGTAGTGTAACAGAAAAGTCAGGCACTGAAGGCACAATACTCATATCAGATTGCATTCATTTGTCTGAAGTAATGCTGGAACTCATTCATCCAGTTCAGTGAAACACAAACCTTTATCTCTCAGAGATGTACTACAGGACTTCTTTTTTCAGAGACGTAGTGAATGACGTGAGGATTCCTGATGGAAGGTCACCTTCCTTGACTGGATTTGTTCAATACCCTGTACATAACCAGGAGTGATGGCCAGCACTCACAACACCAAGAGGCTGGAAATGTATTTATGACCAATATAATTAAAAAAGATAACATTAAAGAGGATTTGTTTATAGGACTACCTACCAAAACCAGGTTGTAGCTAAAGAGAGACCAAAGGAAATAACTGCAAAGCCCTGAGGTCTCTGTGTTGCTGTTATTTATTGGAAATGGGGCATTACTTTGTATCCATGTCTAATATGGTAGGTCTTTTAGAATTACTCTCACATAAGCATGAAATAATAACAATGGTCATGTGAAGTTCAAAATGGTCCTGAAGCTTTTTTGATCTCTTACTAATAGAGGACACAGCTGTAAGTGGAATTGTCAGTTCTTTTTGGCATGGGCCAGGCTATACATAGTAAGTGAGCATTGGTTAACTGCTGCTTTTAGAAGTGAATCTCTGACTGATTTCTGGTCACATTCCTGTTTCTGACAGGTGTGTTTTTCAAGTATCTGTGCAAGTTGCTGGAGAGCATTTGATGTGAGTAGTAGAATGGATCAGAATAATATTTCTTTAAAGATAGATATGTAAGCCCTGGTTTCTGCTGAAGGAGCTTTGTGACAATCAAGCAGTTTTGCCAGCTCACAGACAACAGAAACTCAGTGACTTCAGCAGAGCTGTCCTTTATATTTATTCTCCTCCCTGAGCTCTACAACATGGGTTAGGCAGCTGAAAACCCAGGCCTGCCTGTGGACTTCACAGGCTCTTTTTTTCACACTGTTGAAAAGAACACAAATCTGAGTTTATCTTAAGTGAATTAATAAAATAGTTGAGGGGGTTTTTTGACAGGTTTTTTGCCACAAGCTAATTGTAGCATATTTGCGGTCAGTAGATGACACTAAGGGAAGTTGGATAATAGACACCTTCCTTTGGCCATCAGTAAAGGGACAAGGAATTCTTCACATTGGAGACAAAGAAGTCTTTGTGTTAGAGACATTGCAGCATAAGGGAAAATATTTGAAAATAAAGGTATCACACAGTTTGTCCATTACCTTCAAGGCACTGATGATGTTATGAGTGCCTTAAAAGGCACATCAGAGAAGAATAATTTCCTCCTCCACCTACTCTACTCTGTTGTTTCTTTGCACGAGTTCCCCAAAACAGAACATTGAGTTCTCCACTGGCTCCCTGTAGAGCATCCCTGGCAAAATGCTGTTTTAGAGCTGTCACATTTGGCAAAGTAATTGTGTCAGTAGGTGGAAGGAGATCAAGAAGACACCAAGCATATTTTTTAGGCTCTTGAAAAATCTACCAGTCCTTTGAGTTTGCCTGACACCCAGCCCTGGGCAGCACAAAGATGATGTGTGTTTCTGTTACCCCTCTACTGTCCTGTTCCCTTGGTAAGCAAATCAGAATGAAGAACTGGGCTCAAAAGTTTTATGAGTATCAGATGTGTGTGTGGTTGCAGAAATTAGTGAAAGTACAAATTGCAAAGTTTGGGCAAAATTTTGGAGTAAAAATGATGTGCTGCCAGACTGAAGTTGTGATGGCAAATTCAGCTAGGATTGGGTTGGAACCTTACAAAAACCAGCATTGCACATAGGTTTGGGATGAATTGGCTTTTATTCCACCTACCTGCAGTGGATAAACAAGACAATTTCAGCCCCTAATTAACATCTTGGCAATTGTATACAGTTTCATTAAGAAAAGAAATAACAGCCTTTGCTTGTAGCTCTGAAGTATGTTTTTCTTTAGTCATTCAATAAATGTGGTAATTTTTTGCTTGGAAAAAAAGTTTTGTAGGTTCAGGAATTTGGGAATCTGTGAAATTCTATTTATGAGCAGGATTGGGTGGTAATGATTTAATTGATGGTTGAGCATGCTGACACACCATGCATAAAAGATCTTTTCAATAATTATAACTTTTCATGGAGTGGCAGGTTTTTGTAATTCAGGTCCCAGACAGTAATTACAAACCAGATGCTATTTTAGGCACAGTCTGCAGCACACCCTTGGTACTTATTCTGAATTTCAAAACAAACACAAAGCCACCACTGGAACACTTAAGGCAGAAAGACGAATGAAACTGAGGTAATGTGGAATCACACATGAATTGCTATAAGAGTACTGTATATATTATTATAAAATTTTCTATCTGGATTCACTGTCATGGAGCATGACAGTGGAATTGGTGGAATTATTTTTTTTTTAATTTTGTGTCAAAACGTCTGGGTCAAAAAGCTCAGGTTTCATTTGCAGACTGTATTGCATAAAACTCAGTGTGTGGCAGTATTGGGTGCTTGGAAAAGTCAGGATGAATAGTTCCCTGATTGTGGTGGTTTGATGCTGCCTGGAGGCCAGGCACCCACTGAAGCCACTCTATACCTCACCTCCTCAGTTGTGCAAGGGAGTGGAGTTAAAATGAAAGGTTCATGAGTTGAGGTAAGCGCAGGGAGGGGCCACTCACCAATTACTGTCACAGGGAAAACAGACTCAACTTGAAGATATTTGCTTAAAGTCTTACCAATCAAAATCAGGGTAGGATAATGAGAAGTAAAACAAAACTTAAAAACAACTTCCTCCCACTCCTCCCTCCCTCCTTCCTGGGTTTATGCTTATTCCTAATTCTCTACCTCCTCCCTGCCCAGTGGTGCAGGGAGACAGGGAATGGATGTTACTGTTGGTTCATCACAAGTTGTCTTTGCTGCTGCCTGGGGAGACGAGTCCTCCCACAGGGGACAGTCCCCCATGAACTTCTCCAACCTGAGTCCTTCCCACAGGCCACAATTCTTCCTAAACTGTTCCAGTGTGGGTCTCTTTCCACAGGGTGCCACCCTTCAGGAACAGGCTGCACCAGTGTGGGTCCTCCAAGCAGTCACAAGTCCTGGCTGCAAACCTGCTCTTGTCTAGGTTCTTCTCTCTACAGATCCTGCCAGGATGCTGCTCCAGTGTGGGTTTGCCATGGGGTCACAGCTTCCTTCAGGCACCCAGCTGCTCTGGTGTGGCCCCTCCATGGGCTGCAGGTGGGTCTCTGCTCCCCCTTGGACCTCCCTGTGCTGCAGGGGCACAGCTGCCTACCCATGAGCTGCACCATGGGCTGAAGGGTAACATTAGGTCTGGCACCTGGAGCACCTCCTGCCCCCCCTTCCTCACTGACCTGGGTGTCTGCAGGGCTGTTCGTTTCACACATTCTCACACCTCTCTTCCCTGGATGCCATGACTATGTTTTCCCTTCTCCAGTCTGTTCTCCCAGAGGCATCACCACCGTGTCTGCTGGGCTTGGCCTTGGCCAGTGGTGGGTCTGTCCTGGAGCCATCTGGTACTGGCTCTGCTGGACATGGGGGAAAATTCTGACAGATTTTCACAAAAGCCTCCTCTGTATCCCCCTCGCTGCAGTCACCTTGCCACGCAAAGCCAATACACTGATAAAAACTGAGACTTGTTAACAAACTGTGATAGCCATTCCTGTAACAAGACGTTAAGATACTCAGGATAAGAGGCATAATGCAATTTTTGAACAAAAAGATGTCATAGTCTGCTTCTGAGAAATCCGAGATGTTTTACTTCTGTGAGTACCTTGCAATCATTAGCACTAAACACAGGATGTTTTGCATTCCTTGCACACTGAAGTGCTGCTGACTCGTCTTACACCCTGAAATGTGGTTTTTACTTAGGTAACCCAAACAAATAATGATTTACAGATTTTTTTTTTGCTTTGTCACACATAATTACCCTTTTGGAAACAGTTCATAAAAGGTGCCAAAGGGGAAAGGAAATTAATACAGAGCAGTAAATCCCAATCTCCTTTCCCTAGAGGTCCTTCCTCCTAAGGACAGTAACATTAGTTTGCTGTGCCTTGGGTTTAAATAAAACTTCCAGAAGGTATTTTTCAATTAATTGCTGTTATTTGGATGGTTGGATAGTGTATTGTGTCTGTTCCCCTGAATCCTATAGTAACTCCTTTTATAAACACAGCTCTCTTGCTTGTCCATTTGTTCTCTGTGCTGCTGAACATTATTTTGGACAAATGTCAGAATGCTGACATCTCAGGCTGTGTTATGGCCTCAAATATTTTATTAAGGTACTTGTCCAAACTCCTAGAGACATCAAATGTTTGATGTCTTTAGGAACAGACACGAGTAGCCATTGATTTTGTGATTTGCTGTCACCTTGGATTCATTGTGGTAGCTTGGGTCTGGCGGCCGGAAGATTTCGCGATGTACGGAAAGACAGAGACCCCCCCCACTCCCGATGCCTAATAGTCAGTAATGTTTAAGGAGTTATGTAAGCAGATGTTATGACGTCACCCCACTATACCATATAGTACTGTGTTGCATACTAATAACACCATTTTGCCATCCACCACATTGGTGCTCGTGAGTTAATGGCCTGAGCAGTTCCAGTGCAGCCGCCGTGCCGCTCCTGAACCAGGTCGCCACGCACCAATTCATCAAAAGTCTTTCAGGCCTGGCCATTACTATTAACTCATTAAATTTCAATCTTGCTACTTATTGTGCTCTGCAGCAGCTTTTATGTCCCTACACCTTTGGTCTGCTACCTGAAGACAAAGTGCACGCTTTTCTAATGAGAATATTGCTGTGAGGTGAGTAGCAGATGAAATGTGAGCGAAGGTTGAAACAGCTCATGACCAGCCTTGTCTGTTGGACCTGGGCTCACTGGGAAAACTGCAGGAGAAATCAAGTACTTGGGAAAGCTTTCTTATACATGAAGAATGAGAACAGTTGAAACCACCTGTCTAGTAAAAATCACTGAGGGAAAGGTTTAGAGAAAAGGAGGAGAATAAAAGGCAGGTATCAGAAACGAAAAAAGAAATAAAACCAGTAGACAAATCAAATAAAAGTCTATCAACCGTATACCTAGATGCAATTTAGATGTTATTTCCATTTGCAAGCAGAATTTCCAAAACAGAACATCTTAGATCTTGTCTGAAGAGTTCTAGAACTTCTGAAGGTTTAGCTCAAATGTGCTGTTCTGCCTTCTCAGGGGGAGGGCAGAAAAGGGAGTGGGAGAGAATGGCACTCCAGTTCTTAGGCAGACTGAAGGAAGGGAAAAAACAATTCAGCAGAGCCCCACGCCCAAATATAAAGATGCTCCTGATGAAAAGAAGGTGGTTTTTTGGGTAAGCTTAACCTACTATTTGGCAGTGTTTGGAACAATGAATTTTAATTTAAAGTGGATTTAAAATAAGAATAGGAAGAAGTAGCTTCCTGTCCTTTCTTATTGAGAGGATATAGAGCTCCAGAGTCATGCTGAGAATTCCTCCTTCCATTACAATTCACTTCAACTTTTCAAGTAGTTTAAGTACTGTGGAAAGGGAAGAAGTCTTTGGACATTTGCAAACATTTGGATAAAGATGCAAGAGGCACAGTACCATCTTCTAGCATTTATGATGGCCTAAACTTATTTTATTCATTGGCTGAAATTGTACTGATATTGCTAGTCGTGCAGCCATAAGACTCACAGAAGTTTGCAGATCCTGTAGCTCCCAAGTTCTTTTTCCATTAGATTTAAAATTTTATTTCTTTGTAAGATTTTGGTAATGGAATTCAAAATTGAGCTGAATATCTTTAAAAAGGTTATTTGGACTTTTATACATTATTTATTCAATTTGTATGTTGTTATATGGCCTGTCTAAGAAGCTGGTGAGATTCCTCAAGGGTAACTGGAGGGAGGGGACCAGGGCCAGACTTAGCAGGGACTTTTTGAGTGCTTAGTGTTCTTTTCCTGAAACATCATCTATATTAAAACTTTGAACTGAAAGTAAAATGCCATCATGTTTGAAGGGCTGAGGTTTTGAAGGGAGGAAATAACAGGATCAAAGGCTGTTTTCTGGCAGACAGAAGAGGTATTTCTACTGAAACAGTAAATATTTGGAATTGAGTTTCACTAAGATACAGGAACTGATTGAAGAGCTTGGAATATTTTTAAGCTAAATTATGTGACTATTCATCAAATGTTATTCAGTAATTTATTTTTTTTAAATGTAGTGAACTAACTTTAAATAAAAAGGTAAAAGTTATTTAAAATTCCAAAACTGTTACATTTTTAAAAGACAGTCTTTAAATTACATTTAATTTTTGGGAAACCTAATGTAGCTGAAGTCTATTAATCTATTGTTTTAAAAATGTTTTTGTGCCAGTTACCAGGACATAAAGGACATGATTATATTAACATTCACAAAACAGAATTCTGTCTCCTAAACTGGAAATTACAAAACTTGATAAAGGTTCAGGATAGAATTTTGTTATTATTAGGAGTGGTTTCTCTGACACAGATGATTTTATTGACAGCTTTTCCTTTGGGTAAAGAGGCAACACTAGCTGGCTTACTGACTTTTCTGATACATCTAAATGATTCTTTAATATTTAAGCAGTTTTAGTCAAGCTCTTTGAACCAGAATGTTCAGGCACTTCTTACGTTGTGGAACATTTACAGATTTTCCCATGTGTGCTTGCAGTGGAACATAAATTCACTGAATGCTATTTGGCAGGTTATTAAGTGGTTAAAGGCCATGACCTTTTGGATGGTGTGGTGGACCAGATTGAAGTGTATGGTTAATTAATATGGAAATGATTAATGCATAAGTACACCCAGATAATTATTTGATGCTGTTTAAATGGCAATATTAGAATATCAATTAGGGAGACAAAACAGGTATTGCTTATATTAGAAACCTCTCTTAGGGCTCAATCCATGACAATACTGTCAGAAGTGAATGGAACTGGTTTGTGGTACAAACCACTACATGATTTCCTTCCCTGGAAAGGTTCCTTCTGGAGTCACAGAATTTGCCAATGTGATCTTTAGATGCAGAGTTGCAGCCCTGTCCTGTGTCCCTACTCCTTTCAGAGTTCTTACAGTAGCAGTCTGTGTCCTCAGCTCCTCGGGGACATCACTCTGCGCTCCCACTCCTGTCCCTCCAGGCACACTTCAGACTTTGTTGCATGTCCTCACTAGGCATTCCCCCTGTGGAAAGCCTCAGCCAGCAGCGAGTAAAGCTTGTTCCTAGCAAGGTATCTCCCTCAATTTTCATCCACTGCTGATTAGCTGTGCAGGATTACGAGGTTTCTCAGGTTGAATGCTGTGTGAGATGTCTCATTTGCTATTGATCAGGCCTTTTCAGTGAGGATCTCAGCCTTTGGCTTCTCACTTCCAGTCTCTAACAGGCTGTTGCAACGAGTCTTTCACCTGTCCCGGTCTTAATGGAGCTTTTTTCAAGTCTGTAGGCTACACATAAATACTTCAAGGATGATTCTGCTGGAAAAGTGTCTTGAAAGGAGAGATGTGTGGGCCTGTTTTGACAGAGGAAGAGGCTTTTGCTTGCTTATTAACAAAGAAGTAGAGACATGCAAACCAGTATTTTGAAAGACATTAAAAACAATTTTGAACTTCCTACACCTTCCCTGCTGGAGTGTATTTCAGAGTGGCTTATGGGACAGAGAGGCATAATTAGCACTACATTCATTGCCAGCAACAAAATGCCTATAGATGTGTCCTTTGCAAATCTTCCACCTCCTGTCTGGAGCCCCATTTACAGGGACCCGTATGTAATGTAAAAAAACGGGAGTCTCCACTGGGCCTAAAGGTGTCACCATTATTAAGGATTATACCAACTTCAAAACTACAGGCCTGTTCTCATTTTTTCCCTTGTGCCTGTGATATCAAATAATCCCAAGAAGAGAAAAGAATTACATTATATTCTTTCTCGGTTGCATGAAATATTGTTTTATGCCGTATGTTACATGTCAGCAGCTCTTTATTAATGTGATATGTGCAAGCAGGCTGGATCTCCCAAATGAGAAGGGAATGAGCTTATCCTGCAGAGACAGGAGACTCTCCCTTAATTAGAAGTCATGCACATGTCAAACCTTTGCTGATGGGCATGTCATTTCAGTTGATGTGAAAAAAAAAAAAGGCAAGAAAAAAGGAGTGTTGCCTTTCTAGGTGCAGTTTGTGTGGTCATACCAGATACATCTGTGCTCTTTTCCATTTTTTTCTGGGCTCTGCCAGGGGATCTCTGGGACTATCCTGGAACTACATGTCAGGTGATGACAGGACTGCTAATTTTGCCGATGGGCCATGAGAAATAGTAATTTTGGTAACAACGCACTGTTACTTGATAGAAACACTTTTGTAGCTTCTTGATTTTGTTCTTAATATTAAGAAAAAACATATGAGATTCATGTTTGATATTACAAATAATCTTTTTGTAGTGATGACTGGGGACATGGGATGAAACAAGAGGTTTCAGTATCCAAACCCCCCTTGTGTTCAAGTGCTATAAAGTAACTGCCATGTAATAGCTTTGTCTGTCTGGCCTTAGTTATTTTATCAAAACACAACATCTATGGAGAAAAAGTGAGCAGAAACATTTCCGGCGTTTGTTGGTTTTCTCAATAATGAACTGAACTTTAATATATTAAATACAAAATAGTAATAAATTACAATTGCACAGTTTCTTACAGAGTTTTTATTAAGATCAAAACTTATTTGTTCAGACTAGATTTATATAAATAAATCACAGTACATTTTTACTTGTGTTTAGAAGATTGTAATACGTATTACAAAATTAAGATTTTTTTCTCCCTCAGACCATCACTGCAAAAGGAATCATGCATTATTTCTACTAAACAAACAAAATGCCCACCTAATTGAGAGAGCCTTGATACAGGTATGGCTCTACTCTCCAAAATTAGACATGAAACATAGAGATACCAGGACTATTTATTGAACAAGAAATAATAAAGTATAGTACAATGTTCATGTGTTATTAAAACCAAAAGTATACCAAAACAACACACCTCTCTTCACGCACCTTTGCAATGGGTATTAAAACTGACAGCTGGCCAGCATGCAACTGAGTAAAACATTCCAGTTTTACAATGTCTACGTCTGAGCAAAAGGAGGAGGAACTAAAAACCCCAGACAAAACAAAGGAACAAATGAACAGCCCAGATGCTTACAAGTCCTCAGGTCATCTTCCCCTCTGTGCCACGTGTGCTGCCTTCGGCCAGCAGAGGAAACCTCACCCGGGTAGTGGCCACCGCTGCCGTCTGGATTAGGGCACTGTACGGACCTTCAAGGAGATGGAGGCCCTCTCAGAGAACTGCAGGGCCCTGGAGAACTTCCAGCTGTAGCTCCTTGCCCAACTCACTGTGTTAGAAATTAATTCACCTGCTGCAAGGCTGTCACTTCAGGACAGAATTATGGTTGCAAGCGGGCCCTGGCACTAATTGCAGCAAGATTCAAGGTGATGCTGTTACAAAGTCTGTCCTGCTGCTGGTTTTCCCAGCACAGGTGGCTTCTATTAAATTCTACAGTATTGTGGATTACTTTCTCTACATGGTTTTTTTCTTCTAGAAAAGAAAGCCATTGTTTTCTCATTTGATACTGAGATGTAATCACTTGACAATGCACTATTCTAAATGGAAAAAAGCATTTAATTGGTGACACTTCAGATGGTCACCTAATCTGTTTTTTTCACTTATTTCTGTTCAAACAAAATGCATTAACAGTAATTTCAGATTGATTTTTAACTGGGTAAAATAGGTTTTTCAACTAAATTTCCCAGTCCCTGTTTATTGTTTGTTACTTTTAAACTAAAAGGGAGTTTGCAGCAATGTTTTTTGTTCAATTGCAGATGTCCCCTCAGTGCTCAAATATTGCCAGATGATAAGCATGTAAACATGTCTCTTATGTGTCTGACTTTGCATGCTCATGATAATACAGCTACAAGTCGTGTTTGCTTGTTTAAAAACACACAAATGAAACCAAGACAAAACAAAGAATAAAAAACAACCAAAAAACCCCATAACAAACACTTCCCAAGCCAAGAAGGGTGGACTAAAATAACCCCTTCTTTTTCATTCTTTTGCATTGCCCTTTGCTGTTTCATTTTGAAGTGAAACAGGAGTTCCTCTACCAGTAGTTAAATTGGACCTCTGTGCAACAAGTTTCTCCCATGTAGTGCTTTGGTGTTTTGTGGATTTGTTGGCGCAGAAAGCCAAGGTGTGCAAGGGCTGGCAAGAACAGTTTGAGCACTGGGTCTTTTACACTACAAATTGGGTTTCTGTTCTGGTGGTACTCGCTGCCCCAGACTGGGGTGCACTGCCAGGATAAGCAACAGGGAAAAGCAAAACAAAGGAGAGCAGAAATACTTTTAATGTCTTGTGATTTCAGTGGAAATAGATAAAGAAATATTTGAGCACTCAGCTGCAGAAAAGTTGTGCTGTGACTGCTTTGTCATGGGAATATCACACAATTGTCCATTGTACTCAGCCTCAGTGTCAGTAACTCGGAAGGTTTTCACATTGCCACCCACTGGTTTGTCATAAAACAACATCTATCATGGTGACTTGTTATGAAAACTGGAAGTTTAAAACTAGAATTTAATAGCAAGTTGTTAATGAGTCAAATGAGATTAAGATCTTGCTGAGATGTACTTCTAAGGGATTTCCTCTTCTACTTCAGAGTTAAGATACATTTCATACAGCATAATTATGCATTCACAGCAAACAGGAAAACAAATGAGGGTTTCAGCTTTGAAATCGTTCTTGTGAGTCTACTACTAATTTACCTCTGAGAATCATAGTTCAGAAAAGAAAGACTAAACAGTATTAGGACCACAGTTTTCTCTGGGTTTCCAGTATATCTATCCTCTTTTTCTTTCAACAGCTGTTGTAATATTGTAATAAAGTCCAAAGACAGCAACAGTCTACTGGCAGACTAGAACCATAACATGGAAATATTTCAGGTCTAGGGAATATCTCTGGAGTATAATAGTGAAGAGTGAAATATCCAACTACAGAAAATAGCTACCATTCCATAGACGCACTACCATCATAAGGCAGGTATTTGTAAAAAGCACATAGTAATGCCACAGCCTGAGTAAGAGTTTGCAAGTCATGACACAGCAAAAATTAGGAGAATATAATAAATTTAGGGGGTTTTCCTCATCCTTAAGCCCTTGAGGTCTGCTGGATTCCATTTTAAATGCTCACTGTCACACAGATTTCTTCCTTGTTTTTTAGTAGAATTGTGTTCAAAATAATTCTTTTGATGCCAGACCCTTGAGCATTGAATAAACGGAGTATGGTAATAAAAGAAAAGAACTCCCACCCACTGGCAGTTATAATGATGCTACTTTTCAGTTGATGCTCCTTTGAATTGCTGGGGACAAATCCTAGAAAGACTCCTGCACTCTTCCATGGACACCACCTGAGCTGAGCCTGCTGTGGAGGTGTTTTCCTTTTCACAGGAGTCTCCTTTGCTATTGTTGCAGTGGGAGAGTGTGTGGCTGCCTGCTCTGCTTTCCAGGGTGGGATGCATTGTGTAACCATTTGTCCAGGAAACCAAAGAACTGCACTCCAAAGGAAGAGCTCCTCCTTCTTTGCTCATGCCCATCTCTCCGTGTTGACCCCTGGGACATGAGCCTGGGTAAAGAGTGCAGGATTTGGCCTGAGGTGAGGATCATGCAGGAACAGATACACACAATGCATCGTACCACTGGCCTGCTGATGTGAAGCTTCAGCTGAAAGTGCAGTGAAATAATTTTGCCATGGCAAATCTAGATTTTTTGTTTTATTCTCTTGCAAATGCCAAACTGTTACCCACCTAAAATTGTGTTTGGAAAGGTTTTGAAGTGTGTGGTTTGCCAGCAGTACCCTTGCCCATGGTAGCTGTATTGTCCACAGCATGGCATGAGGTTTTTGAAAACCACTGTACTTATGGGACTTCTGCTTCATGGCTTCAGCACACATTTATGACAGATCCAAGACTATCTGCAAGTGCCAAGCTGTGCTTTACCCACTAGTAATTCTGATTTTCTGGAAAGTCCTCATTGATAGGCTAGAAAACTAATTGGGGTCAAAATTTTAAATATTTCTTCAATCTGGGCATGCACATCTGTGTCAGCAAAGTTGCAAATCCAAAACACTTGGTGAGCATTCAACACATACAAGACATGAAGCCATGTGTGTGCACATAAACTTATCTGAACTATACTTAAAGACCAGGGCTCCCTACCTGTAAGTACATAACAGACAACTAGATTGTATAAAATACCCATACTTTGCATGTTTATTTTTTAAACAAAAAATATTCTCATACAAAAACTTGAATCAAGTTCTCTCTAGAAAAAATTGAAGGAAGAGAGAACTTATTTAGCATAGCTAAATAAATGGCAACAAATTTACCTCAGGGTCTCTTGTTTTGGGACATAGATTTTATTATGTGAAAGAATCCAGTGTTTAGATTTATTTTCTTTACATGGTCAGAATTTGGCTGAATTTACAAGATATCACCATGTAAAATAGCCCTGCTAATTCTACCACAAATAATAAAGGAAGTCTTCACAGGCACTATATAATTGGAACAGCATTTTAAAATGACATAGGGTGGGGGTGTGTGCACATGCACACGTGTGTGCTTGCTTGTATGATCAAGCATTGCCTCCTGTGACGTGCTTCCAACATTTTGCAGTGTTGTGGACACAACTAAGAAACACTGACTGGAATATCATCTACAAAGGTTGGGGACTAACAACCTCCATGTTATACAGATGGTTATCTCCTTTCTAAAGGAACATACTGTCATTACAAATACCATATGCATCTTGTTCTCACCCAACAGAACTTTTTTACAGTTTTTCAGATTTGAAGGATTTCTGCAAGCAACCATATTAATTTGTTTTCATGTAGGTGAAAGGAGGCACCAACTGAGACTGAGGACGCAACTTGTCATAAAAAAAAGTCTGATGACAATCATTCTTGAAAAAATATTTAGAAAGCTATCCATTCACACTACTGCACCTTTTTTTTGCAAATACAAGGACTATGTTTGTTGCTACTTCCCATACTTGTTGGTTTTCATTGCTATCATTTTGCTTGTAAAACCTGGGTTATTCTAATGAACAGAAATGATGACTTGAATTTGGGTAATGCTTACAACCATACAAATAATCTATCAGTAGCAATAGTGTCAGCTGGAGAATTAATGCTACAAGTGGATAACATTACGCTACTTGAAACCAATAGCTCTTCACACAGTAGAAGACTGAGGGTCCTATTCAGCAAATATTCAGGGTCCTATGGCTGTGGCCACAGAGGTTCCAGAAGCTCTCGCTGAGTCTAATCCTGATTCAGGAACCAAAATGATATGCTGTGTATATATTTCTCTGCACAGCCTGGATGCGCTGGACACCCTCCCCCACTTGATTCCTGGGAAGGAAAAAAATATGTCTCTGTTTAGCTCGGTGACATGAAAAGCAATCCACAGTAATGAAATCTAAAGAAGTTAGCCAGGCATGTATGAAAAGAACAGGATGCCTGTAAAAAGGGAAGAGCTGTCAAAACCTAATTGTGGGCTCTGGCTGCAATGAAATTTATCTCAGAGGGAAGACAGGTTGGATATAAGGATGTAGACAACTTCTGCTAAGAGACACTTCTGATATTCTGGGCAGTAGCAATGATTACACTAATCCTTGTGTACTGTGTCAAGCCATACCTATCAATGCTTGGCTACAGCTGAAAGCTTGGTGAGGTGTTTTCTAAACCCAGCGCCCAAATGCCCAGCTCGGCATTTCAAGCGTGGCACTTCAGCCAGTATCTAGCTTGTCCCTGAGGGCACAAACACACAGGCAGAGATCCCCCACTTTGCTCCATCTTCTTTCACAGACACATTGGCATGGTGCCTTCCCACTGCCACTCTGCTGGAACTGTGCCACCATGGGCCCCAGGCACCAGTAAATGCACTTGCTTATGGACACGGGGCAACACTGTGGTATTCTTCCCAGTCTGTAGCATCTTCCTACTGCCTGAAAATTATTTATGGAACGGCCTAGGGTCAGTGCTCACACCCGGGTAGGTAAATCTTCAGTTGCACCTCTAGTAACACAGCCACACTCTGAGGCATAAAGTATACTCAGAGAGGCTACCTCCATGTATTAGGTGCTTACAGCTTCATTCTTGGGTTGATATGGGTGCTATGGTCTTTCCTGTCCTTCAGCATCGGGGATAACACTGTGGCAGTGCATGAACTGGGATTTCACTGGGATTTACTGCCTGACTTTAGGCAGTGAGAGTAACAATGGAAGTAAGTCACGGTAACTCTTAGGAAGCAATTTAGTTGGATCTTTGATGAATTTTTGTGTCTCATGAATCAGGATTAGTGTTCCCTGTATTGGGGAGAGGATTAGACAGAGGGATTAAAAGGACATCTTTACCCCACTGGACTCTGTGGAATAGCCCCTGAGGATATGGCTAAGAAAGAGTTCAACAGGAATGCCAAATTTCTGCTGAATAGGTTAAAAGGGTGAGGAAGCCTCTTCGGCAGCCATCCAAGCGCAGAAGACCTGCATAACATTCCTGCTGAATAGGGCCCTAAAGACAAAAAACAAAACAAAACAAAACAAAAAAAAACATAGGAACCTTGAAAAGCTTTTCTGATTGTGTCGCTTCTTATCAGCGCCTCAGATCTCCAGAGACACTTAAACATATTTTTTCAGTGCAGTTAGGCATCCTTTGAGATGTGCTAGTGCCATGGATGACATATTGTTACAAGAAAAGAAGTAAATTAGGTTGTTATATATATAAAAAAAATAGGTCTTGATTGTTCTGTAAACAAGGTCCATTTTGTTTTATCAATTAGTGAAATTTACCCAAGATCTTATTTAAAAACCAAAACCAAACCCTTAATCAAGTGTATAATGTTTGGTGTTTTTATATATATATATAAATTATATTATTAATTACTTTCTGTCTCCCTAAAATTGAAAGAGCAGACTTAACTTGTATGTTATGTTTGACTTTAATATCAGTGTTTCCAAATCCTTTCCTAGGATTTACTTCATGCATGTAGATCTTGGGTTTATTCCTAACATTTTATCCAACTTCTAATGCCGTATGGAGGAATACTCACAATTACTGTAGTGGGGAAGCAGGAAATAAAAGTCTTACCTCTACAAGAGGATGCCAGTGAGCAATGGGTTTCCGAGGATATGAGAGCATTTCGTTCCAGTGGTCACGACCCAGACTTTCTGCATCGTTGCCTACTTGACATACTCCAATGACCTCATTGTGACCTACACTGTGAAAATGTTCCATAATATTTTTTTCTTAAAACTTTACCTTTAGACCCATACTATTTACATATTTCATCAGAAACATTAATCACGGAATTTTATAGTTCATTCTTGTCTGAAAAATATAGCATAATAAAAAATACATGGGTTTGCTTTTTGCATTTCCCACTAATCAGAACAATTTAGTATCTGCCCCCCTTGCAGCACACCCTGTGTGTCTGTGTGCATTTGTTTCTTATTTTTGCATGAAGACTGTAAAAGGTTCTTTGTGTGTGTTCTGTAATTAGCTGCAAATACAAGTAAACTCTAAGCCATAATTGTATAAAAGGAGGCATGTGTGTGAGGGGTTGGAGTAAATGTGCACAAACACAACATCAGTGTGAGGACTGTCTGACTATACCCTCAATTACTTCAGTTCTGGTAAACATAAAGGCAGCTTAGTTACACCAGTTATGAAAGCACATCTATATTTTAAAATTTAGAAAGGAAATTCTGCCTGGCCAGACAAAAAATTTGAGTCTTCTACCAAGATCAACATAAAATTGATTCCCCACTTAGAGGGGAAAAAAATAATAATAACTTTCTTTCTGGATGCAAATCTGCTGTATAAGATTTTCTAAGCCAATAGTTGATGTCATTGTACAGCCACAGGTATCTCACCGGTCATAATCCATAACAGCTATCGACAAGTTAATTTGGTCAATGTTTTCTGGAGGGACGTCAAAGACTATGGCTTCATTGTAAACGGGGTTAAGGGTATTCCTCTTGGTGGAAGTTTTTCTTTTCTTTAGTCGCCTTCCTTCACACATTAAAGAAACCTTCACGTAGGGATCTGTGTGAATCATAAGAACAATGTTCATTTTCTTTGGATGCTTTTAAGCAAACACAAATGGCAAGTGAAGGGAGCAGACTTCTTGTATGCCCATACCTGCTTGCAGAATTCATCTTCTGGACCTGACTGGAATCTGAGGTTCTTTGTTACCATGGAATGCCTGGGAGGCAGTGGAGCTTTGAAAGCTTTACCTAGTTGACTGCTTATAATGAACAATTTAGGTTCAAGAAGCTCCATGTTGTGTATAAACTTCTCAGAGGGTATTAAAATATCCACTGAACCGTGTTATACATGAGTATTTTATACAACAACCTGTGTATCAGCCTATTTACAGCAGCCTAATTACTTGTTAGATTTGTAACACAGACAGAAGATGACACTGTTTTCCACAATGGGATTTACTGATGGTTAAATATAATTCAAAGTATAACAATTAGTGGCTTGTATTTTTCAAGAGAATTATAATTATTTTTAAACTCCTCAAAACAGTGGGGGAAAAAAAAGTGCTATTTATTTGTAGTCCCTTTCTGGGAGCTCTACAACTCCCTGCAAGTATTTGGAAGTCATCTATGAATTCTTGTTTAAATTAGTTTATAATTTTTGTTATTAAATTCTGAAGGGGTTGCTGAAAGGACTCTGGGATGGTCACTGCTTTGTCCATATGCCACCAAGAGCAGCATTGGCTCAGTGGCTCTTGGAGACTGGCAGAGAGGGTCACTCTGCCTCTGTGCCATAGCCATAAATCTGCTGCTCAAACAAATTCCCAGGGTTAGGAATACATTTGGCCACCTCATGCTACTCTGAATCACAGAGGCTTTAGAAATAACAATCCTGCAGTCTACTTAAGAGCAAATTATTTTCAACTCTTGCTTGCAAATGAGCAAACTAAAATAGATTATTTATTTCTCATAAATCCTGTACTCAGGTAACTCAAGGGCTCAGAGTATAAGAATTCTGTTCTCAAAAATCATTCTAGGATTTGACAGAGTTGAATTCTGTGTCTCGCTGCAGGGAAATGGGACAGAAATCCACACTGAACAATAAATTAATTCATACCTGATGCTCCTGTGATATCCATTGCTTTTAAATTTCTTGCCTTTATTATTGTAATAGTTAGTCTACCCGCTGTTGGAAGGTAGCAGAGTGAAAACATAAGGTCACCAAGATCCACGTTATCCTGTTCCAAGAAAAGAGAGAAAATATGATGCAATAATAACAATTTTCCTGCCTGTAACAGGAGTTAAGGTAAGAATACACCTTTGAGGATCTACAGCTTTATATGCAAAAACTGAATTCTCATTCTGAAACATATCTGAAAAAACAGACATCCATCTGTGTACAAGATTGGAGTCACCACCTTTGTTGTTGAACCACCCAAGTTCTCAAGGGTAAATAAGGCTGTGCTTTCCAGCACTCAGTCCTTGGAGATGACACGCATTTAACTGAGGCACTGGAAAAACCTTTGCTCTATTCTATGTTTTGCAGTGATTTGTCTGTATCATTGGGAAGCAACCACAGATGCCTGTGCCTTTCCTTCTGCTCTTTCTTTCTGGTCTCCAGGATTATACTCAGAGAGAGGTTCCCAGAAAAAAACATTGGTTGCACAGGGCAGAGTCTTCTGCAACTCAAGTCTGCATAAACTCAGGTGTGATAGGTCTGAAGGGTCTGTGGCAATGGGACAGTCTCCACCAGCAGAGTAAGGACATTACTTCCCATGCCTTGTGCAGACAAGCTCCCTCAAGTGAGCTTATCCATCTGTTTCATTGATAAAATGATTTACAACCCTCTCCTGTGTTAATGGCATCAGGGTTTCAGAAAGGTAGTAGAAAATGTGCAAAACTTGTTTGCAGTTACAGAGCATTAAAAAAAAAAAATCCAGTTCTTTTATAAACGGTGAATAAGGGTTTGTATTAATTTTTTTCTGTGATTTGATTTGTACTTTTTTTGACTGAGCAATGAATTCATACTTTTTGTAGAACTGTGTCCTGTAACCTAATATTTCATTCTTGACTTTAAAAAAATTGTCCTGTCCAGCAAATTCATAGCTGCAGTCCAGGTTTTACGGGAAGGAAAATCCAGCTGTTGTGGAGCATGTGTATCTTGCCCACTTAGCTTTATGCAACAGCTCCTCTCTTTTCTCAAACTGGCTCTTCCTGTGTCAGTCACCAAAACATGAAGGGTGGGAGATGATACAGAAGGTGAGGGAAAACACCTCGAAAGAGCCCATAACACAAGTTTGTCTCTGGGCTGTCTCCAGCTGCTGTACAGACCAATGCCCAGCCTCAGGAGGAGAAAAGCAGGACAGAAAATGTTACTGTCACAGAGCTGTAAAAAACATTGTGTCAAAAGGAATTCTAGACGTTGCTTGATCCAACCCCTCACTCAAGAGAGGCATCTGCACTTTAGCTCTCAGCTCATCCGAGTTAAAAACCCAAAACATATATTCATTCAAAAGTAGGTCCTTGCCTTGTGCTGTTATTTAAGAGAGATGCTGCCAAGGAAGGAAAAGCCTGATATTATGGGCTGTTTTCCAGATATAACCAGCTTTTAACCCTGACTTGACTTCATCAGCTGCCATCTTTCCCATTCTAAAGATCAGTGTTTCATGACAGCTGTAAAGCAATAGAGGCTGTGACAATCCTGAGGTAGCTGATGTAAGTCACCCTGTTTAGTGTGTCTCACTGGTGCACACTTGGAAGCAGACCTGCTGCAACAAACTGTGTCATGACTCACTTTGTGGGAGGATCAAAGTGCTGTTTCAGAAGGTGATGCTGTAAGAAGTCCTACAGTCTTATGCAATGTCAGCACATCCAGGAGGAATTTCTCCTGGCTGACACCTGCACTTAATATTACAGGAGGAATAATTGATTTCTGAATGTTTCCCAGGGATCAGCTGGAGGTGGATACCTATAATCAGGGGAACAGGAAGCAGAGATTTCACGTATCCTTCTCACTGTGACGAAGAGCATCTTCCAGCATGTCAGTGTATTTTCCCAGCTCTGAGGTGCTGAGATTTGTACCTGTGCAATTCAGTCGTGCTGCAGCTCTGAGGGAAGCAGAATTTCAAAAGCCATTTGAAGCAATTATTGTCTGAAGCCATGTTTGGGGAATTTTTCAGTCTGGCAAATTTTGATAGAGAGGTTATTTTCAATGAATTGATCACTAGCCTTTAGAGAAGACAGTATTGTTGAATCACTCAGGTTTTCCCTGACCATGAAGAAACCCATCAGGCATCTGTTGTTTTAGCTGTATATTTTGGCATTCTTCAGTATTGTCAGCCATTGCAATGTCCCTCTGTATTCAACTCCAGTGCTTCACATGGTGACTAAGAATTCATTCTGTGAGTACTGTAAATGCTTTACTGTTACTACCAAATATAAGTTTCCATTCAAGACTTAGTCATGCTAAATGAACATTTTAAAAACTTTTATCCACTCTTACCAAGAAGCTCATAGATATTACTATACAATTTTTTATATATAAATGCCAAGAAAAATCTTATCATAGAATGTCCTGAGTTGGAAGGAACCCATGAGGGTCATTGAGTACAACTCCTGGCCCTGTGAAGGACATCCCAAGAATCACGCATATGCATGACAGCACTGCCCAAACACTTCTTGTCAGGCTTGGTGCTGTGGCCACTGCCCTCAGGAGCTTGTTCCAGTGCACCCTCTGGGGGAAGAACCTTTTCCTAATATCTAACCTAAACCTATCACATATGTTGAATGCAGTGTTAGGAATTATGACAAAATACACTTGTCCACAAACTTTGTCTTACATTTGAAAAATAATTGTCACCTGCACAGTGATGTGTTTTTCAGCAAATGCTGCAATGACAATACTTTGTTAAGACTTTTTGAAAAAATGCATTGGGTATTAGATGGGAAAATCATGGTTATACTTGAAACGGAGCCTGTGATTTCTTCACCCTTTTCCAGTTCTGGAAGTTGTAGGTGTTGTAGCAATAGGTCCCAGATTATTATGAGATTGTGTGTTATAAGCCAGTGCTAGTAGGAATCTAACCAGGGCAGACTGAGAACGTCACTGAAGGGAAGCTTGCAGGCATCAGCAAGAAAGTGACACGTTATGGCATGCAAATTCTCCTGAGTCTGAAAAAGATGCCCTGTCTTCTCACACTTTCATTTTGATTTGTAGGGAATGAATAACTACTCCACCATACTGGCTACTTGTAAATGTTTCCTTCATTTTGCTAAGACAGGTTTTCTAACAGTCTTTCCCTGTGCCCTGGCTACTCCTCCCTGCTTACCCCTTTTTCTGTAATCAAAGGGCAACATTTTCAACTGTTCCAAACATTGTAAACTTTGCTGTTGGGGCCTCAAGCTTCAATCAGAAAGGTTTAATGGGGGAATGTTCTTCAAAGAGTACCCCAAAACGTGACTGCACCACAAAATTTACCCGTGTGTTCATCTTTCTGAGTAACTGCAGTGGAACAGGCAACATGCTCTGAGTGGAGACCAGAGATGTACCAGGCATGACCCTTCCATCCAGCAAACACAGGTCTTTACTCTAAATTCAGTTTTTAACAGAACCAAAGCCTACGTAACAGAGCACAGAGAGGATTAGTGCACATCTTCACAAGTTTAAAAGCACTGAGCTACATGGCTTAAGCCACGGATTGTCACTAAAGGTGTGCGGTATTAGCAAGAAATAGCTTCAAGGGACAGAATTAACAAGCATAGAGGACAAGATCTTCTGCAGGGATTATACTCCTGTTTGAATTGAGTACTTATGTGTTAGTATGTGTGCTTGACAAAATGTGGCCATGTAAGTATTACCCTGCCAGAGACATTTTAAAACTCCGGAATAGGAAAAGATTTGATGTTAGTGTAAGTTATCAAGTCATGCGTTTTGTACATTCCAAATTTGTGTCTAACCTTTCAGTGTGGTAGTAACACCATACTGTGCATGTTATGGTGCAACCATGACAGCACTAATATAACCAGGTCAGAAGGCTGGGCAATTTCATTAATAACTTTAAAAAAAAAATAAAAATTGGCAGATAATTAAATTGCAATTATAATTTATGTATATGCTATATATTATCTTTCTTTCATTCCTGATCAGCATGAAACATATAAGAGGAAAAAAAACACTGCTTCTATTTTTAATCTATAACCTGCTCACTTCTGTATTTTAAAAAAAGGTAGAACAAGACTGGCATCTGCTTTGCTTTTCCAGTGCCCCAGGCTTTGGCCCCAGGCTTGAGGTGATGGCTGAGTGCCTTGATGTTGTTAGCTGTGCCTTACAACAAGCTGCACAGCCTGGTTTGATAATCCTGTCTAGATCTGTCTCTGAGCCCTTGTCCTGTTAGTGCAGTCCTTTATTCAAAAGGGCAAGAGCACAAAGTTTCTTCCTTATAGACATCCCAATGTAACCTAAGAGAGTTGTATGTATTCAATCCAGCTGGAGACTTCAAACCAGAGGTGTAAATCACAAAGTTTGCCTGCAAACTGCAAGCACAATGAGTCCCATACTGAAACCTTGAGGTAAATTCAACTCCTGTTAGGAGGAAAGAGACACAGATCCCCTCACATTATCCTTCCTCCTTGCTCCATTTCTGGTGGAAATACTTGATGCTTATAAAATTAATACTTGAATACTTCTGAAAATCATATTATTTAAATAATTTTCTGTGGCTTCTGCTGGAAGGTTTATTGCTTCTGCTTTTCCTGGAAAACATTTCTGGTTTTCCTCCTGTAAAATTAACACAAAATAAGTACACCTTTAAAAATGCTGAATTCTAATAGTAATATGAATAGGGTTTTCTATGATCACACAGTATTTATAGAACTTAAAATTATGACATTTTGCTGGAGAACAGCCTGCAGGATAAATCACTCCCTAGTACTGTGTCAGCAGCTCCATGCTGTGTAACCTTAAGGAGGATGGTGAACATGGGCCCCTAAACTGCTGCTTTAGAGGCTGCATTAAGCAGCTCAGGCTGGAGCAAACCTTCTCAGTGTAACCTGTAAGTCACCTGGCAGGTAGGGATTTTCTGGTAAATGGGGATGACATCTGGGAACAGATCTCTCCCTTCTCATAAATACATGAGAACGGGTATGTGAAGTCATGCAAAACAGGCAGTAAGAGACGGAGGAAAACAAGAGAAATTATCTTCTGCTTCTGCCTCTGGT
>JAWWEV010000167.1:6415990-6431980 GCA_035583235.1 Hafferia zeledoni | reverse complement strand
GTATGTGAAGTCATGCAAAACAGGCAGTAAGAGACGGAGGAAAACAAGAGAAATTATCTTCTGCTTCTGCCTCTGGTTTGGAAGGAGATATGCTGTCCTTGAGTTAGGCACTCTTAAGGTTTGTGCCCACTTCTTTGGAAACTGGAGTTTTGCATTTCTGGAGCAGAGAAGCTGTGAGAGGCCTGTCACCACGCAGGGCTGTGCCACTCTAATTAAAGCATATGTCTCAATTATACTGGGTTCCTCAGTTCTCCAGCTATAAAAAGACAGACACTACTTTTTCACTTTTCTGGTGTGTTGCAGCACTAATTATGGATTGTGTGGTGCTCACATGTATTTTTATGCATCTCAACAACTTAGCATTAATGGGAGCACTTACAGGCAGAGATGCCCTTGCTTATTTCCCTTAAAGTGACTAACTGCTCAAAGGGGGTTTCAAGGCACTGGTGATTTTAGAGACCTGATAAATTCCCATCCCTATGGCAAAGCTGTACAGCTCAGGCAAGGGAAGCTTTGCAAACTACCTCCTTTAGCAGTTCTACATGTCTCTGCAAAGGACACTGGAAAACAGAAAAAGAGCAGAGGTTTCAAGACATGAGATGATATCATTGGAGCTTCTGAAGCACAGAAAGGATAGATTACCACTATTTAATTAAAGTATCATCTCTTTTTTCTCCCCTCCTAGCTCAGGAGCAAATAGTTATACTTGGAAAAAAAATCTTCCTAGTTATTTCCAAATCATTCCTGAAATAAATAGAATTATACTGCTGTAGTGTGAGATAAATTTTACTGTACATCATTCTAATATTTGATAGTGTGGGGATTTGAATTTTGCAAGGATTTATTTTAGAAAAGGTTCACTCAGCTAAGACAAGCACAATTTAAGTATACCAGGTATACATGTTAAGTCTGTATGATTTAAAAAGGATTTAAGAAGTGCTATCTGCTTTTTGGGATATGAATTAATTAAATTGTTCATCTGTGTTGAGAAATCTGAAATCTGATCTGAGTGATGAGGTATGAATTCAGTTGAGGTACATGTCCAGGACACAAGTATTATGCAAATCCCACATTAAACAAATCTCTAATTTCTTTGGGAATGATAATAAATCTGAAGTATCTAACATGAAGAATTCATGAAGTTAGCCCTACAGTTTTTATTATTCCATCATATAAGTCATTAATTTTAAGTTATATCTATGAGAAATATATAAAAATTTTTTTGAAATGTTTGATTTCAATTGAATTTGCATGTGACTAGCAGAGAGCCACTTGCTTTCTCATTACACATTTTAAGATGAATACAAGAGATATGACTGGAAAAATCTATTTTCGTGACATCTTAAATCAAAGAAATGAACTCTGGTAAAGGAGGTATTTATTAATGCCTCAGTCAATTTATATCTACAGAAATATGATTAAGTAAAGTGTGTGGAAAATGGGAATGGCCTATCTTTTACAATTATTCTTTCAATACATCAATGTCAGGCTGTATTTCATGATTTAGGTGAATCTGCAAATTGCATCATTTTCACACTGTGATTTCATTTTTTTGCGTTTTATTGTCTCTATTTCTTTTCTTCATGACTTTCTTGAAAAATGAAAGCAAATGGAGCTAGGTATGCAAAAATGAGTCTGACTTCCCTTACTGGGAAAGAACAGAACCAACAGTTCTGAAGGTTGGTTTCACTACAGTGAAGGAATATGAGAAAGCTGACATGTTTGCATGTAATTCACTGGCTTTCGCACTGCTTTGGGCCATTTTCATGTCCAGTCACAGACTGGCTGCCAGTTTTTGGGCCCATACAACTGTATGAGGTGTATATATAGCAACTAGTCTGATGGGATGCATCAAAAGGCAGGATCAGAAAGTGGAATACCCAGCACTCTCTCCATGGGCTTGTCCACAGCACAGCATTTGCTACTTGGCACACACTGATAAAAATGCTGGACCTGAGAGACTCTTGCATGACCAACACAGTGAAAAGCATAATCAGCTAAAGAATTTAAGCAAAAAACCCTTGCAAAGGGGGAGAAAAAGCCCTTAGGCCAGGCAGCCAACTGAAGGTGTTGAGTGTTCTAATAAAAAAAAAAACCCAAACAACAACAAAACCCTCTGACAATGAAGTTCAACTTAGCTTTGTTGCTTAACAAAGTATGTAGCTTGATTTTACTTTATTAGACTTTGTATTAGTGATGCCAAGATGGTACCTGGAGCAACTCATAGTCAGACAAACATCAGTCCCCACAGAACAGTTCCGAATAAAACCACTTCGTGCTGCACTTCACAGGGACTGAAGAAACAAGAAACTTTCCTGCAGATTGGGCTGTAGAGAGTCACTATGATTTTCAGCTCACAGAGTTTATGTTCTGATTTTAATTTACTCATAGTCTTGCCAAGCATCTTGGCAACTTCTCTGTAAAGACGGTATCCAAAGCAAAGCATCCAGCAGAGAGCAGTCTTCACTTCAGAGCCTGAAGATCTGACGTGGATTTTTGGAGTTTATGTGGCATTGGTTTATTTCCTCTCCTGTTTCCATTATCCTTATGTGAAGACTACTTTTCTTTAAGGCAGCTCACAGCAGGCCACATAAAAAGGATCCTCCAGACGCAACTTCGTGTTGTGCCAGTCACTTCAGACACTTTAGAAAGGGGGTAGCTGGAGCCAAAGGATGAGCCTTTCACTCCATGTTTGCTTCAGATCAGATTCAATTTGTGTCTTTGAGAAGAACATACACACAACTTTTCTTGCCACAATGTCCTTGGTAAGTCAAGGACAGAGGCCTTCTCCTGTAGGCAGTCAGTGTAGTTCTCTCTCTAAAGACCCGACATCTCCACTGTCATAATTTCTATCCTATAAATAGGATGGAGTGATTGAAACTGCCTTTCTCACAGGTCAGCTGCATACCCTCCTCAGTTATCTGAGTGCATTTACAGAACATAATTGTTCTTAGTGAGTCATTTAAGACTTTATTGATAAATTATTCTGTATTAAGATCCTTTTAAAAAAGCCTCCATTCAGGAAAGATAAACTTCATCCCCATACTTATTTTTAAACGTATGCTTAAATCCTATAGATTTTACTGACTTTGAATCCTTTTCACAGATTCTAATTCTCAACTATAGTGGTTTGCTGTCTGGGTCTAAGAGTGAATCTAACCAATTATCCTGTAGCTATTGAGATGGAAATAATGTTTTCATTTATTCCAACCTAAATTGATGAATGGGGGAGATGGTCTGAATTGAGCTAATGAAAATTAGTGGAGACATGACTGGAAAAACTGGAGTACTTGTCCTGTTTATGTGTGTGTGGCCGTGTCAGAAATTATTTCACAGAAAAAAACAGAAATGAGGCACTCTGAAAGAGAAACTTCTGTATAAAGTTATTATAAGTAATTCTTAACTCCCTCATCAATTATTAACAAGAGCCAAGAGAGACTACAGGGTTGGCTCTGAAGGCTTGCTAGATGGCATGGTAGTTCAGAGACAAAAGTTAATTGAAGTTTAAGTTTCTCCTTGCAAATTAAACTGTTCCTCTGAAAGATATTCTGGTTTCTTGAATCGTTACTCCTTTCTTATAATTTTTCTACAACCGATTGCTTTCTAAAAAATATAAAGTTCATTATACATTTAAAAATACAAAAGATTCTGCTCTGGCTCTTCTTTTGCAGGCATTGCAGGCTGCCTTGTATGATTTTGGTTGGTGCTGGGAGACGGTTTGCCTGTGTTTGTGTGTGTGTAGGGCAGGAAATGCCTGAAAGCCACAGACAGTAACTGATCTTCCTGATCTGATATGTAAAAGTGACAGTGTCATAACGTGCAAGACGTGAGTTCGCAACCAAGGTGCTGTGGGAAGGTTTGCTTCTCCCTTTCTCCCAGTGTATCCCACCTCAATGTATTCCACCTTGTCAGAGTTTACAAGTTGCCACCTTTGGTATTGTGCTTCCAAAATCTGTTGCGAGGGAAGCCTCGTGAGGGTGGGATGATTTCTGAATGCTAAAGCTTTAAGGGAGAGCACGTTAGCACAGAGCTGACTCAAACCTGTCCCTCTGCAGGGAATGTTGACAAGCTTGGGAATAGCAATGAAATGCAAATTGCCCTTTATAAAAATAGGTGTTTGGAGGGCAACTGTTTTGTCAAAAAGAAATGAAGAGGGAGCTTCTTTCTGCTGGGAAAAATAAAGAGTTCTGATGTCAGGTGAAGGTGGTAAAAATGGAGGGACAGGTAGGTCAGGCAGACAGGGGCTGCCTCACAGAGGGCAGTGTGGCAAGCCAATCTAACCATGGAATCTGGAAAACTGGGCAGTAGTTGCCTGAAGGGAAGACCAAAGCTTTTAATGAATGTCCATCAGTATCTGTCATGTCAAACCCCATAATTTTTCCACAAGCTGTAATTGATTTGGATTAGACGTCCATTTTTTGTGAAATACTGAGACTGAAAAAACCCCAAGTAAACCAGAGGTTAATGACATTGTAATGTGCAATACCTTAATGTGCAATCTGATCTGGGTGGGCCAACCTTGCAGACCTCAAAGAAAACTCTTGGTGAACATCATGCAGATGGAAAGACATGTGAGAATAAGCCCTTCATGCTTTCAGGCTAAATGTTAGCTTGTTGTAAGAAAGGGAGGCTAAATTACATGTTAAGTGTTCACTATCTCTAGGCAAACCTGAGCCTGAAGAAAATGAAGCAGCAAATCCATTCTAATGCATAAAATTATTTCTACCATTTGCCAGTTACCTCTTGCTTCTCATTCTGACATAAGTTGAAAGATACGATGTTTAATTATCTCCATATACCACTAATAATGAAAACTTTGAATAGATCCAAGAGAAATTGCAAGGGAGGAAGCTGATTTTAAAAGAAAGTTAACTAATCAAAACATTTTAATCCAAAATGTCTTGCCTGTTAATTTTTTTCCCTAGAGTGTTAAAATGAAAATGTCAATTTAAACTAAATCTGTATGCAAATTAATGGATTGGCCTTTCACTCTACCTCGAGTTACGATGGCTGCACGTGAACTTACAGCCTCACTAAAATATCAAAAGATACTCTGCCTGCTAACCCCACTCTGTACATGTACTCAACCTGTACATGTACTGAGCAATCAGCCTGTCAGGGCCCCAAGGGCACCAACAGCCCTTCCTGGCCCCACCTGCCCTTGGCCCAGCTCCCCATTTCAGCCTGACTCCGGGAGCTTGGCCCATCCCTGGGGAGCTGGCTGATACCAGGGGCTGCCCCCCGGCCCCCACCTGCCCCACTCCCTGGTGGGGTGCTGGGACGGCACTGGGCTGGCCAGGTCCTGCCCAGCAGCTCCAGGGTGCCCTGCGGTTCCTGATGTCCCAGCAGGGAGCAGCCAGTGCCTGTGCCCTGCTGATACAGGCTTAATTAAGGATAAAGTCTTGCAGAGTAGCCATTCTTTACAAAAAAGGCTAATTAGATGTGGTGCTGAAATTACACGGTATTAAGAGGTTTTTGAGCCCTACTAACAGTTCCTCATCTTCCCTTGGCACTGAATGCCATTCTCAGCGCAGGAATTTTGTGTTGTGTAAAGCAGCTGCCTGTTACATCATATATTCCAAGCACATCACTCTGAGCAGGAGAGAAACTAATACCTGGGTAGTGCTGAAAAAAGATGGAGAGGGTCACAGTATCAGGAAAAAAAAATGTTCTTCTCAGTCTGTGCAAGCACTTAGAACATTTTGTGGATGTATTCATTATACTTAGGTGTTCTGAACTGACTTCCTTGCTGCTCAGGCTTAGCACAGGTCATACCCAAAATTGGTAACAAATCTAAATCTACTTTTAGTATAAGTTTGCTCTACAATTTTGAAGAGGTCGATAGGAAAAAGAGAATGGTCCAAATAGTATCATGTGCTTTAAACACAGAAAGTTAATGTCAAACTCTACGCTCTTCTCACAGACCACTAAAGTAATGGTAGTGAATAGTGTACTGCCATTAATCCAAACTCTGTCTGATCATTGAAAAATTCCAGTGAATTGGACAGGCTACCCAGGGAACTGGTGGAGTCACACGCCCCTGCAGAGGTTTAAAAGATGTGCAGATGTGGCACTAATAGACATGGTTTAGTGGTGGACTTATCAGTTCTGGGTTAATAGTTGAACTACATCCCCTGAACTGTCTCTTCCAACCTAAACAATTCTGTGATCTCTGGATATCAAATCCACATTTAATGAAATCCCTGGTGCACCTTCTCTCTCTCTCTCTGCTTCTGATCCATTTTGGCTTCTCATCCCAATAAAAAGGAATACAAGAGTTATTACCTAAGTTGAACTCTTCAAAAGCATTATTTTCTGAGTTCAGGTCCTTTTAAGTTCAGTGCCAATTCATAGCCAATGGGCTTATGAATCTATTTTTCCTACTTTTTTTCTATGAGTTTCAAAGTGATTTTCTTCATTGCAATTCAAAGTTATTTTTTCTTTTGAATAGGTACTTTTCTTGGGTATCCTTATGATTTTAAAGCCAATGATCAAGAATCTTTCTGTTGAAATTTGTCCATTTGTTTTATTTCTCCAAAGACAACCTTGTCACATTATGTCATGCACCCCCTAAAGTTAGGGAACAGTGAGAATTTAAGGTGTTTTCTGGTAAAAAGCAGCTTCATTTCTAGAGTTCCCTGATGTCAAAACCCCGTTACCTTTTAAACTGACTTGGTTACTATTAAGTGGTGCCACTAAATACAAAAAGTTGACTTGTGATCTGTCACGTGCATAAACAGTAACACTGGTGCCCCGCAGATTGCAGTGCACCATCCACAGACAGTTCCATCCACCAGAGAAAAGGGGAAAGTGGATAATTATGGCTTAAAACCATGTCTGAGAGCATTCCACATAACCTTCCATTACACTGAATGCACAACTAAATTTCTCAATACTCATTTTCCTAGTAACACTTCATTATAAAATTAGCCACTTTTAACAATAGAAAAGCCATTTCCACAGAAGTTTCATTTACTTATTAGTAATTTATTTGAATGGGTCATATAGAAAAGAATATCTCTGCAAATTTCAAAGGGAAGCAGCCAAGGTAAGGAGATTGCTTCACTGTTGGCAATATTCTGTTACTGGATGGGGTGCAAAGGTGTGCAGTTGTACTGCTTAGTTTGTCATTGCAGTCATTCCATTTTAATTGCAACTTAAATGGAAGAATAGAATCATGGACATCAAGGTTAATCCTACAAAATACAGTTATTAAGTATGTCAAAAGAGGTGAAACCCTAAATCTTCAATACTGCAAAATTACCTCACTTTATAACTTAGAATATCTCTGGTTTCCAAATACAAAAGAAATTAAAATGATAGAGGGAGGAAGAATGAGAAAACAATAAAATTAATGTTAACTGGACAACACGATTCCAGCAATGTGAGAAAGAGTACTGCTTTCATCCTTTGGGTCCCAAACCATGCTGCAAAGAAAACTGCACATTTGGATGAGGAAAGATGTTGGGGGTTTGGTGGTTCTTTTTGAGGGTGGGGAGGAAAACATGGGAGAGAAGGCAAGCTCTTCTGTTCCCTCTCAGAGGTAGAACTGACAATCAGAACAGACTGCTCTGTAAGATTTGCTGACAGCATAACCTGCTGAGATCTTCTGGCATCTCACCCACTCAGGGCAACCTCCCCACCTCACCTCCCACTGAATGCCATGGAATCTGTGGTGATCCAGCAACATGGGGTTACTTCTACCACTTCTCTAATGCTACTCCAGGAACAGTTCTGTGTCTCTCACTATCTTAATTGCTGATGCTGCCCCAAAGTTCATGCAAATCCAGCTACCGTCTTCTCTTCAGAGCCAGTCCTGGCCCACTGCCATTAGGACACTTAAGCTATGGATCTGGTGATGGAGGATTTATGCTGTTGCTGTGCATCACCCACCTACCCTACAAATAAACAGAACACTTGAATCTTGAAGCTGCTAGGCAGTTTACCAACCCAGTACTACAGCTACTTAGAAGCTGTACAGAAAAAAAAAAAAAAAGAGCTTTAAAATGAAACAAAAGACTGTGAGGAAGCTGAAGGAAGGTGAGGAAAGAAGACAGAAACCCATTTTAGAAACTGCAGACTCTGAAATCAAGTGTATCATCCAGGTGTCTACAGCATGAGCAGGGGAAGATGTGATTGTGGAGAGTGTGGTCACAGTTCCTTTCCTGCAATACTTGTTCTTTCCCTATCAGATGTGTTCGTGCCTCCCTATTATATTTAGACATGTACTGGAGGCAATTTTAGGGCCACTTCAGTGACCATGTTTTCCCTCTTAAAGAATGCACAGAGGGTAGTGTAAGATGTGAGATAAAGAGAGATCTAAATACAGAAATGCTTTAATGCTAAAAGTCCATACAAATTGAGTCAACAGAACTCCCTCCTCTTAGCAGACATTTCTCCTAACTTGTTTCACCTTACATGTGAAACACACCTAGAGAGGAAAATGATTGTTTTCTGCAGCTTGTCCTGTTATTCCTCATGGAATCATGTGTGAGGTGAGTGTGGTGAGCTGCCCAGACTTATACCTGGCTATGTTTATATTCAGAATAAATAGCATTATTCAGTACACACTTGCTCATAGGATAGGAAAAAAAGTAGCACTTTTAGAAAGCCTGTGAGTGATTTAGCAAACAGTATCTCACAGCCAGTTGCATGGCTTTTCTCAAATTTTCAGTTTAGTTGCTTATAATTTAAATAATTTGATAGTTTTCAGATGAAATCAGAGTTCTGAATTGACTGGTCCTAAATGGTTCACTTCAGAACTCTGTTAATTTGATTTTGGGTACTAAATCTGCTACATTAAAAGGGACCGGCTTCAATTTTTTTGAAAAGAATTTAGTGTAGTTATCTCTGACCAACCTGACTCACAACTCTGAAGCAAAACTGTCTGAAAAGAAGGACAATACCCTTTTGTGTGTGAGCTGATTTAGCACTGAAAGGTTTCCTGAAATAAGTAACTTTTGAGAAGAACAAGAGTGCCTGGATAGGGATGAAAAAAGTGAGCATCTACTGCTGGAGATACTTGTTTGTTTTTTTTAAATACCTGTATTTTCAGGAAAAAAGTTTTACTGTTATAGGGAGGATGAAAAGCTTTTTGTATATTAATTCATATTAAAAGCTGTGTATTGAATAAACTGGTTTTCACAGAATTTCCAAGGATGTTGATGATCTATATTGAGTAAAGTGAAGGATTTGGAAAAGGAGCTGGCAAATGAGAAACAATGCTGAGCTATCAAAAGGAATCGGTCAGGAAAACCTCAAGGGAAAATAATCTGTTTTCATTCCATTAGAATGGCTGTAGCCAGGCAAAAATTGAAGATGTGAATGTAGAACTCAGGTAATTTCTGACAGAGATTTCTATCTGCTTTCTCCCAGAAGAAAGTCGATACATCACTCATATTTTACCCATCAAATTTTGGGAGAGGAGGAGTACCTTCAAATCTTTGTTGAATGGGCCATTGTCATGTATTTCTTTTCCAAGAGGGGTAATAGGATGGCAATTTGCTTGTTCTGCTGTTCTAGTGCATTTTCTGATGTACATCTCAAGTTATCTGTATAGATTATTTCATATGGCTTTTTGTACTGTTTATAAGATACTATTTCCAAACTATAGCAAGAGGATATGCATGAAATTTCAGCTTCAGTGGGAATTCCTTCCCTGACTTTACAGTAGAGTCAGAAGCTATTCCTGCGCACTACTCATTTCTACCTGCATAAAATGTTGTGGTCCCAATAGAGTGAAGTTTATTGTTAAATTAGCATTTGCTGTAAGAGTCCGTGCTCAGCAGAGTAGAGACATGAAAGGTTTTCATTATTTTAAAGTGATTCCTTTCTTCCTGATGAACACAAATAACTCTCCAGGGTGCTCGAAACAAAGTCTGCTGTTTTCTTTCTATCATTTTTGTACACACTTTTGTTTCACTTTACTGCATACATATTTATTTTATTATTGGAGTTGTTCAGAAGAGGTATCGTAATGTAGATCAGAGGGTTGATTAAACCACAGCTGGCTTTTAAAAATACTTATTAAACCCCAGCATGCTTTGAAAACAAAACACAGAGTTCTATGAATTCTGAAAGCAAATACACAAAATACAGTCTGATGCACTGTTCTTTTGTTCTTCTGAGTTAACTTCCATAGTGTTTGGATAGCAGCTTCTATATGAATGGAAAGTGATATTGGATGAAGTGGCTTATCTCCTATTCCCTGCTCCTTTTAAAATAATTTTCCTGCAGGAAATGGAAGAGATGTTAGGTGGGAGGGGCAATGGATTAAAGTCACACGTGCTGAGGATGTCAGTAAGTGGCTGCCAGGCAAGCAAGGTTATGTTTTCTGATGTTGTGATAAACTGCCATTTTTCAGACGCCAGATTTGGCCCAAGTATCTGAGTGGGGAATTTTATCCCAATAGTTCATATAATCAACTGTGAAAACCTCCAGCTGTCAGTTGTTTTCTGCTTCCATGCCCATCACAAGCAAGATGCCATCACTAGTCAGAAATCTTCTTCCAGATGGTATATGTAGCTTTAATTTGGAGTTTGCCTGATGAAAGGAGTAGTGAACGATTAAACATTCACTGAGGTAAGAGATAGCTTGTGCCCACTGTTTTCCTGAGTAAATAGAGCAAGGTGTTTAATCAAGCAATGAAGGGCCAGGAACATGCAGCTACACAACTCTCAAATGTCACCACACCACAGACACTGCTGATGCAGTCCCGTCATTTGAGCCTGTCACTTCACCAAAGTACATGGTGTGAAACACTCGCTCTAATTCTCTGCAAGGGAGCCACAGCAAGGCTCAGACACTGCAAAAGCCTGCATGCCTCATTTATCCCTGTGAATACTTCCAGGGGCTTCAGTGAGACTAACTACAGAACGTACAGCATCCATAATTTTAGAATTTGGGTGTGCATCGTGAATTGCCTTTCAGTGTTTGTGACAGCCAGTGTAGAATGCAGACATTTGTGAGTGTCTGTCATTTAATCTTTCCCAGGAAAGCACAAAGTGAGGCTGCCTGGGATTTTTTCAGGAAACACTATACTTTTTGTATTGTTCCTGATACACACATATTCTGAATGTTCCGAGAAATGAGTAAACATGAGGAGAAATTACGTAAAACAGTGAGTTAAAATGAAGACCTCTGCTGTAACGCTGTCATAAACTTGGGGCTGATAAATCTTGATGAAGAAGCTTTTAGTCAGGTTATAGGTGCTCAGTTTTGCCACTGTTTCTTTAGATCTGCTCTCAAAAAATGGCTCACTTGCCATGAAAGAGTGATGCCTTTCTGCCCCTCTTCCCTTGGATAGTTTGGCTGTCAAGGAGACTATTTTTCACTGAGTGTAAGAATGGAAGAGCATAGCTATGTATCTTTCTGCAATAACCTGAGCAGGGTTCTCTACAGAGCACAGGCCGTGGCCCTCATGCACTGAAGGGCTGTGCTGAAGCCAGAAAAGATGTCATGGACACCATTAGGGCCTCCATGATATCTGGAATTATACCTGTTGACCATATAACCAAATTTCAGCAAAACAGTTCGTGTATCCTTTGAAATTTCTGCTCTCATTTATGTCAGTTCAGTTGTCCCACCTATTCTTTAAAACTGCTAAAAGTTTCCTAGACTAGGAGAAAGGCTAGAAGAGCCATTAGACACACACTGTGTGACACAAGTCAGCTGCAGTTTCCAGTGTTTTCCCCCCAAAGGCAGAGGGGAGGTCTGAGGACAGTCCTCATGATTATTTAGCCAATGGTACGGCCTTATCTTAATTTTGCCAAGCCGTGTAATTTAGCCAGTAAGCACGAAATCTCGGCCTCCCAGCACTACAGTTATGATCCAGCAATTCAGGACTTGTGTTACAGACCCTGGAATCCCACAAGGTTAAAATGTGAGACAGGCCACACCCTCTAACAAGACTTGGAAAGGGACCAGACAAATCTTTTGCTGACCAAAGAGGCTGCGTACAATGGCACTTTCTTTTCTACCTGTTTACCTGGGGCACAGGTGTACTAGAAAGGATGAAGTCAAACTGTACCCCAGCACATTCACATTGCAGGTTGTGTAGGATGCCTGTTGGGAATGGGGTGCCAGAGGAGCTTCCCAAGTAGCTTGGCTACCCAAACAACCAGGATGTCCTGGCAAGAGTTCAGGGCACAGTTACAGCGAGTCCTTAAGTAAAAACCAACAAAAAAATCTACTTACTGCGTAAATGTAAGACCATGGCAAAATAACATGACAACTGGGTTAACAGACTGTACATAGAGGGAAAGTGTAAAACCCTGAAATACCCTGTTTGGTGGAGAAAGATGCCTGATGGCTGTGGTATCTACTGGGGATTAAAGGCTAAAAATTGCTTGAGGCTTTTCACATAAGGACAGTATGCTCAGAGGGAAGAATACTTTCAAGTTTGGTTCCAAATATTGAAACTTAATTTAAACAGTAGGATTGTTCAGAAATTTTGATGAATCCATAAGCTATTGAATTGATTTCTGTGACCTCTGCTGAAAAAAAAGACAGAGTAAGCATTCCCAAAACTGTTTAATAATTAAATGGGTGTTTGAAGGGATTTTTTTCCCTGCCTGGCTAAATACATGTTTGAATTGAAAGTTATATAACCCTGTAGAAAAAAAGGCTATGGCACAGTCTAATCCTGAATTATGTGCAGAATGGTTACAACCAAGATCCCCTCAATACAGCTATTTTAGTCTTAGCACTGTGCAACTGCTCTTTGCTCATCTTCAAGAATTGCTGCCTATGAATTGAAAATGCTAAAGCAATATTCTTTTTGTGTTTGTGGCTCCCACTGACAATTTTGGATGATATAATTGAAGGACAGGCTTGGCTGCCTGGGATCACAACTTGGCTTTGCTGTATGTGCAATGTGTTTGTTACTGTGAGCTCTCTGAGATCCGTGTTTGATAGAGAATTCTGGAAAAAAAGGAATTGGCAGAGGAGGATGAGAAGAAAGGAGAAGAGGGACGTCTAAAACAGGGACTGTTAGAGACACTTCCACTAACCAGGAAACAGGAATTTAGGATTGTGTCTAAGCTTTTCAGCAGGCAGCTGATGTGTGGAGGAAAATGGTCTTCATACACTATTGCTGTTCTGGGGCTGTTGCACCAGGGAATCATGCAGGATATAAGAACAAAAGAGAGAACTCAAGGACAGGCAGCACTGATGAGCAGGGGAAGACCCAGTGTAGAAAGCAGGATTTCTATTTCAGAAGGAATTTTGATTTATTTCCACTTTGAAGCAGCATATCCTTCACTTGATTTGAAACATTTTGCTTTGATAAACCAGAATTTTTTTTCCTAGTTCAGCTTTCAAGATATTTTAAAATATAGTAATATAATGGCATTCCAAATGAGAAATCAAAACATCTTATTCCAAAATTTCAGTCTTCTCAAAACACTAACTTTGAAATGCTTTCTTTTTAAATTATTTGGCTGGAACGGTGCCATTTCTGCTACCTGGGTTTCTTTTTAATTCTTTTGTCTGCTTTGCTCTCTTTTGTTTGGTTGTTTATCTGTATGTGTGTTTTTTGGTAGCGAAATATCCCCACTGAAAAAGCTCCCTTGGAAACTCTGATGGCCCTGCTCTGGGTTCTGTAAACTTCATGTGGTACATACACAGATAAACAACTCTCTGAATTGCCATTTCCTTAAAGTACTCCCAAACCCCCAATAAATGTTAGCTGAAGCTTCAGTAATATTCCAAGATTCATCCTGTTTCTGGCTATGCCTGTGGAGTTACAAAGCTTTAGGTAATCATTGCACAGAATAGTCTTTGTTACTTTTAGAGCCAAGCTTTGAGTCCTTGTACCACTGACCCAGGACCAACAGAGCTGCATCACAAACCACTGCTCTTCAATGCATTTGACTTATTTTTTACTTCTGGCCCTTCCCAAGTTTTACTGAATATTATTCTCACAGTTATCCAGTTGTTTCAAGCAGAATTAGGCATATGAGGTCTTTAACTTTTCTGAAAATCTTGTTAATACTTTATCTCTGCCCTATGTGATACATAACTGTATCTGTTCTTTGTTTAGCCATGCTGAGTGCTGGCCCCAATCATTTAAATATATGACATTTCTGACGAATCTTCTCCTACAAAGTCATTAGCAAAATCATTAGACTAAAACAGAAAAAAACCAAGAAGACAAAAGGAAAAGCCTGGTTTTAAAAAATGAGCCTTAAATACATGGTTATAAAAATTTTTTTAAAAAGCAAGCAAAACCCTGGCTGCAGCTGTTCTCCACTGCACAGAGTAGTCTACCTGTTATGCTCATGCTGAAGGCTAATTAATTTCTATTTCATCCTTACTATGGTGACCCTTAGAAATCTAAAGCATTAAAGATCTATGACTTTTCATCATCTTGTATCTATGAAATGATTCATTACTCATGCACTTCTATTTCTTCATACATTTGATTAAGAATAGTCAGAAAAAATCATGCAACAAAAGGTGACCTTGTGATGTTGGAGAAGACAAATATCCACTGATCTGCCTCTCAAAGGCAATTACGCTTTCTGTATTTTTGAGTACTTCTGGGTTTGGTTGTGGATTTGGCTTTTTGGTTTGGGGTTATTTTTAACAAATTTATTAAGTGAGGTGAATCTTACCTCTGGCTTTTACTGCCTTAAGTTGTCTAGCCATGAAATAATTGTTGCTCCTAAGCTTTGGCCATGCTTTAACATGGACAAGATGCATGAGTGTGCAAATCTCTCTCCTCTAAAGAGACTTTCATTTGGAAATCAGTTATTTTGGTACATCTCCACATCAATAACTGGTTGTTCCCCTGATGCCAAAGCTTACTTGTTTTAAACAAGTGGGACACCAGGTTAATACCAGGTATGTTTTCTATATTACAAATAAGGAAAAAAAATCTCAATTTGTATTTGTAAAACACACATATGGCACTTGACATTGATGGTTTGGACTTGAATTCATACACAGAGGCAGAGATTTGGTTTGTTTCTCTTCCTCCTCAAACTGTTCACTCAAAAATTTTGTTCAGCATTGTAAATATTTTAAACGCTTTTCTCAGCTCTTGCTCAATGCCATCGCTTCTCTAAACCCTGCAGCTTGCCAGAACAGGATTTCAGAAATACTAGCTAAAGCATCTTGACAAGCTAAACAGTTTTTAGAACTGGAGTAGGTGGACTTGGCTGACTCGCTGCCAGCTCCAGTGTCTGCACTCTGTCGAAGGAGATAAGCAGTGCCACACAGAGTGGATTAAGGCTGGTGCCAGCAATCTGCAGATTCTGGACCTGCTCTCATTCTTGCTATTAGCAGTGTTGTGTCTTGAGCAAGTCACATCCCTTTTGTCTGAGGTTGTTCTGCTCTCTGTGAATTAGGGACAGGATTTACCTATTTCTTTCAAAGAAGGAAGTTTATTTTCCTCAGGTTTTGAGGATTTAAGCCCTAAGGATTATGACCTGCACCTACTCATCTGCATTTGGCAGACAATGAATTGCTCATAGTCTGGTCCTGAGCAATGCAATCTTTGAGGAAGTTTTTTCAGTCTGAGATCAGAATAGCTTTGAACTGGAAAAAGTCTGGAAGGTTTGGTCAGATTTCAGTATTTTGTACTTTTACTATGCTTTCCATAAACAACTGATTGAAAAAAACAGTGTCTTTTTGCCTCTATGCCACACATACTGCTATTGGCATTAAGATCTCTGAAACAGAGAACCTGAAAATTCCTTCTGGAGATGTTATGATTCCAGTTGCATCTCAGTTATACAACATAAATGCCTAAAAATACAAATTCTCAAATCTTTCTTTCTTGAGCAAACTCGAGAACAACAGCAGTGAACAATTAGCATATTTAAAATGCAGAATTTCAAATACTTATAACCACCCTACTTTCTAACTCTTCCTCAAAACACTAGCATGCATCTGAAATTCATTATTTTTTAAACATGTTTTTGTTTCCTGCTTCTGTGCAAAAGGAATTCATCAATATCTGACACACTTATATTCTTGACCACTACT
>JAWWEV010000167.1:6404496-6415890 GCA_035583235.1 Hafferia zeledoni | reverse complement strand
AAACATGTTTTTGTTTCCTGCTTCTGTGCAAAAGGAATTCATCAATATCTGACACACTTATATTCTTGACCACTACTCAGTCCCTGAAAGAGCTTGAAGATTCTTACAAGGAGACACAATCAATTTCTTGGCTTTAAAATTTCAGCATGTCCTGGCTCTTTCTGGATGTCAGAGTGAACAACTTGATACACAGCTCATGTTTCTTCACAGCTTTGGACTATCCATAACTATCTTTTGGGTTTCAGTGAACCATGCACATTCCTTAAAGTCTGTGGCATGTTATTTCTCAAATTTTGTATGTATTACCCAGGGTCTTTTTTCTATAGTCTTTTCTCTCTAAGTTTCAGAAATATTTTCTTCTGTATTTTCACTCTCTTTTTGTACCCTAATCTATTGTTTTGTAACCCTGGGGACTGGACTCTTCAAGCACTCTTCAATGCTTAGCTGGAAACAAAAGCAAACTATTTCAGGATGGCCGTATTCAAACCAGAGCAACCCTCTGAATCCTTCCCAGTCCTCCTGCTGATTGCAGGTGAAGAATAAACGGTGGTTTGAATGTGACCAACTGCTTTCTGCCTTTATCTGAGTTTCAATTTACTTCACACCTTTACAGAGGCTGGATACTCCAAGCAGCCTCAGAGGAATCACAGATAAGGATAAATGGTAGCTGTCAATCAGGTAGCAACATTATATGGAATATTAGGTATATACTCCCTGCAAATCTTGTTGTAAATATTCTTTCAGAAAAGAATGTTACAGAAATACTCACAAAGACAGGTTAGTTCAGGGGAAGATGAAAGGTGCCAATGGGGTATTATACACAAGACTTTTGTTTAAGTGTATGTATAAAGTTAGACACTCCTTAAAAGAGCAGTTTTCATTGTACCATGCCCAGATATTAAGCACAACTATATCTGACAACCAAAAAAATAGCACAGGGGCAGAAGCCATATATACTACAACAAAGTTAAAAAATTACCTCCTAAATGGACTAGTCATTTTAGAAAATGCTAGCCCAGTTAAGAATGGAAAGTTACACTGTTCTTTCTTACTCCAATTACCTCCCTCCTCTAAGTTGAGGTCACTTTTAAATACTCTTCTCTAGAAAGTTCACCTGCTTAGTAAGTGCCAAAGGCTGAGCACTTGGAGAATCCAAGCACCCAGTATGAGCCAGAGCCAGATTTCCAGTTCACAGAAATCACCTCTGTGCCCTGTAGCTGCCTGGTGATGTTTAACAAGCAATTCCTGGAAAAGGATTTTCCTTTCTGGGTGCACAGCAAGTTATGCAAGTGGGTCCTTTTGGCATCTTCTGAAAGAGAAGCTTCTCCTTCATCCAACATGGACTATCTGACACCTTCCTGCTCCATATCTGACACCTTCTTTCATAGCTTTTCATTTTACTTTTTGACAAAGCCATTTTTTTTCCTTATCACATTTGAGTTTGAAGATGGCAATGAAGGAAATATTAACCACTTTTTTCCTCTTCAAATGTGTCATCAGTCCAAGAAAACTGCAAATGCAAACAAAAAAACACACCCCAAACCCTGATTATGTTTTAGATGCTATTAAATGAAACTTGCCAACAAGAGAAACCCAGGCTAAAAATAAAAGACATAATTTTTTTTCTTATGAGCTAGAAACCAGTGTAATCTGACTGGTAGATATACGAAAAGCTTATATAGTTCATTTCATGTTCATCTAAAGTTGATCCACTTAATTATTTCTACCACTCTGTAGCCCACTACTGCCTTTTTTCTGCTTGGAGAACGTGTCAGTGTTACAGGAAAGAGATTTTATGCTCAGAGGAGCTGGGATTAGAAGAACAATCATTTTGATATTGGAGATTCATATTTGGCAGCAGATTGCTTTTAAGCATGTAAAGAATTTTTATGCTCACATGCATCTGTATTATGAAATAATTTCTCTTTACCTCTGGCATAGTAACATATGTTATTGTGCAAAGAATGAAAACTGCTTGTTTGGGATAAAAAAAAATCTTCCAGTGTTATTGGAAAACAGAAGAAAGTACATGGCATAATAGGTCAGTTTAATGGCATTGTTTGCAGTAAATCTGACATTTCAGGCATAATCTGCAGCGCTCACTTGAAGTAGGACATTTTGCTGGGCAGAGAAGGATTTGATACGTTCTTTTATATTCCTGTGTCAAAATGGATTAGAACATAACAAAATGAAGATTGTAAAATAAAGGCCCTTGGGCTCCCTGGTTATGCAGTGTAATAAGATGCAGAAGGCACTAAGATGAACGTACTCTTCAGAAGTACAACAAACTCGTCACGTGCAGTTTGTGTGGAGCCTCCCTTTGTCTCGTACATTCCCTTGATTCGTGTGCACTCTTTGTTGATCTGCATTAAGTGAATTTCCTTCAGTAATGTTGCCCTGATTTTTTCTATTCTCTAATTACTATTATGTGAAACAACAAGACATTCAAAGATAAAATGACTGAAAACCTGTTACAGCTGATACCATTTTGGTTTGCAACCATAAACTGCCCCACAGCGCTCCGAATTTTGCTGAAATTTATTTCTGAGATTCACTAATACTCCCTGCTGGCTTGGAGAGCAGCCACAGGAGTATTCACTGCAGCAGCTTCACGATTAGCCCGCAGGATTCGGCTTCTGCTGTCACTCTGTGAGATATCTGAGCGACACAGACAGGAAAATGGGCTGGAACTTGCTCTCTTAAATGATGCGTGGAGGGTTTCTCAGAACTTCATGGCGTAAGTTCCAACCTTTGAAATTTTGGAAATGTTAATTGGTAAGCTGAGGACTCCACACTTTCATTTATCTGATACTCTTATCTCAGAACTCACATTACCCCAGATTGGATGTGTCTCCTATGTACTGTGAGTCACTTGCTTTGAAAAGGTCTCTGTTAGCTGGAAATCCAGTGACAAGTCTAGATGGCAGGTCGTGTGTTCTGTTTGGATAAACAGGGTCACGCTTCACACAGGAATTAGTATCAGTAGGAATTAATAAATGACTCATGTTGCAGTCCTGAATTTAATTTCGGAGATTAGAGAAAATCTGAATACGAATGATACGCTGCATCGCTTTTGAAATTTGGAAGGAGAAGTGATTTGAAAGAAAATACCAGAGCAAATCTTCTGCCTTAGTTAAAGCAGGGGAAAAGGACTCGTACATATCAAAGTAACTCCAGCGTGCATGTGCATCCAGCTTTCAGCTGGCTGTAAAAAATGAAGTTGATCTTGGGACACTTAATGCTGTATGAAGGCAGCCTTTCACTTGGAATGACTGTCAGCTGCTCTGTCACATCCTTGCTTTTCCCTTATGGTTGAAAAGCAGTAACTTCCCATACAAAAGCCAGGTTCCTCCTCCTGGATACCAAGTGTCCACAGCTCTTCCTGTACCCATCCTAGGGTAGGACAGGACTGTGCAGCAGGCGCATAACACGTTCCACACACTGACCAAGAAGACTGAGAAATCAACTTGAAGCAAGGAAAACATCAATTTTCAAAAGGAAATTCCAAACAAAAAATAGATTTCATCAAATTGGCCTGTAATACAAGCATGGTGCCAGACCATAGAGGTAAAAGATGAGGAGCTGAATTCAGTAAAGTTTTTTGTCTCAGAACATCCTTTACTTTTTAATGGCTTCTTATTCTCAGCTAGGCATAAGCTTAAATGCTTTCCTGAACTGAGGTCTAATAAACTTACACTTTGATCTTACTGTTAATGATGTTTGGTTCATCTGACTCTAAAATGTGCACTCCATTTGAGTGTGGTTTGACATAGCAAATGAAATATTTACTGACACTTGGCACTGGTACCTTCACCTCTGTGGATTTCTGTAATGTATCATTCCCACTGAAGGTCTGCTCTCCAGAGGATGTGCAGGATTCGTTTCTAATGGCATTACAAGGAAGTTGGCTCCAGCTCTGAGAAGAAAGCTCTTTCTTTTTCAGAGTTAATTTCTGTGGTTTTGTACCTAATCACTATTTGGACTCCTGCTTAGAATTTTATGCCAGAGATAACAGAAATACAGAATTATTTTATAGATTCCCATTTCCCTAAGAACAAAATGATGCCAAACAAAGTGTTACACTCATTCAGGGTGTTTCATTGCTTTCACAGAACAGTATTGTCTGAACTCTCTTTGACTGGATTATAGCTGGGGAGGTTATCCGAATTCATGAGAATATAGACTTTGGAAGGACTGAGAAATCTCTACATAAGAAATGTTGAATCTGCAGTTCTGGCTGATTAGCATGCTGTAATTTGCATGACAAATCATGCAAAATACAGAAAGACAGGCAAAGTAAGAAAAGCAGTATTTCCTTAAGTAAGTTTTAGATTAAGTAAGATTAAGAGAAAAACATTTTCCGGCATTTCTACTCTATCAGCAGGGCAATGACTAAACCCACTATTTCCTACAAAAACCATGCTTTAATAAAACCAAAGAACAAGAAATGAGGACTGAAAATGTACTGTCAATTTCCTTGAATTAAGGTCAAAGCTTGAGAAAGAGAGAGAATAGAGTATTTTTAACAATTTCAGTTATAACCATGTTAAAGCAATGAAATCAGAAACAAAAAAAGAAAATCAAAATGAAAAATTATAATACTTACGTTGGTGACATATTCAATATCCTTCCAAATATTACATTCCCTGGGAAAATCTGCCAAATCTAAAAAATTATCCACTACCACTTGGCCAATCAAGTCATGCCTGGAGAATCTGTCAAAGTCATATACAGAGAAATGGAGTTTCCTTGTGTTCAGATCATTGTATGGGACACTAAATAAAAAAACTTCATCAAATACTGGATTTAGGGTCTTTCTGTGCACTTTAGTCTGGTGTTTTGTTTTCCTGTCAGGAAGCAGATATATCTTCACGTACGGATCTGAAGTTCCAGAGAAGTCCTTTGCTGGCAGGTTGATGGCCTTGTGAATCTTCACTATCAGCTGCTCTAAATCACAATCATATTTGAGAATAAAGTTCAGTTTTCCACACGCCTTGCTGTTACTCCTCCGGCCATCGTCTGTGTCCACTGATCTCTGTTTGTACAGCTCTGGCTTGATGCGGCCAATCCCCGTCAGCTGCTCTTGCTTCTGAACCTGCTGGATGTTGAAGTCAGGGTTGGAGAGGTTGAGCTGTCTTCGGATCGAATTATGCCTTCAGTGAAAAGGAAAGAATCGGGACAGATTGTGTTGAGGATCGTAAGAATCTGTGCACATGCACTAAAGATCCTGTTCTCATTTGACATGTTTTTGTAATGTACAGCAGGGTCAGATTTTTAATTGCTGAAGGGCTAAAGCATGAGACCCAACAGTGGTGATAGCTGACACTCAGCATCAGCCTGCTCATGCCACACCATTTCCGTCCCCATGTCCCAAGCTAATGGTATGCACTGCCCAAACCTGGCTGAAGAAGGTGACCAATGGAAATTCATGGCCCTTGCAAATCCAAAGGATCTCTATCTTATTGGCAAGTACAGTGTGATGGCAGAACAGTAGCTGTTTTTATCAGTAGCCATTTCTGATTGAATCTTTAAGCTAATGCCTATGAAATGAGCTGCATTATGCAAATGGCAGCAGGATCAGAGGAGCTTGCTGATTTCTGGTTCAGGGGTAAAGCTGCAACAAGGAAGATGCTTCCTGACATCTCTGCATTTTAACTACTTGTTGATTTCTACAATTACTTCATTTACAAATAAGCTGTTCTGGTCTGAAATGGTTTGTTGATCACCCCAACAATTTTTTTTTGCTTTTTTCCTCATACCTGATGTAATGAGCTCTGTGGTACTTTGGTTGAAAAGCTGCTTTAGTTTTGTTACTCAAGGATGAAAAGTTGCATTTATCTTCAGTCCAGTGAATTTTATTACCAGGAGTCACTCACTTATTTCTCTTTCTCCTTAATGAATCAAATTTGCAAATCCTGCTGGGGCAGGTGGATGTGAAAGCTGGATTAGGTAAAATCCTAACCTTATATGACTAAGATTCCATTTTATTGTTCTATTTATATGCAGCAGTCAGTTATTGGTACCATGAGCTGCAGTTGAACACAGAAAGAGCACGTGGAAAATGCTAGTACAGGATTAGTCCAAAGCTATTTATATTGAATCTAATCAGCAAGAGTTCCTCTGCTATCATTGTTCATTCATTCCTTGTAAATACCTGTTTACACATGCTGTAAACAGCAACAGCCTCTTCTGTACTATCCCAGTATTTTTTCTCTTGTTGAATAACAAATACATAATCTTACAGCTATACCTTAGTCATTTTTAGGATAAAATATTATCATGTCACCAAAAAAAAATTATTTTTCAACCCTTAAGCTCTTCATTGCAGTGGGAGGTGCAGAATATCCTGTGGAGGAATGAAAAGGAGGGCACTGCAGAGCCACCTTAGCAGGGACTGTAGCAGGGGCAGGTGCCTGGTCTCTGTGGCCACAGAGAGAAAGCACAGCTGGCCCCCCAGTTATGGCAGAGACAAAGATGATGCCTCTGCTGAAGGATGCAGCACAAGGAAGATGGGCCCCTCCTGCTCAATGAAAGGGTCTTTTGGAGAAGACCTGGGCAAAAGTAAAGGGCACTGAAAGAGAGGGGCAAAGAGCAAAGCCCATGTCAGCATAGGCCCAGGGCAGGGGTGGGACCTGGACAAGGATGCCCCTGTGGGCAGAGAGCCAATGTCACACCTGCTGGAGAGGGCCAGAAGAAAGGTCTACACAGGAGGGAAGGCCTTGTTCATGCACTCAGGATGCTGAGGCAAGTTCTTCTACAGATTGAGATTAGTATTAGTAATGTCCTGGGAACTTCTCAAATTCTGAGACACGTTTTGGATAACTGGCAATTCCTGAACAGGTTGTGTTCAGGTGTACCTGCAGGCAAGAGCTTTGGCTAAATTTGCTCTCCCAGATGGACAGAAAGGAGGCTAGCAAAGAGCCACTGGGCTAGTGCTGTACCTTCTCCAGCTGAAGTGCATCTGCTTTGGCTCAGATATTTATTGGCTCTTCACATGCTGATCCTTTTTCTTACTGTATGAAACATAATCCTTTTATCACCTGCCCCTGCACACACTCCCACCTTCCTCCCCCTTTCCTCTTCCCTCGTGTATTGCTTCTCCAGTTCCCCTGGAGACTTCACTGACTCTTGTTCAGTCCCATTTCCCCCCACAGTCATGACTGTGGCTAAAATCTATGGCTTTTAATCCTATTTCTAACTCTTGCAAGTGTTTCATTAGCTTGCCCTACTTTTCTTCTTTGGTTGTTTTAAAAATCTTTGAGGATATATTACTGAGAGTTCAGCATCAGTGCTGAGTGCAAATGAATATGCTTTACAAGCTAAATCTAGGCTGTTCTGGTGCTTTTAAAGGATACACAGTGCTCTGTGTTATCCAGCTTTTGAGGGAGAAGCAGAAATGAGACAGTAATTTATAGAAGAGCAGAATAGGATTGTGATACTGTCCCTTCAACCTATGAGGTTTGAGCACCTCAAAGAATAACTTTTGTGTAATTTTTTTCTTTAAAAGAATGTGGCAAGTAGATGATCCATTTTTCTCAGAGCAGTGTACTGGCTAATCAAGCTGTGCTTTTTGGCCTGTGTCTGTATTCATCAGTATCAGAGCGAAATGGGAGTTACTGACCGAGCAGAGGAGGTTGGTTCAGTGATCTGGCGCTGCATCCGCACATTGGGCACACAGTTCTCCTTGGTTCCCGCCTGAGTGTCCAGTGGAATATCAGGGGAGGTGTGGCTGATCTTCATGGAGGCCTCTGGGTAGGCTGTGGGCTGCCCCAGGTAATCCTCGCTGTAGTCCCGCTCATTGGGCTCTGTGTCCGTGTAGTTCAGCGATTCCTGCTTGTTGTCCTTGCTCGCGAACGGCAGCCCACGCTCTCGCCAGGGGATCCAGCAAAGCTTCCAGGAGACGAACAGAGACACCCCAAACAGAGCGAGCCCACAGGCTGTGACAACTAAGGACAGCAAGCTTATTGAGATATCTGCAAACAAGGAAAACACATCCAGGTCACATCTTTGTGCTCTTTGGAGCTCAGCATCCCCAAAGCATCAATATGGGAAGCAAAAGATCACTGGACTGCAGATCCACAAAAATTAAGTTCTGATCTCTGCAACAGTCATAAAATACAAATACATTAAAAGTTCTACTTTTTTTTTCCCTATGAAAATTTGTTTGGAATTCAGTGTAAGGCTTATATTTTCCCTCCAAAAGCTGGGTGGTATGAAAGGTCACTCTAAATATGAAAAGGGTTGTTCACTTGCTTGTTCAACTTTCTACTGATGAAAGAGCTATGCCTGCAGTACATTTGCTCTTTTTTTTCCCCTTTTATGTAGTGCAGTTTCCTCCACCTGCTTTACCAGATTTTACCACCCTCTCTTTCAGAGACTGTATTATATTTCAACACCATGAAAATATGCACATATGTGACATGAATTCTTTAGGTATTCAACTGGTGTATCTTGGTTTATTACTTTAATTCCATTCCTTCTAATTTTAGACTCATTCCTGTCTTTGCAAATTATTTTTGACTATCAATACATGGCTTGCTATTCATAATTTAATAACAATACTAATATCTCTTAGAAACTGAGATTTTTCTGGTTTTGTTTTGTTTGGTTGGTTTTTCTCACTCCAAAGGCTCCTTTTTCCATTTCCAAACTTCTGGTATAAAAAAACCCATGGAGATGAGTTTTCTGATGTTTTTCCCCCACATTTCCAGCATTATTCTACTCCATCAAGACAACCGGGAGAGGTTTTTGCTCTTTTTTTGCTTTGTTTTAAGTTGCACATTGGGGAAATGATTCAGTGGAACAGCTGTTTTTATGGTTACAGTGTTTTTGAAACGAGTCTCTCTGTGGATTACACAATACATCATGCCTTAAACACAATTAGTGAGAATTCCATTTTACTGCCTTAAATTACAAACACAAGCTGATCAAAGCAATTCTTCACACTGTGTGTAGGTTCAGAATGTCAGGCTGCATCTCTCTAAGCCAAGAGCTAGCCTAAATTTTCAAAGGATGGCACGAGGCTGAAATGTACTGCTTCTGCTAAGACAATTATTTAAGAATGACAATTCAGATGAAACAGCCTCAGTGCATTTGAAAAGAAAAAAAAAAAGAATATTTTTCTTTTAAAAAGTGGAAAAGTCAATACCTTCTGCCCCTGCTGTGAGTCTCATTCTCACTAGCCAGACAGATTAAATTTCCACAGAGGGAGGAGTGACACTACAATCCATTTCACACAGGAGCTGTCCAGTTTATTCTGCATGCTGAAAACCAATTTCAAACAATTTTAGACAGCACAGCCCCTTCTGTCCTTCTCCAAGTCATTTGAAGACAAAGTTCATTAAGAGTGGGGACAGCACAGAAGCTGTTTGGAATAACAGCAAAGAGTTTAAGAGCCGAAATTAATTAAAGAAATTCCTCCCATGTATAAAAGGCAATTTGGGAGAAAGTAGAATGGTCATTGTTGATAATTTTTGAATATTTATTGGTAAACAAGTCTGGCAGTGGAGGCAGAGCACAACCTCTCTGTTTGATTAAAAAGCTGAGGATCCAGGATGCAGTACTGAAGGAAGACCTTCAGGATAAACCAATTTGTCTAAGATTCCCGGGAGAAGGAGGAAGAAATGCATCAGAGCTCTGCAGAAAGGCCTCTTTTTTCAAAGAACTGATTCAAGCAAATGAAGAAATGAGAAATTAGGAGTTGTCACAACCAGAAGATTACAAGGTTAGAACTGGAGACTGCCCAATGTCAAGGATGTGTGAATGTGAGGAACAGTTTGAAAGGCAGACCAACAGTCCCCTGATCTTGAAGATGACTTTAGCAGAGAATGATCTCCTAGAGAACTGACATGAGAAAAAATACATGAGGGCAGTATGATCTGCTTTTAATTTGCAGAGTTTGGAGAGCTTTAATAACATACCTCTGCATCTGAGAACTTACTACCAGAGAAGCTGAGAACTAAACAGTTTAAATCACAGCCTAAGAGGGAATTGTTTTTTCATTATCTTGGTTTTACTTCTTGACTCCTTTGTCAGAAAGAAGATTTCCTATGAAGTTCTTGTTTTTGTGGGTGAAAAAGAGACTATCATGTACCTGTCTGACTTCTATGGAGCAGAGTGGGACTAAAGGGCAGTGCTCTAAGCTGTTACCTTTCATTGGACAGTAATTGTCATCCCCTCCACACCTGCCTGGCAATTTTCAACAACTGGGCAGATCCAGCGTGAATAGCTGGGGTGAGTGCAGTCCCAAGTGAAGAGATTTTTGGCTGCATCCTGGAGCTGCTTTTTCATTAATCGTATGTATTATTACATACTATATTTTCTGTATAGTTTTTACTCCCTCTTTCCAGCTGTCTCAGTTTTTCTAAGCCTGTTTATTCTCCTGTGGTAGCAGTACTCATCTGTTGCCAGTGATTTCCTCTACTTTGTAATCAGAGAGCAGGGGAAGTCTTTACTTGTTTGTCTACAAAAATGAGATCTGCAGCATAGAAAGTGTTCCTCAAAAATCCAGATGCTTCTAAATTCACTGTTTTCACAGGAATTAGAGCAACGTGTTTTCCAGAGCAGTATCTGATGTTAAGTCTGAACTGCAACAGTGAACCCAGTGCAGACAGCACTGTGGGCAAGGCTGAGCTGGTCCCCTGTGGCACAGGAACTTGCACTGATGTCTTTGCTGGCACAACCAGGATGCCACCCAATTGTCTTGAGGTGTTAATGGCTACAGTAAGAGCTGAGCTCCCAAATTCCAGCATGTCACAATGCCTGTGCAATACTAGAGGGTGTTGATAATGGATAATTTAATCCACAGAAAGTAAGCCTTCATTTTTTGCTAAAAATGTTCTTTTAAAATGGGTTAAAGGAACCAGTCAATGCAATAGCATTTACTTGCAGTTAATTTTTATAAACACATCCTCTGCAAAATGCTTTCCCACACTATCAAAGGAGGCCTTTTGACAGACAGAAAATAAGAGGACAGATCTTTCGGGTGGCCCTACATCAAAAACTCTGGAGATTGAGAAGCTTCCTGTAATTCTTGGTCTATTGAGCCTGTAATTTCATTGTTAGAAGATTCAGAAGGCTCTGCCATTATTGCCCTGCATTTCCAATAACCAAGTACTCAGCCATGGTTTGCAGTAAGGCCACAGACACACAGGCTCTCTGAGTATCTTGCTCATGGAGAAGAGGAGGCTCAGAGGTGACCTCATCACTCTCTATAACTCCCTGAAGGGAAGTTCTAGCCAGGTGGGAGTTGGTCTCTTCTCCCAGGCAACTCAGCAATAGGACAAGGAGGCTCAAGCTCTGCCAGGGAAAATTTAACTTGGAGATCAGAAAAAAATTCTTTGCAGAGAGAGTGCTCAGGCATTGGAATGGCCTGCCCAGAGAGGGGGTGGATTC
>JAWWEV010000167.1:6390634-6404396 GCA_035583235.1 Hafferia zeledoni | reverse complement strand
GTGGATTCCTCATCCCTGGAGGTTTTTAAAGTGAGATTGGCCGTGGCACTGAGTGCCATGATCTGGTAAAGGGACTGAGGTTGGACCAAGGGTTGGACTTGACCAGGTTTTCATGTTTCAATACTTTTCACTTTACTGACTTTCAATTTATTAATTTCTCATGCTCATCAGCATAATTCGTTCTGGCTTTTTCTTTTCTTTTTTTTTTTTTTTGTAGCAATGGCAAGGTAAAATTATGCAGAAATAGTGAAATAGAGTTTTCCACCCATGCATCACATCATCAGTTGTTATCACAGACTGGAGATATGAGTATGGCATTTCTCTCTGTGACGTATTTTATTACCATCAGTTTGATGACAAAAAAGACTCAGTCCTCCTACCGAAAAGACTCAGTTTGATTATGGAGTCATTGCTGGATCTCTTCTGAATATTTTAACTTAAACTTTAAAGTAGATGTTACACAGAAAAGAAAAATCTTGCTCATTATGTCAAGTGAATTTATGATAGGAATATAAATTGTCTTGTCTTCAGATTTTCTTATTGAACATAATCACAGAATGTTTGAGGAAAGGACCCTTCAGATCACTGAGTTCAAGCATGGGAGGTCACCCAGCACAGGTTACTCAGGACAGTGCCCAGACAGAATTTCTCCAAAGATGAACACTCCCCAGTCTCTGTAGGCAACCTATTCCAATGTTTGACCACAACCAAATAGGCTGATAGCATAACCTTGTTTTGGTAAGATACTAAATGGGTAAGACTTTTACAAGAACTAAAATATCAATAAAGCTCTAAAATACAACTGCACTTTGTAGATTACCTAGTAAAAACAGAAATAAAATTATACTCTATTTATATAGCACAGGTTTCTAGTACAGATCTCCTGAATATAAGCTTTTAAGTTGAATTTGAATAAAATCATAGATTGTTTTAGAAAAATTTGAATAGTGTTGAATTTTTACATACATGTTGCATGATTCTTGCTCAGTATGGGAGGCTGTAAGACCAAAGATAAATGTCTAAAGATCCTATTCAAATTCTGACAGTACAAAATTGCAGACCTTTAATTGATTTCTGGCATAAATGGTTGAGCCCTACCCTCTAAAATTCTAATGTTTTAAAAACTTTTCAAGAAATTAGACAAGCAAAATACTGAAATAATAGTGGTGGTTTTGTCTGTTCAAACGTGAAACAAGGGGTGAAGTATTTTTTTTCCTTCTTGTGTTTATTACGTTACCATTTGGATTGCTAAATTTTATACAAAATCAAATATCTAAATTATCATACTGATCTCTCCCATTGTTGGGTAATGCAGATCAACTTCTGTGGCCAGATATGCAGTTGGAGTTAGAGAGTAAAAAAGCACAGACTATACTGTATCTACTTGGATTCATCTGGCTCGAAAACATTCAAATATGAACAAACATATGGAAAAGGAAACCTAAGTGGGAATTTCTCATCAACCAGGCACAGACAAGACATTTGATCAAAAGAACTGCTGATCAATAATGTAATTATTTAGATAAACAAGTTGTTCAAGTTGTTGATTGTCTGGATGTGACTGGTGTTCTATCAAAAGAACTCCTTTCCCAACAAACTGGCTGTAATCTGGTTTAACTTCAGGCTGAAAGACTTTTACTAACTGGGAGAGTTCTTTTAATATGTCCTTATGGAAATAAACAACCTTTCTTTTCTATGCTGATTCACTCTCCTCTTTTTATTAAAATTACCATTCAGATATTCCTGCATTACTATAATACAACCATTGATCTTTCAGGGAAAATTTGGCTAGAAAGAAGTGCAACGAATCTTAGCAATTTAAAATCTTGCAATATAATCAATCTTTACTTACAACCCAACAAATTTCAAAAGGCATTTAATTAAATAATAACATTAATTTGTCACAAATAATCATGTTACTAAACTTTAAGATATATTGAGACAATCTTTGTGAATATGATTCCGTTTAAATTCAGCAGAAATTTCAAACTGCCACTTCTTGAGGGGAAAAAAAATCTTTTAATTACTTTTTTGTTGCTTAGGGGCAGATTTTAAGGAATATACAGTGACTGGACACCCAGTTTCTTGAAAAACAATGAGAACAGCAATGCCTACTGCTTAAATCCTGGCTGTGCTTTTCAAAATCTAAATTGTCTTTCTTTTGTGTAAATACATCTATGGAGGGTTAGCCATCATTCAGCTCAGTAACTGTACTGCAAAAGCCAGAAGGTTTTTTTGACACTCAGCCCTCTGAGACTTTCGCTTTCCCAGAGGAGAAGAGTTCTTAGGTTTGAGCACCTGAAGCAGTTTTAACCTAATATTGCAGTTTTAACCTAATATTGCAATGTGGTTTCTTTTGTGCTTCACAGGTTTTCCTTAATTAACATACCTGGCACTTGCTCAGGACAGAAGGTGTCTCTTTGCAAAGGCTCCTGAGACAAAGGAATAATTCTCAGCTAAATGATTCTTCCTGAATTACTGTTAAATACTTTCTGAGCAATTCTTTAAAGTGAGGCAGCTGAAAATCAAGGGAAGTAATCTCAGATTAAACTAATTTTACTAAGCTCCAGCTCTCATCTGTTTGACCCTGACATTTAGGAGTGTGGACCAACAAAACAGGCCTAAATGAGAACAGTCAGGGCTTCACACAGTGAGAACATTCTCCATGCTCTGAAAACGTATTTGTAACTGCCTCTCACTGGTATTTGAGGCTCTCATTAGCTTTTAGTGACATTTTTTCTCCCCAGGTTGTGTGTTCCTCATCTTCCAGGCAGGCATAGGGTATGTAAGGCTCTTGTGTTGGTTAAGACACTGTCCTGATCCTCTGAGTGATTTGTTATGTCTTTTTATTCCTAAATAGTGTTACAAATTCTAGTTTATCACTGTGTGCATTCTCGTCATCTGCTTGGCTTGGGTTACAAATTTGTTTAATGTTTTTTTCTAGGTATTGCCTAATATTAACGATGTCTCCTAAATGAAGCAGATCAATAAAATATAATCCTAGGACTTCACCAGGGTGCTTGTCAATTAGTTTAAATTTACATAAATTCCACAGCATAATTTCAATATGAAATCAGAATTACTAAATGGACGTACAAACTGCACACAACAAGATGTGCAAAAGCAGCAATAGATTTGTTTGCACAGAGTATTTCCCCAGCAAGAACTGCTGTGATATAATTCAAAACTGACATAAGATTGGCATAATACTTTATTGGTAACCTCACAAAATTAAAGCTTTAAGCAAAAGAAAAAAAAAAGAAGAACTTAAAGCAAATTGTTCATGAACAAGAAAAAAGTACTCAAAACATGGTAAAATATTGTTTGGTTTTTTGTGTCAACAGAAAGTTTTGCTTATTAAGAAAAAAAGTTATGTAGACAGAATTTTTTTTTTTTTGGAAATTCAGGCGAGGTGACTTCATATCAGAGAGTTTATTAGTTACCAACAAATTGTATGTGAACTTGTAAGAGAAAGAATGCATTTTTTTGCACACCTGTCTAATATTTAGTCTGCATTAATGCAAATTTCCTTGACAACTTAGCTGACATATAATATCCTGCTACAGTTTGTAAGTGACACAAAAGCCTTTCCTGATCAGCCAGCTGGTGAATGAGCAGTGATAGCAGTGATTTTTACAGATACAGTTGAGGGGAGTCGTATGTTCAAGGGCTTGCATTTTTCTTTCTGGCATCTCAGGACAAAGAATGATGCTGCTCCTCTCATGAAAACTAAAGCAACACGGACACAAACAAAGCAGAGTAGAAACAAAATGTTTCATGTCTGCATAAACAAGAGCTGTAAGAAGATTGATCCAGGTTGCCATGCCTCGTTCTTGGTTCTTTTTGGTTATTACCACATTCTTTTTCAAAACATGCTTCACACAACTCATGGAATATGCAAAGTTACTGTATCCTTTTGGTTTTCTGCTATCAAGGGCAAAATACTATAAACTGGGGGAAAAAATCCACAGATAATAATATAACAGAAGAGACAACTCCATTTCTAAAGATACCCTGTCAGATTTACAAGCACTCTGTGTATGGAGATGGCTTAAATGGCTCTATTTCATCCTGGTAGGAGAATCACTTAGGATGCTACACTTACAGGATATGTAGCTACAGCAAAGCAACATGAAATCTTCTAAAAACCTTTTGGCATTTGAGACATTCTTGTATTTTGTTAACTGAAAAGGAAAGCTGGTGATATGATGAGTGGGAAAGAAACTCTGGGGGTCTACACTTACCCTGAAATTCCTGTGAGCACCAGGCCAGTGAGGTCCCTCACAGGGCAAAGCTGAGTGGCTGCGTTTTGTAGAAATTCAGTTCCTGTGACTGTGGCCAAATGCCACAATGCATATTTCCACCCACTTTTTCTGCTGCTTCTTGGGATGCATTAAATCATAGAATTAGATGATCAGATTACTAATCCTAAGCAAATAATTAATATGATACACTCAAGACATTTCTTTTTCTTGCAGGATCATTCAAAAATTGAAAAGATCTACTAATTAATTCTTTCTAAGTGTTTATCCTGAGATTTTTTTATGATACAGTAAATAGAAGTTCATACAGTAATTGAAGAATTTGACTTCTCATCTAGCCATAGAAAATGACCAATCCCTTTTGGCAAATACTGTTTATGTTCCCTCATTAGCAGAATTAAAGGTTTTAATAGCTAAATGAATGATGGAGAATGAATGAAGAATAACCTAAAAGAAATTTTCTAGTGGAAATTTTTGGACAAATGATGTGTGTTAAAAATTACAAAACCATCAAGATTTCTGAATATTTTAATGACTAAGCCATCAGAACACACATTAATCTTGAACGTTATGACCTTATGAATAATAATGAAGAGAAATTGCCATTTATTTCTGCAATATATAGCCAGTAGCAGGAAGTCTCCAGGCTATGGAAGAAGAGAAAACAGCTTATTTGAACCATACCAAAAGGCTTTGAGTTCCATTACGGTCCTTGAAAGCCCAGTAAGTTGCAATAAATAGTGTTTGAGAGCATTAAAGGAAATGACAGAGAAGCATTTAATTTCACATTTGTACAAAACTGTACAGCAATATTGTACCCAAGTGCTCAAAACAACAGTTGCAGAGATCATAGAGTCGTACAGTGGTTGGGGTTGGAAGGGACCCTAAAGATCCTCTATTCTCAACCTTGCCATGATGGACACGGACACCTTCCACTGGATCAGGTTGTTCAGAGCCCCATCCAGCCTGGCCTTGGACACTTCCAGAGATGGGGCAGCCACAACTCTCTGGGTAACCTGTTCCAGTGCCTCAGCACCCTCATAGCAAAGAATTTTTTTCCTAATATCTAATCTAAACCTCCTCTGTCAGTGTGAATCCATTCCCCTTGTCCTGTCACTCCATGCTCCTGTAATGAGTCTCTCCATCTTTCTTGTGGGCTCCCTTCAGGTACTGGGAGGCTGCAATTGGGTCACCCCAAGGCTTTCTCTTCTCCAGGCTGAATGACCCCAGTTCTCTCATTCTTTCCTCACAGGAGAGGTGCTCCATCCCTCCAATCACCTTGGGGGCCTCCTCTGGGCTCACTCCAACAGGTCCATGTCCTTCCTGTGCTGGGGATCCGGAGCTGGATGCAACACTCTATGTAGGAGTCTCACCTGTTTATATTAATAACCTGGCTTTGTCAATAACCATTAATAATATAATTTGATATGCTAATAAAATAATACAGAAGTAGTAATATTTTTACTAAAACACTAACTGATTTCTTTAAATTTTTATTTCCTTTAGGACACAGTATTTTCAGGGGGAAAAAATAGCATTTATCCAAATGTCTCACTGAATGATTTTCTTTTGGTGAGAAAATTTGTGAAATTAAGCTACTCTAAGGGACTGTGGGAGATGTGGATAGACCACTAAAGCATGTGAAGGGCTGTTGGAGCTTTAGCAAAATTTGTTTTACATTGATAAAGATATATCTATGTAAATATACATACAAACACATCTATAATGTGATGAATAGGATTAAAAAATACTTTCACAGAGCCAGCCATAATGGTTAACAGAAGTTGTGTTGCTCTTGTAGTTCTGGTAAAAATCTGTATTTTTATTTCAAATTCCCATTTTTTTTCCTGTTGGAAGGATTGAATTTCACCTACCAGTTGGCTCCTTTTCCCTGTAATCTTATTAAATGCAGCGAAAACCATTAGGCTTTCTGGTTTTGAATAACCCCCAAAAATCATCTGTTTTTGAACTTTACTTTCTCCATTTTGATTTTCTTTAAGAAATAGGAAGATAGTATTACTTTTCTGGCCAATTTATGTAGAATAAAAGTGCAAGCTTCTCTTTAAAGTCAGATTGCTTGGAATGAAAATGAGGTCAATTACTTCATTAGCTTCCTTTTCAGAATCAACTACTCTAAGCCCACATTATGGGACTTTGGCACATCACAGTGGTTCAATATTTACAATTCTTGCTTTACATTTAAGGAAGAGCCAAAATTAATTTGCTTTCTCTGTACCAGCAGATCATAAAAAGGTTGTCACAAGTACTGCAGCCTCACAAGGGACTTCAGGAAGGTTGCCTGCATAGACTGGTATGGATAAAGAGGCCTTGTATTGCTTTTTACAGACACAAATCACTAACATCTTACAGTGATTAAACACCCTGGTTCTTCTTTTAGGAAGGAGTAGTTGGCATAAAGGGAAATAAAGATGGCCCTAAAAGCATTTACCCTTCTCAGATGAGGAACCAGATGCACTGTATTGTTCACACTATTTTCAAAAAGTATTTCAGCCATGGTGAATGTATTATGTATCAGTTGTTCTTTGTGAGCTTAGAGTTCCCATTGGATAAAAGAAGCTTTTTTGGCTGATCCATATGTAATAGGGTGTGATGGAAGTCTTACTGACCAGGATATTTACTAGTAAGAAAGATAATGAATTAATAATTCACAATCAGATCACGTTTACTATGAATTCACTGTTTGAAAAAAATATAGGGAATATACTTCTTTTATATTCATACTCCATTTCCAGAGAGCAAAAGAAATGAGCTCAAGGCTTCTACAGACTTACAAGTGGGTAATTCTGGATATCATAAACTCATAGAATCATTTAGGTTGGAAAAGATCTTTAAGATCACTGAGCCCAACTGTCTTGTCTGTCTGAAACACTGTCTAAAAGAAAACTGTAAAGCAGATATGAAAACAGAAAATCAGGAGAAATCCAAAGTGAAACATCTGAAGAATGTAGCAGCTAAAGAACAGAACTGAGAAACAGATTTGGTAAAAATTATCATTCAGACTGCTCTTCTGCTTTTACATTCCTAGACAGGGATTATTTTAAAACTGTGATGCTCTTGGAAGCCTTCCTAATTTTGGCAAAACCGCTTACAGAGAACTTCAACTCGCTTGTTTTTGCAAAACATATACTACAGAATGTATGTTTTGAGTAAGAATTGAACATTTCTGGGGTTTTTGGGTTAAATTGTACAGTCATGCAAGATATCATAGTAAAAGGAATCTGCAGAAAGAACTAGTAGCAACAAGGTAATTTCTTATGAACTAAATAATTTCATGTTGTACTTAGTTGTGACTGTAACAGGACAGCTTGAGGGGTTTTTCTTCTTGTATTTAACTTGTTTTATGGAGTGGAAAGCTGATACATTTCAATTATGACCAACAAAACAAATATTGAACACAGTGTGGAGGTGACAGATGTCACCCTATTCCAGATTAATGGACCCACCCTGCTCAGTATTTGCTACCAAGAAGAAAGCAGTGGAGTGTAACCCAAACTGCACAGGGTTACAGAAATGAATGCACTGCAGTTTGGATGCTGAGAAGGATGGTAATGATCTTCCTCCCCAACAGTTACTCTCTGAGGCTGTCAGTACTCCTACTCCACAATGTGAGGAGGTGTCCAAATCCAGGTGTTTCTCACCAAACTGGCAGGGAGAACACTGTACTGCAGTGGACAGAGGGATAAGTTCAGAGCTTGACTTTCTACAGCTGATTTAAGCACTTTGATTGAGCTATAATGGATTAAAAAGAGAAAAAAAGCCAGTGGATGATAAACCTGAACAGTGCACTTGAGCATCACTGAAGTAACTGTGGGATTGCTACTCTCCAAAATACAGATGCCAAAGTTCAGAGACGGGATGCAAATTGTTGTCAGTGACTCATGAAGAATAATGTATTCCTATGCCCTTAAATTTCTGAGTGGAGCTGGGTAGTTCTATCTGGAGAAATGTAACCCTACCCCATGGTCAAAGGGGCACACTCAACAGATCATTTACCATGAAAAGGTCAGCAGTTTCTGAGAACCTGTTGGATTCATAGGGAAAACAAATCTTTACAAGGGCACAAGTGGAGGACAAGGGACAAAGATGAAACTTTAAGCTTTTATGTGCTGTCAGCTTCTAAATTTGCCATCCCTCTTGTACCTTTCTGTCAGCAATACCCATAGCATTGTACTAGAGAATAATAAAACATAAATGCCAAAGAAAAGTATCAATAACTAGTTCATTAAGGCTAAAAATTCTGTCAAGATTAAGATATTTCAGCTTTTATGGAAAACAGGTTATTTTTGCCCTTACACCTCTATGTAAAACCAGACATTTTCCAAGAAACTCAGTCCTTCAGGAAAGGCCTGCTGCATCAGAAGTTAATTTATTTTTCATTCATCTTGACATAAAGGTCAAGATACTAACATTGCAGCATTTCAGGGTTTTAAGGGTGACAGTAACTGAACTGAATACATTAGCCATGCATCTGTCTGGAGATTTCAAATGCTGCAAGGGGCTTCTTGGTACATTCTGCACCTAAGACAAGCAGAAATTGTTCTTATTTTAGATATTTAAGAAACACCATGAGCATTTTTGCACAAATAAAGAAACTTGTGAGCACCAGAGATTAAGTTCAGAGAAGGATCAGAAGCTCTTACATTCATATAAAAAGCCATTTATAGCAATGACTCTCTGTTGCACCCTATTTACCAGTATCAACCACTTTGTAGAAGTGTTTTACTTTGAGGCACCTCAAAATGCTCAATGAAAGTCCTGAAGATTTTGATGTTTCCCTCATTGATAATGAGGAGTCACACTTAATAACTCCATTTTTCAAATACTGAAGACTCAGGCAAATGGCTCCACACCAATTTACGTTGCTCTGTGTATTTAAAGGTTCCTCCTTTGCTTCCTGCTCTTCTCCCTCAGCCCACCCCTCACCTCTGACACACACACTCACGCCTGCACATCCCAAGTCTGAGACACACCAGCGTGGGTGCAAAGCTGAGATTCTGAAGTATACAACAGACACATATAAATTGATGGCCCACATAAGCTTCATAAATGATGCCACCTCAAGTGCTTTGGTGCTTAAAAAAATTACTAAATTCTGATGAGTAAAACAGCAGTTGAGGGGGACAAGAGCCCTGAGATCTGTGTGGCTGGAGGAGCTCAGTGAGGAAGCTTGCTCTGTTTTGACTGAGCTGTAGGGAGTTGTGTGAGAAAGCCAAATGGAAGCTCCACTCCTTGCTTATACAGGTACCGAGTCACCACCCCTGCAGGTATCCAAAGGTGTCTAGACATGGCACCGTGGCACTCAGGGACATGGTTTAGGCAGTGCTGAGCTAGAAGTTGGACTCAATGATCTTAACTTTTTCCTACCTCAATGATTCTATTCTGTGATTCCATGAAAAAGTCATCAGTCATCACACTGATATCAGAATTACAAAACTAAATCCTTTATGTATCTACAATACCCTGATTTTTACCAGCTCATACAGATCCCCTAATTACACTGCAAGAGTGATTAAGGAAAGGGGCTGACCCCTTTCTTGTCAAAGGCTTCAGACAACCTCTCTGAGGCACGGTAGCTTCATTACTGTCCATCAACTTACAACATCCCTCTCAGTCTCTTGGATGATGACAAGAAGATCTACTAAAAATATTGTCCTCCAGTGTTTTCAAATATCATATGAATGGGAAAAGATATGCAAATCTAGATTTTTAAGGAAAAGAACTGATTTGAAGTATTTTAAAGAGAAATTTGCAAGCTTTTTTTCTTTTTTCCAGATTTTCCTCTTGTAAGTATCTGAAATGTAACTGACAGCCTTCTGGCCTTATTTAACTAATCAGTTGATAGGATGAGTAAATTATTAATTTTTTTAAAGCAAAGTTTATTCATGAAAGCTGCTAAAAAGCATTAAAATGTTGTATATGTTCTCTCTAAGTGTCCGAACACACACTGTTAAAACTATTGTGAGTAAATCTGGGTCTGAAAAACGTCAATGGAATGTAAACATGCAACGAATGTTTTCAGAAACGCTACTGGATATTTGATGAATTGTTTGTTCTTCCATTCACATTACCAAGTAGCCTGTAAGGTTATCTCAGTGATTAAACTGTTCATCACTAAGTAGCTTTTCCCTTTCTCCTATAAATGTCACAGTTATTTAAGTGTCTTTTTACAAATAGGAGCAGAAACAAAGATGTAGGACAGTTCTTAAGGTGAGATTTGGCAAATCAGTTGAAAAGTTAAAAAAGGAACCTGGATCTTCTCACTTCTGATTGTGAGTCTAGCAACTTTCCAGTTCCCTCTAGTGAAGCAGGACACAACTAAATAGAAGGGCTGCAGGGAGTTTAACAAGCATTGCTTAGCACACAAGCAAGATTTTGACCACTAGACAGCAGGTGTGGCTTTGTTGAATGATGTGGTTATAAATGAGTTAATTAAATAACTGAGTCCTGAGAAAGCTGTCATCTCTCCCAGCACACCTGCCTGCCATGAGCAACAGGCACCTTGTCAACATGTGAAGGACTGACATAGTGAACAGACCTTTGCAGGAAGAAAATGATACAGACAGACAACAAGCTGCATCACCAACTCTGCAGCATAAAGGGACAGATGCTGAGCATCAGTTCTTACGTTGTAAAACAGAAGAATTTTATTTTTGGGGGGAAGATTCTGGTAAGACTGAAATACCATGTATCACAGAATGACAGAATCATAGAATGGTTTCGGTTGGAAGGGGACTTAAAGATCATCTCATTCCAACTTCCCTGCTGTGGGCAGGGATACCTTTCTATAGACCAGGTTACTCAGAGCCCCATCCAGGCTGGCCATGAACACTTCCAGGGATGGGGCAGCCACAACTTCTCTGGGCCTCATCACCCTTGCAGTAAAGAATTTTTTCCTAATATCTAATCTAAACTTCCTCTCTCTCAATTTGAATCCATTCCCCTTGTCCTGTCACTCCATGCCCTTGCAAAAAAGTCCCTCTCCATTTTTCATGTAGGCTCCCTTCAGGTACAAAAAGACCTCAATTAGGTCATCCCTAAAACAAAGGAGAAGCCTTCTCTTTTCCAAGCTGAACAAACCCAATTTTCTCAGCCCTTCCTTGCAGGAGAGCTGCTCCATCTCTCCAATCACTTTGGTGGCCTCCTCTGGTCTTGCTCCAACAGGTCTGTGTCCTTCCTATGCGATTATAAATAAATTCCAAAGCAATTACAGTCAACATGCATAATAAAAAACTGAAGCAGAAGGTTTTGATAAACGTAATGATTCTGGAAGACCTAAGCAGAAAATCCAAGCAGTGGTATGTATGTGCAATCCTAAATGATTCCTACACCAAAGATTCATAGTAGTCTTGCATGGCCCTCATAATGTATCCCATCTTCTTGTGGAACATGTAACTAATCAAAGTTAATGGCCTCTTAGAACTTGGAATTCTGCAGATTTCAATCTTGCTATGCTTTCTTCTAAAGCAAACTCTGCAGTATTTCTTTTAGAAGCTTTTATTATCAAAAGACCATTTTACATATTATATAAGAACTTTAATCTGATAATTGAATGGAGAATAGCGAAATAATTAACTGGATTAAAAGTAAGCTCTAAAGTAGTTCGAAACTGCTGGAAATCAGTCCTTGGTTATTTAGGTTTGCTTTTTCACTTGCATAGTTAAATTTAAAACAAATAGTTCCTGTTTTCATCCAGCATTCTGACAGAAGGTATTTCTAATGGTTTAGGAGTACAATTATTGCCACTATTCGTCATGTCCAGACTCTTGGAGATACTTTGTGCTTGGAGCAAGTAGAATCTACACTATTATTCTACTAGAAAATGTATTATTCTAGATTTGCATTTTCTTTAATTAAGGTAATTCAGCTAGATTTTTATCGTATCTCCTGAAATTATTTTCTCAAAAAAAAGTTAGAACAGCTAGTTTGTTAACATGAGCAATTAGAGTATCTTCTGCTTTAACAAGGACAGGGAGAAAATTCATGATTATCCCTTCCTTGAACAATCCACCATGACACGAGAAGAGCAGGTGCTGTCAGTCTAAATTTGAGAATCAGGCCTGTGCTTCAACATCCAACTCCTGGCTAAGAGCAGGAGACACAATAGCTCTCCATTCCTAGGAAGGAAAATTTTGCAGATTTCTGTTCTTTATCTGTACCAAGGGCTTCACCTTTTTTGCTGTCCTAGACTGTTTCTTGGCAAAGCTCTTTCTTTTATTGAGCTTTCTAGACAGCCCATGCTAATTCTGGAGCTTTGGCTGTTTAAATAGAGAATATTGCCAGGATAAACTGGCAGACGAAATTGTGTGAGCCACTCAGTGCTTCTTCCACCTTGTGACCTAAGAGTATGTGGAGGAAACACATTCCTTTCAAGAATTACTGTCCAGTTCCACGTAAAGAAAGAATTGCTCTGCTTATGCTGGCAATGCAGATTTGCTTGTCATATCTTTATGCACAAGCCACTGTTCCTGAAGTTAGTGAGATTTCAAGTACAGCAGGGCTGTGAGTTTCTAACAGGAACTACGCTAAAATCTTCATATTTTTCTACACTGAAATAAAAAGTCCCTCACCACAAAGATTCTCTTATCTTGAATTGTATTTTTGTAAGCAATTAACTCCCCATTTTTGAGATCCAAACAACAAAACAGTAATGTACTGTGCACTTTAGAATAAATACAGTGTAGCAATTACAGTTAATTGCATATGAGATTCTCAGTGAGATCGAAGATGAAACAAAGGTGACAAGCAATTTACTAGACTGCACTTTCAGTGCCAAAATCAATTACAACATTCCAAATCCTGTAAACATTAATAGTAATTAGTAAGCCATGTGTCACTGTGCGTCTTTGACTGATGTCCAGCAAGTACTGTCATCTTGTGTTCAGCTACAGGGAAGACTTAGTAACAAGTCCTTTAAGAGACAGGGAACACATTTACAGAGGGAGAACACAATATCTGCATATATACATACATAGTGCTGCTGCCAGAGGCTGGAGAGTGTTTAGGGCAGCCTCTGGATGTCATTGATAGCATAAATACAGAATAATAATTAATTACTAGGCAATGCTAACTAAAGCAGAATGAGGCTGAGTGTGAGGCTGTATTCATAGCACTGAGCTTATTATTCAGTTTGGCTCACTATTAGATGATGTTAGTACCAGGAGATTACAAACCCCTCTGGGGCTACTCTGCAGTGAAACACCACCAGTTGCACAGGATCTGACTTCTTCTGAAACTGAATTTCTGACATATTAGGTTCACTCAAGCAATAACCAAGAAAAAGAGGATAGACGACCTTACCAGAGAGAGAAATTACTACCCTGGCCTACGGCATCGTTTGTTAAGACAAGTTCAGTACAATCAGTGATACACTTTTCACTTCATACACACACTGGTTCTCCTGGTTCTATAACTACCTGAAGGGAAGTTCCAGCCAGGTGGGGGTTGGTCTCTTCTCCCAGGCACTCAGCAATAGGACAAGG
>JAWWEV010000167.1:6348880-6390534 GCA_035583235.1 Hafferia zeledoni | reverse complement strand
ATCTGGTAAAGGGACTGGAGTTGGACCAAGGGTTGGACTTGATGATCTCGGAGGTCTTTTCCAACCCAGTTGATTCTGTGATTCTATGATTCTATTCCTGGTGGGTGCACACAAAGAAATGGCATGGAGGGAAGGGACTACCAGCTTTGCAACTTTTTTCTTGCAGACTCACAGCTGCTTTTCCCTAGACCTGTTCCAAGGGGAGAACAACTGCTCCTCGTATCTTCCTATCAGAATTACAAAAAATGTAAAGAAGGATTTGTTGGTGTCAGCCCCTTGTTCCCAGAAACCATAACACCACTGCAGTGGGATATTTAAGCAAACAGTGTGGAAACACTGAATTTTCCTGTATTCTCTTCTCCCCCAAGACTCACTCAGCTGGACTGCTCTCAAATCTGGGGAATTCCTGGGGTCTGAAGAACCCCAAAAATTCTGCTGCTTCTAAGGGAAAACCAAACCAATGGTAAATTTCTTGCTGCTTTTTTTTTTTTTTATCATCTGGTCTGTAAATTTTTTATTCTTGACCAGAAAAAAGCAAAATGCAACTAAAAATAGTAATGGGGGTTTCTTTTCATTTCCCTAGAAACAGCTGTAACTCACTTGATAACTGAATGGGATTTGCTAACTTTTTCAGGTACCTCAGTGGAATGATTTTAGGATATGTTTTTTGAAAGATTGTCATTTCTTTCTTTGTAACCCAACACAGGTAAATAAGGCATCCACTGATGTCTACTGCTTATCCTGATTCTCCATGGCCCCTCAAAATAAATAAAGAAAATGAGGTTAAAAAATAAATAAAATAAAACAAAATCACACTTCTGATAGCTTGATTATATTCTGAAAAAATACACCTAAAACTGAATTACATGAACATTATTTTAAATCTTTTCTTTAGAGTCAGGGGCTTGTATATGTCGTTTTCACAGGAAGTGTCTGTGATCCCACTATCAGGTTGACATTTAACAACTTGTATTTGCCTCACTAAGTTAGCAAAGATTACCCTTCACACTGCAAATTTCTAACTTTTGCAGACAGTCCATAGCATTGAGGGGAAAACTGACCACATTGTTATACTTCTAAGAAAGAATTTGTTGTCATAACAGTGTTTATTATAGCACACATTTGTTAGTCAAATAAGACAAAATGGAATAAATGAGCGAGATCATTCAAAATTGATCACATTAAACTGGGATAAGAGTTTTGAACAGATGCAGTAATGTCTTATTTTATCAGCACAAACAATTATGTTTAGATTTTAAAAAGTCACATGAAGGGCTTTTATTTCAAATTCCCACTTGGTTTCACTGCAGTACAAGTAGTTTGATTCATGTACATTTCTTTGAAAATTTTACTCAAGAGATTATTTTGAGTCAAAGTAGGTGCTCCAGAAGCCATGAGGCTGGATTTAGTGGCTCTGGTTTATAGAATCATAGAATGATTTAAGTTGGAAGGGACCCTAAAGTTCATCTCGTTCCAACCTTCCACTAGAAAGGGCTGCTTAGAGCTCCATCCAGCCTGGCCTTGAACACTTCCATGGATGGAGCATCCACACCCAGTGTCTCACCACCCTCACAGCAAAGTTGTTTTTCCTACTGTCTAATCTATACCTGCTTTCTATCAGTGTGAATCCATTCCCCTTTCAGCAGCTTTTGGAATCTGACAGTTTTCCTCCAAAATTATAGAAATTGAGATGAATGTAGGGAAAAAAAAGAACAGTTTTTTGAATGACTAAAATGTGAACATTAAGAAAACAGAAAACATTTCCCTTTTAAGATTACATTCACTTAAGAGAGAAAAAGGGGAAAGGACCAGCATTTCAAAGAGCTGTATGTTCCAAACTTCCAGACCTGTGCAAGTCAGGCTGTAAGTGGGTTGTTGAGTAGAGTTTACCGTGGTTAATTTCTCTAGAGGACAGTCATGAGCACAAAACACATGTTGAGGCAAACTGAATTCATAAACAAATACAGATCCTTAAGAAGAGGGAAATTGAGCCAGTAAAAATACACTGTTTAATCCCAAGTGTGAGGGGAGACACAAACTGGAGAATGGTGCACATGAAAAAGTTTTCCCCCTCCAAGAAAAATACTTTGTGTTGTGCATTTCTGCTACAATAATATGAACAGGATCATAGTCCTTTCAGTTTCAATCTTAAATGGCATCACACTGAGATGTGCATTTGCAATCCAACCCAGGTCATGAAAGCAAATGTTTGAAACCCTGAAGCCAAAAATGAGATATTAAACAGCAAAATGCTGGGATGTGCAAAAACTAATCAAAAGGTACCTGCTAGTACTGTTGTTTTGTCAGATGCAGGGTACAGTGTGTGGTATGATTTAAGTCTGAAAATGTAAATCTGAGCTTGCAAAGACGTATCATGAATAAATTACATAGCTAAACATATCAAGCCCCGCACAGAAATAGAAGTTTTGAAATCCTCCTTATGTTTTTATTTATTCCCATTTGAATGTGTATTCCATCAAATCACTGCCTCTCAATTGTGGCTTTCTTGCTGATAGCAGAGGCACATTTCTATTTGCTAACCTACACAGGAGGAAAATATATTCTGTTTATTATTTATAAGAGTAAAGTGCTGAGAGGCCCCAGCAAAGCCCGGGTTCTTGTCTTCTGTTTGCTACAAAAATAGAGCGAGCCATACTCAGGCAAGCTCCTTTCCACCTTTCCACCTAAGTCCTTGGGCCCGCTGTTTTCTCTTGGCTGCTTTTTAGGCAGTTTCCTGCTCAGTGCTTTGCTGACATCACACTTGAGACATGCCCTGCTTTCTCTGCTGATTACAGGCAGGGCATTAGACGAAATTTTAACTGCATATCAGTGCTGGAAAAGCAGCTGAAAGGGCGGGGAAAAACAACGCTGACAGATTTCTACAAGATCACATCCCAAGTGCCTGGCACAGTTGAAAAAGAGCCTCAGTTTTCCCAGTCCCCAACTAGTAATCTGTTCCAGTCAACTAAACCATACTCCTGTCTCACCAAACACATTTGCATTAACACATTGCTGAGCAATGTTCGATTTGCAGGATTTACAACCAGACACTTCCTGTGCTGTTATGGATGTTCACAGCCCTCCTTATCTGGGGCTAAGTCCTTCCATTACCTTGAACCAAGTGCATCAGCATCGTTCCTTCCATTCCACTGCTGACTCAGGAAATACTCTGTCAAAGCTTCCTTTCCCCCCTTGTTTTTTCCAAAGGCTAACAGCTAAAAGAATAAGAAACATTTGAGCTTTTAAAACCAAAACCACTAACATTTATCTCAGAAGTGCTCAGGGATTTAGGATCTTTTTGCTTCCATTTACTGGGAACAGCACTCCTTGAAACGTAAAAGGGGTCCTTCCCTGTTCATCAAGGTTAATTATGCAACACTTCTGTAGCTAACATTTTTTCTACTCCTGTCCTAAGAAAACTATTTTTATTTATTAGCAACATTTCCAGATTTAACAACCCTGGCACGTGCTATACTATGTACAAAGAATCCAAGATCTTATGTGAATACCCACTTTGAGGTGATGTTTCTTTTAACATCAATGATTCTATGATTGCAATAAATGGTTGCCAACCATGTTGCAAACTGCTGGGACTGCTACAGAAAAGTAAGAACTGCTCATCTTTTAAAGCCTTGGGTGTTTGATGCTGCTGGAGTCCAGGGACTTGTGTATTTCCCAGACGCAGCTGGCTGTTCTTGCTGTCATGCATTCCACTACACTCCTTTACTGATTGCTTTAACACATCTAGTTTGCTCATATATCTTTGAGATAGCATTTTAAGGCTCTAATTTTTCAGTTTTGTGATCCGCTTTGCTTACTGAGAAAATAAAAAGGGATTTTCATAGGTCTTGATGCAGCAGTGATGACTTGAGAAGGGAAAACAGCAGAGGATGGAGCGACTGCACAGCCTCTTTGCTCCTCCATCTCCTATCGAGCGTATGTCAGAGCAGATACTGTTAACAGGGCTGGGCAGAAGAAGCAGACAATGGAGAAAGAAAAGCAAAGGGAAGAGAGCTGTTAAATTTACCCTTGGCAAAAACATCTTACAAAGTCAGCAAGGCTGTCCTGAGAGGAAATCCAGTGTGGGGGACAATTAGGAGAAAAGAGAAAAGGGCCTGGTGAAATAAAAGGCAGTACTGATCTGGGGTTTTGAATTCCCTAATTCCCCTCCTCCCTGGCTCTCATGATTTTGAATGAAACATTAATACTGCTTCAGATGCTTCTTCCCTCCAAGGCCAATCAGCTGCTCGGCAGGGCGTGAAGCGGTTGTTCATTTGAACAGCTAACGAGGGAGTGGAAGGACAGAGCTAATTCTAAGGCTCTCCCAGCACTGCTGAAGCTCACATTTGCCTTGACACACAGGGAATGACCTGAAGAGCCTCTCTCCTCTTTGGAAGAAGAGACGTGGTGCCGTACTAATTCTGCGTAAACAAGCCCAACTTGTCAGAAGAGATAATTTTTCACAATACGACCATAAACATAGTTTGAAGACTGGAGTAGACATCTCGCCCTGCTTAGTGCCATGGCAACAACTACCACTGGAGATCTTCCTCACACAGAGGGGAACAGCACAGAAGGGGGTAAAACTGCCAAAAGACCAAAAATGTCAAATCCCTTGCCTTGCATTTAACAAAATTACTGTTCTTTCTCTCGTTGCACAGAGTCTCTAGGACAAGAAGTGAATCCCAACTGAATTTTAGATGTCCCTGAAGGTGAAAAACTGCATCCCCCTAATCTGGGAAGGAAAAAAAGTCAAGGTGGCTAAAGACGTTGCTGGTTTTGTTGCTATTAAGGTCTGTTCTTGTTTCCAGCTCCCAAGAAAAACAGAAAAGAAGGAAGAAAAATACATCAAAGGAAGAAAGAGCAGTTTTTGTTCACAGTGCTGGGTCTGACTTGCAACACTGCACTACAGAAGGACGGATAGAGTAATCACTACCAAATCGCTCTGGCAAACCTATACCTGTGCACTGCTATTTTGGGAACTGCTTTTAGCTATTTTATCATCGCTGGCTCCTAGCAGCAGTGGGAAAGAAATCATCTTGACTAGTCAATTCGCTCTTTATAACACAATGACAACAGAAAAAGAGACAGGTACAGAACGAATAAGGTAGGCAGGAACAAGACATTAACTTGAGAATGAGAGCAGATATAAAAATGTTACACCTTCTGCAGCTAAGAGAAGCTGGCAGGAACAGTGATGCTGCTGCATAGGAAAGAGTCAAGGTGACAGGTTTTGCTTATTAGATGAAGCCACAAGGGCCAAGCTTTCTCTTTCCTGATCAGCCCCAGCCCCAGTGTCAGTGCCAAATCATGCTTTCTCAGAATGACTTAGCAAGCTACTGAGCCCTCAAAAAAACCCCAACCCAGTCAACAAACAAAGCAACGAGCATCTCATGGGACCCCAAGACAGCTAAAGCATTTGGTCAGATCTGCTTTACCTTTTTTAATGCAGTGAACTCCACAAAGAAGCTCAAAAGGTTTTTACATTCAATGACAAATTTTAGTACAATATGAAACAGAAATAAAAATTCTCCCAACAGAGGTGCAACACAGTATAGCCACAACCTTTCCTGTCTACCATGTCGCTCTAGGCAGGTCCTCAAAATCCCAGGCCTCAACTCAGCTAACTCTAATTTCCAGGTAACAGCAAACCTGCTTGGTGCTTTTTGGGTCCCCAGGAATATGAGTGATATTGCTCTGTTTAGAGGCTCGGCTGCCTGTTCTGCTCCTCATGTACATCTCCTGAGCAGCACAAGTGACAGGTATCATGCTCCTGCCTGCTGCATCATAAAGTTTCACCCTTCTTTATCTGTGAAACAGCTCTGAATGTAGAACAAACAAATAAAACAGAAAAAAATAGGTCAATGCCTCACCTTTCTGTTCACCAGCTAAGCCTAATTTCTGAGCTCCATTTCTTGTAACTCATTAATCATCTTTAATATTTGTCCACTTAAAAAAAAAAAAAAAAAAGGAAAAAAAAAGAAAAAAGAGAAAAAGTTTATGTTAGACTTTTGTTGCCATGGATGCCTTAGTGGCATCTGCAGAAACAGGAGCCTTTCTTGATGACAAAATCTGCTGCAGATGAGAGTGCAATCATAGAATTAAACAAAATTTGAGCTACTGGCTTAGATTTGTGCCCAAGCAAATTGATAAAGCTTGAAAAAAAATAGTAACAATAAGATAATTTTCTGTTCAGAGCTTTACATATTTTTAAGTGATACCAGATCTGTTTTCTCTTGCATTTGGTTTCTAATGGACCTAAAATCTGTTTTGAGCAGGTAAGCACTGCCATAGCACCACTGCTACACACAGCCTGCACCAGCCACACAGCAGGGGATAGAACAGCACAGAGCAAGAACCAACTCTCCACCTGCTGCATGTCCCTGTAGCCAGGCTTGGGAAGCATCCTCTTCCTTTATGCTGTGCACTGAGACCTCGGCATAATGAGTACTAGAGAGCAGCTATTTTTGGTTGGCTTCCCCAAAAAGAGAGAGAATAACTTGGCATTAATTTTATTAATTTAACTTCTCTAGGGGGAAAAAAAATAGACTTATCTTCTAAATGGGTAAAACATCTGCTGCAAATGGAATCAGAAGATCATAAGACTGTTGGTCTCATTGATAATTTTCTAATTAGCATTGTACACTCCTTTCCATAATAGCAGGCTAATTTGTACTGAATTACAAGTTCTAATTATTTACGAAATTTGACAGATGTGAGAAACACCTTTTGTAGTATCTTAATAGGTATTGGTGAAACCACCAATCCACAGCCATGAACCTCTTGAGAATTAGGAAAAAAAGTTTTGAAAGGGAACTCTAAAGAGAACTTTGCACAGCTGTATCCAGATGCTCAGAGAGACAACCTGAGTGTGAGATGGGTCAAACTTTGTGTACTGATTGATTCCACAGCAATACAATTACATCAGCTAAATGAGAGAAGAAAGCAAACCATACTGTTGAAGTCAGAGAACTAAAACACAGATGAATTAAAAATATGAGAAATGGGGCAGTAAATAAAATGAGCCACTGCTTGAGAAATGGAGTGGGAACACCCAGATAGAAAAACATCTGACACACCGGTCTATACACATACAATCTAAATACAAAGCAACCTGGATGGGAATGATGAAGGCTGGTTTAAAAGAAGAAACTTCAAAAGAGAAGTATTTAGTGTTTTGTATACACGCAATAAAGGGCTCTCACAGGGGGAAAGGAAGTATTTGGTGAGTTTCACAGACAGTGAGATACAATCACGATACTTTAAAATAACTTCCTGATGTGGAAATGAAACAAAGCTGAAGAAACCTGTTTCCAAGGAAAGTCAGCAAAGCTGTGTTTCTCTGTATGTGTAAAACTAAACTGGGAAGAAAAGAAAGAGAGAAAGTATACTGGAAGAAATTATGCATTTCAAATCCTCATTCTTATTATTTTAAACATCTTTTGAAAGTTTTCACTCCAAATCATTACTGCCTGATTACAAAAATAATCTGAAAGCTTTTTGTGACCGAACATGGACTCTTCCAACGTTTATCTTTGGTAGCCACACATCAGCTGTAAATTGGCTTAAAACACAGACACGTGTGCCCATTTCGACCACATCCACTGTATTTCTGAATTCCAGCTAACCACGGGAGGTACACAAGATCAAATCCTGGAGTCTGCATGCCTGCCAAAGGAAGCCAAACTGATCTCACTTGGCTAATGAATGTCTAAAATACTAAAAACAAAAACTCAGCTAAACCTATTGAGCAGTTTAAACCCCACAGAATTCAGTCTGATTACAATAGCTAATGTAACAAATATGCAAATCACCACCTGTTATACTTAACATTTTTTTCTGGATGCTCCAAATAAATGGATCAAGTACTCACTGCTTAGCAGTACTACAAAAAATTATCTTGTCAGATGATAAACTTTAGGAATTGCAGGTTTTATAAGTTGCAACTGACAACATTTTAATGGAAATTCCTTCTATCAGTAATTAATTATTCTAGATTCTTATCCCTTGAACTAAAAATTTGTTAGTAATATGAAAAGGACATAAAGCTTTACATCAAAATAATCTCTCTTTATCTCTTTGGGCTAAATCAAGCCCCAGAAGAGCTTAAAATAATGACAAAATACAGCAAAAGATGTACAGTGTAATGTTCTTAAGTACAGCTTTGCACTAAATCAACAGTGATCGCTATTTTCAGTGTGGGAAGAACTAAAACCCAGAAATGTGGGTTTAAACATAAATACATGAACTACAGTTTATGTTCAGCCTCTACATATTACACCAAACTTGGTCCAGCGCTGCACAACCTCAAGACTGAGCTTAACCAGACTTGCTGTTATGACAGCAATAATTTTGGATTTACATTTCTAGGTCTCTGAATTGTCAGTGTAATTAAACTCACACAAATTAGTTTGGAAAGGAATTTTCCAGCAAGCTATCTGGGGGAACATGTGGCTGATCATTTGTACTTGGGTCACTAACTATATGGATCACACAAATACGTAACAATTCAGAAACTGCCGGAACTGAAAAATGGCATTATTGGAACACGGGTTTATATTTTTTTAGGAATTAATGGTCCATAAATCCTTTATAGTAACACCTCTACTTAGTGAGCAATGCTTTGTGTGCCAAATTTAAACTGTTGCCAGTGGAAAGGTTACGGATAATTCTCAGGAAAATATAATTAGCAACTTCTTTTCCCTCTCCCCCTGCATCAAGGAGGAATGTTGCAAATCCCATTGAAATAAGAGTTATGACAAATGCAGTGATCAAGTTTTAGAACAAGTTTGTAAGCACAAGGGCTAAATTCAGCCTACTGCTCCTCGTCAGCAAAACTGGCATTTAATATGGGAATTCAGGTGTAAGACAGACTGTGGACTATTTAGCCATCCTAATTTCCAAAGGTTGGTGTTACTGTCATTACTTTTCAGGTTATTTTCAGTGATATATATATTTTGTTACTCACAGTTCAAAATAACAATTTTTTTTAACATTCACTGCACATTTGGAAGAGATTTGCATGAACTCTGTGATGACTGTAATGATAACCGATTTCTGATTCAATTGCTATGTTATTCTAACTTTTAGTATTATTTCACAAATGAGCTTGCAATGACTTCAGTAAATAAGGATTATTTTGATATATATCATATATGAGTAAACATACTTTTTTCTGTTAAATCCAAAGGGTGTAGTTGGCATCAGGCTACTTAACACAGCATAAAACATTGTTATGTTATAGTTTCAGTGCATTAAGGGCAGACTGTAAACAACAGACATTTGGTATAATTCTCATATAAGGGAGAAGTAAAATCAAAATGGAAATGGAAACTCCAGAAAGCTCATACTTTCCACCCCTCTGCAGAATCTGGATGCAGAGGCCAAGAAGGGCAGGCAGCCACTTTCCTCTTGTCTTTCCCAGACAGACACCCAAGAGCAGCCACAGGGCAGCAGGGCCAAACAGAGGGACTGCAGAAAACCTCCTCATGTTTGTCTTCCCAACTTAAAGTGCTGCTGAAGAACACTGCAGCTGCTCTGCACCACTGAAAAAGCAAAAGTGATTTCAGTAGCGCAAGGATCTGTCCTTTCATGTCTGCAGAGTGTTTAACAGGACTGTGCTTCAGCCTCACCAAGGCTCAGTTTTATCTTAAGAACTATCTTTGTAGTCTTCCTCTTCTCTTATTTTGGAGGTCAATGATAACTTAAACATCTGTACATGTTTAGGTTAACTGTGAAAAGAACAAAATATATTCTAGGAAAAAGTTATGTGCAGTAAAATCTTTAATTCACTTTAATGTGAATTACTTTACAGCTTAAAACCATTACTAAGCACACAGCTAGTCCCTTTACTTGGAACATAATTTCCCCTTTTCTAGTTTGTTTCAAAGTTTAGTTATGTTAAAAACAGACTTCCCAGGGAAAACCAACACTAAACTCTTCCGGTATTATGGGAAAATCTCTGAGAGTCTCTTTGTTTACAGGGAATTAAACTAGCAGAGTATCTGAGAATACAACCAACAGGAAGTGATTACTTTTACCTTCTTCAAACTCGTTCCTGACTTATCAAAAGACTAGAAGAATACATATTTTTAGCCTAAAATACATATCATCACTGTATTTTTTAAAAACTGTTGAAACAGCATCTTGGTTCTTGAAACCCAAGGAACTTGGGTCTCACACATGTTCATTCATTTGACCTCATGTCAGTGAATGTGATTCCCACTTGTCCTCTGTCCTGTAAAGAGTCTTGGCATGACACAGTGAATACCATCAATTGGGAGCAGCAGCATCTTATATTCCTCTTGCAGGAGGAAAAGGAAATTAAAAATATGGAAAGCAATGGCTTGTAGTGAGTAAAGTAAAAATAACAAACATACTGAGAGTTATTTCACCCACTCAAATCTTTTTCATGTTGTTACAACTTGTAAATGCTTTTTGCATTTATCTAGATAAATCTAGATGTACTCAGCAACTTGATGAAACCCAGCAGCTTGATACCTTCCTGCAAGACTTGGTGGGGGTGACGTGGGGAATAAATGAGTGACAAGAACTTAAAAACATCCTTTTAAGAACTTAAACTACTTTCTGAAGACAGGTTTTGTTTTTAAACTCAGTTCTGAATTAAAGGGAAACTTGCTGGGATAATATCTAATTGTAAGGTTTAGCTTCCTAAGGAATGACCAGGCTATTGGAATGATCCTCTCCATGGAAAACCTTTGCTCTCACGTTCCATCAGTCGGTTTGGAGGCCATGTATAATGGGTTAGGGTTTTTGTTTCTTTGTGCTTTTCTCTTTCCTGAAGTTGAAAGTAGACACTAAAAAAATAAATAACGTACTGATTCTTAAGTTTCTCATATTCCAGTGCAAGACCATAGCTGCACTTTCACATACATTTTGTCTTAAATATCCAATCAATTTCCATGCCCACATTTTTTAATTTCTTGATTGTCAACTGTCTTTACCTCCATCAGTACTAAAATCTATCACTGTACAGTATTGCTCTCACACTTATGACCTGTAACATACTTTATGCTTAATGGCCATCACCATACCCACAACCTTCATCACACATTCTGCTTTAGCATCTCTTAGTGAATTTTAAAGAACATAATTAAGAATATTTTAAGACCTTACTGGCTTATCCTCAAGATGTGCAATCCAACACAACAGAAAAGGAGAGCAAACTTTACTTTTTATTTCTATTCATTTTTTCTGCTACAAAATTAATTTATTATGATTAATGGCCTGGACTTTTTTTATAACCCTTATCTTCATAAGCAGTTTCTTCATCTTTTAATGGTCAGTCTCTCCATTAAGATTCTCTGCCTTCATGATTTTCTTTGCTCTTTTATTTTTTTTATTTTGGGGGGGTTTTTTACACACCTTATATAGTTCTTATATTATATAATTCTCAATATAATTCTTCTGCTCAAGCAACTTCCATTCCTAATCCACAATATTTGCTTTATTTGGTGTCATGGGGTAGTATTACATGATCTTGAGTGATTGTTTTCAAAAGCCCATATGAAAAACATGGGGTTCACTTGAGTATGTCCAAGAGGTCCATATGACTCTCCTTTATGAATGTATTACATACTTGATGTCTTCAGACTTTGCAATTTACCCTCATAAAACTCTCTTGTGATACAGAAATATTATTGACATTTTACAATGGAACAGAAAACGAGTCAGCTTACTAAGGTACCAAAATGCTTAAGGATGCCTATTGGGATTTTCAAGGTTGCTCTGACTTATAACTCTTATTGAACTCATTGAAGATTTTTCACTAAATGACTAATTTGCATTTTTAGTTTTCTGAAGAGCTTTAAAATCTGACTCACCCATGTCACCCTTTATATCCAGTGGACCAGCGTCCTAAGCCTCATTAGTCCTTAAACTTGTGCTCAAAGCACGTGCAGTGCTTCCCACAATAGGGCAAATTACATAAAAAATAAAGCTGTGGTGCATACCACGAGCATCCAGTTCCCTCCTGTCCTCATCCCTCCTGGTCTGAGTCACACACCACATACTCAGACAGTGGGGACCCACAAAGTCAACTGCATCAGATGTCAGGCCAGAAACAAGCGGATCTCCAGGGATCTGGCAGCGCAGTGCTGGGACTTAGGGGTGCTGGGAGGCTGAGCTTGTAGCCAAACACTGGCATCAGGCTCAGCAACCCTTCAGCTCACTCTCCCTCTCAGTTCGGGCTTGATTTTTCTAAATACTGACGGGGGACAGAGCCATCATACATCAATGGCTCCAACCAAACGTGCTGTAAAATCCTCTGTATCCACCATATTTTTGGGTTGAGGCAAGTAGCCACTTTATTTCAAAAAAGCTTTATAAGCATTTCCCCATGCTTTAATTCCTGTCCAGAACCTAATCCTGTGCATTTTCTAGCTGCACTCAATTGGACACATTTAGATTGCTCTTTTGCCTGGCCTAAGAGCAAGTTACGCAGTTTGGCTAATGCACATCTCCTTCACACCTTGGGGGGCAGTAGGTTGGAACAAGGATAGCTTCATTCTTGCCCAGTTCTGCCCAGGAGATGCTGTCTTTCAGCCCCAGTTTTCTTCACATCCCACTACTGGTGGGAAAGTGAAAAAGCAGTCAGGGCTTTTTAATGCAATTTTGCCCTTGTTAAGTCAATGAAACTACACAGAGCAAGCTGGATTTGGTCAGTGTTCTGCCCTGTGTGAATTACACTGTTTCATTCTGGAAGTCACGGACACTGCCTTCCTACAGGCCACACCATCACACCTAAGGACCAGCTAAACAAACCACATGGGCAGCCAGTTTACTGGGACAATAAATATATATATTAATCAAAGCAATATAAGACAAAGCAAATTAATAAATTCCTGACATTGCTACCTTACAGAAGTGCTTTCCAAGTCAAGGCTTATGGATAACATGTTGCCTGTGAGCCCCTCTGAGACTGGCTGCAGCTGCAAAAAATAAAAACGTTAAAATTGAGGCCAATAGAAGGATGCTGCCTGCAGCATAATTGCTCACTGTTGTTGCACATTGGCTGGCGAAGGTTAGGGACTGCTGCTCTGTGTAATCGAGCAGGTTGGCAACAATACTGGAAGGCTGTTGTATAATAACAGTAGAAGCAAAACAGGTAGAAATAAATACACATTTTTTTCATCTTAAGGTAGAGGTGATAAATTTTTACTGAGCACACCATGTTTTAAAAACGCTCCCAAACAGATGCCAGGTACTCTTTTTGCCCGAGGCTCACAGAGAAAAAAGCAGGTAGCTGCTGAAAGAAATCTGAAAAGCTGTTACCCAAGTAGCTGAGGTTAAAGTCTCCATATCCATGTCAAGTAGTTTAGTATCCGAAGTGAACACTGATTTAAGCAGACATTTTTGAAACTATGACCTGATACACAAATAAGTGATTGATCCCTTAGTAAATGAAAATTACTGAAAATCACAGGTGTCTGTTGCAAAAATTACTGCTTATATGAACAAAGTAATTAAATCTGCCTATATGAACCAACAATTAAATTTGCCTATTTTTAACGAATCCTTATCAAACATTGCATGAATCACTTCAATTTGACTATTTCAAGTACTGAAAAGCTGGAATGGCTGTAAATAGCTTTGGATAGAAGCAAACTGAATGACGGAAAATTCCTTATTCATTTATTGTGGTAGCAGATCTTTTTCTGACTCAAGATTTTTTTTCTTAGTTTTACTTTTTTCTTCCAGGCCTTTTAGCATATGCAAGGATTTGTCAATAAGTTGCACTCTGAGTGTTACTTCAGACTCACCGAATTACAGAAAAATATTTAAGAATAGTGTCATTGGACTGTCCTGTACTAAATGAACTGATTGATTTCAGAGATTATAAAGAAATGAATACCAGCTAATTTAATAGCAAGGCTTCCCAATACTGCAAAGGTTTATCAACTATCTAAATTTCTTCTCACACTGAGCACACCCATCTTGATATAAAAATAAATATAGTAAGCTCCTACTTTAAACCGCAATTTGCTTTTCCCTGACGGCCAGAGACACAGCACATCCTCAATCTTTTCACATTTTCGTGCAGCCGGAGCTCAGCTTCCTTACGAGAAAGCTTCCTTAAGTTAAAGTTTTTTTAAGTAGGAGTGTTATGCCAAGATGCGAGAAGGCAACCATAAGCCTGACACACACACACAAAACCACCCAGTGTACCTCTTGTCAGACCTACAACCTCTTCTTGTACACACAGAACTGTGAGGAATAGTCTTTTTAGCTTGTGGCACACAGAATTGAGAAGTTAGGTTAAATCGCGTTCCGGTTAAACAGAGCTCCGACCCCCCCGCCCCTGCCCTCAACCCCGAGCGCCGGGAGGGCCACGGGAGCCCCGGGGCAGCCCCGGCACTGCAGCAAAGCCGCGGCAGCGCCGGGCACGGCGGCTCCCACCGCTCCGGGCGAGCGGCGCCGGCCGAAACTTGCCCGCCCGCCCCCCGCGCTGCCGCACCGGCGGCTCGCACGGGCTCGGGCAGCGCTGCGGGCTCGGGCTCCGCATCTCCCCCAGCACCGGGCGCTGCAGCCCAGCGCCGGCAGCACCGGCAGCAGCCGAGCCCGGACCAGCGTCCTCCCCTGGCCAGGCCGGGCAAATCCCCGCCAGCCCCGCGCTCCCGGGAGCATCCCTCCCTTCCACCGTCCCCGCTCCGCGGCCGCTCGCTCCCGGGCAGCGCCGGCAGGCCTCGCCCCGCGGCACCGGGCCGCCCAGGGATGCACGGCGGGGCTCGCCCTCCTCCCGCATCCGGCGCCGGGGGAGGCCGCCGGTGCCCGCGCCCCCGAGGGCAGCGGCCGTACCTGAGTCGCTGAGGCGGGGCCGGGCTCTGTCCCGCAGGTAGTAGATGAAATCCCGGCAGTTCTCGTTCTCCACCGCCCCGACGGAGCACAGCTCGGCCAGCAGCTGCAGCGCTTTCTGGCAGATCTCGTCCTCCCTGTCGCCGGGCATCGCCCCGCAGCATCCTCGGGAGCGGAGCGGAGCCGTGCGGTCAGGCGCCGCCCGCCTGCAGCCGCCGGGCCACCGCCCGCATCCCCAGCCAGCGGCGCCCGCCCCGCCGGGTCGGGCCGGGCCGGGCCGCCCGCCCGCCGCTCCTCCCGCGCCGCTGCCGGGGGCGCAACGGGGGTCCCACCAGTTGAGCGCGGGGGCGGGAGCGGCGGCGCGGCCGCGGCGTAGCGCTGCCCGCGGCCGCCGCGCCCCTCTCCGCCCCGGGGGCAGGTCTGCCCCGCCGCCCCGCTGCCCGCACCCTCCGAGCACAGCCGCTCGCCCGCGCCCGGGAACTTCAGCGGCGGCGCAGGGGCTGGCGAGGGACCGTGCCGGGCGCGGGTCCTGACGGACAGCGCCCCGTCCTCCCCCGCCCCATCGCCGGCTGGCCCGGCCCTCCGCCGCCGGCCCCGCACGGTGTGCCCCGTGCCGAGCGCCCTTGTGCCTCACTGCCCGCTCCTGCCCAGCAATTCTCCCGTTCTCTCAGCTCAGCGCCTGGAAATGCCGCTCCATCCCCGCGCCCTCCAGTCGGGAGAGCTGGGAGGAGAAAATGTTAGAGATGTACCCTGGACAGAACGGAGGTCTGCTGTGAGCAGATTCGTATTTTGGCCTGGGCGATTGAGGGGTTAAAAAGAGTTAAAGCACGCCTGAGAAACCTCAGACATCTGATACCCAGCCCGAGCCTGAGGGGAGGGCAGGAGAGCCTTTCCCGGAGGAGGTGGGGGCTGAGGAGATGTCTGCCATTAGGCATGTTTATCCTGACAAGTAGGAGATTCGTAAGGTGCTGCTTTGCTTTCTGGGTTTGTAGGCTGGGAGGCTGGTGGGTGTCATAAGGGGAAAAGCTGGGAACTGGCTGTTCCATTCAACTTCATTTTTTTCCCCCCTCTTTCTCCCTTTTGTATTACTTTAAGCAAATATCAGAGGCCATGATGAGCTCAGAAAGTTCAGACTGGTGTGGATGTTCAGCCTGCTGTTTAAAGACTGCGAATAACAGTTCTAGAAATAGCGTAATTTTCTAGGAGAAGTATTTTTCTTTTTAAAGAAAAGAAGTATATTGTTGAAATGAAATGTATTCTGGGAAAGGAGTGGATGTTCATAAGAAAAGTTGTTTACTAGTATAACTTGTCTCTTAGTGATTTGACAGCATTGCTTATGTCTCAAAGACATGGTTTTTTCTCCCCTCACTTTTAATAGAAAAATGATATCTGTAAAACATGATTTTATAAGCCAGGTATAATTCCATCAGTAATCAGGCAACTTGATCATGCTGGCTTGTGGTTATTAAGAATTAATAATAGGTAATAAAATAGTATATAAGTATTACAGTTGTTGACATGTTTCTGAAGGCCAGAGATTTTGATGACATCAGTATATCTTTTCACATCTAAGCACAGGGAAACCTCCTAACAGTCTCAATGAATGCTGCACAAATATATATCTTGGTGCTGGAAAACCAATATGATGGGCTTGATTCTCCAATCATGCAGGGAGAAAGACAATTTTTAAGACGTCCTTGTCAGTCACAGCTCTTTCTCTGAAACTAAGGATCAGGTTAGCAGTCCTGATGCTTTTCCTATTTCAGTGAAGAAGGGGTATAATTTAAAGAATTTGGTAAATTCTTTTAGAGAAAAACAGGTTCAGGAGGGCTAGGGAATTAATCATACATATGTAAGCGGTCTAGGGGCAGAAACTTTTTTATCTGGAACACAAAATCAAATCCTGGCCAATGCTGGTGATATGTCATAACAAGGAGGAAAGACAGAGAAGCTGTCAAAGACCACTGACAGAGATATCTGTGAAATACAGTCAAATCAGTCCAGCGATCATGTGTGATCAGATTTTGAATTGCTGTACAATTTGTGCATTGTGACTCATTTAGGCAGATTATTTGGCTATATTTTGGTAGTTTGGCTCTGACCAAGATGGCTGGGCTGTTCTATAGCTTGTACTCTGTCCAGGATAGACCAATATATCAACTGCAAAGTGGTATTAAAGCATTTACCAGAGTGTACTTTTTACCCTGTGGGACCAGAAGCTCATTGCTAGCTTGGGATTCAGGCTTGCTGCAGAGTGAACTCTGGACATCCTGGTGATGAAGTGGTAATTTCTGTATCCTTCACCTATAACTAAAGTATCTTACTTCGTTTTTTAAATATCAGTATTTTGAAGGTGCTCAGATGTTTGTAATACAGATGGTTAGAGCTGAAATTTTTCAGTCTGGTGGAGGAGAGACCATGAAAGTATTTGGACATCACTGCTCATAAACAAAGGCATCTATTCTCAAAAGCTCTGAGCTCTAAGTGCACTGTGTGAGCGAATGCCCATATCTCTGGAGAGAGCAGCAGTAAATGTAATCATCTGTGTCTCAAAGCAAGTGCAACATTTCCTTCCTGAGGTTGTTTGTGAAAACTGGATTGTATCTGCCATTTTGTTATCAGTGATTGCATGTTTCTCTTCTTGCAGGAACCCCTAGTTGGGATGAACTTACTCTTTTGTCAGCTGCAGATTTCCCAATTCAGGGGACCATGTTATGTTTGAGATCCCTAGAGAATGCTGTACTAATTAACTGTGCACCTAGAAGGGCATTGCATGATGCAGTGGGATGCTCTTATTAACCTTATGTTGAGAGTTACAACTTGTGCTGACCATAACTCTATTTTTTTCTGTTTAGCTCAGAGCTGCCCTCACACAGTACAGTGTACTCAGAAGTCAGAAAAAAATCCCCAAGCCTGCCACACTGTTTGACCTACAACAGTTCTGTCATCATGATTTGACATGTTCTTCTTTCTTGTCTTAAAAGAAAGCTTTTCCCCAGTGTTCTGGCAGTAACACAAGGATTGCTGGCCACCAAGTCATCTTCAGAGCTGAGGCATTCATGAGATGAATGCAATTCTAGAAGAAAGTGAGGCATCTTGCATCAGAATTTTTATTGTGGCTATGCTGCAACCAGAACTTCTCAAATATTTGTATTTATAATTGCTTGAATTACATTTGCCCACAAAGAGGTGGGTGTAGCTCATCATGATACCACTTTTTTCTTTAACAAAAGGGAAGAAGGGGGCCATGTGTATTTCAAGAAATCAAGAAAAGGTGTAGAGCTACTTAGTTACCAATGCAACCCAACAAGCAGGATTATTTTTTTTCTCCAAAAGTGAAAGTGTGTGAATCTGTAATTAATGAGTAAGACAAAACCACAGAGAATGAAGAGAATATTGCTGTGGTTAAAGGATGCCATTGTGCTAAAGGCAGTCACCCAAAGTCCACTCAAAATGCTGTTGTAGGCTCAGAGATTGATCCATCTGTCAAATCTTTCTGTTACTGGCTGTGCCAGACTTTCTGCCTCACTCTCCCTCATATATGCACATACTCTTTACCTTCTGTTCTTAATGGGTATCTTTTTATGCTTTTGAAAAGTCGAAAATGCTCAGGTGAACATATAAGGAACAGAAATATGAGTAGATACTACTGGGGTTTTGTGAGATGATGCTTTTCTGAGCAGCTTCTTTCTTGAGATTAGTTAGTTATTCTTCACAGGATGTTTTAGGAATGCTTTTAAGGGAAAGGTAGTTGGCAAATAGGTGTGCCCTGATTTGAGCTTCTAGAGTTCAATGGAAATAGTGTTAACTAAAGGGAAAGTGATTTTCAGAATGTTAATATTAAAAAATAGTTGTTCTTGGGTACAGCGAATAATATGGCATTGTCTGAAGATTTTGAGATCATTGTTAAATACAGTGATGAAAGAAGGGACGGTGGTGTATTTTCATTATGGTATTAATAAAATCTTAGAGCTTTTTATTTTAAATCATGTCATTTATTGATATCTGTTCCGATGTTTAATACATAGTGCATAAACCCAGTGTTAAATGCTAGAACCGTACAAAGCTATGTTCTTTCCTCTTCAGGAGGCCTGTAAAGCTGTTTCTATGTCAGAATGGGTGAAATGTCATTTTGGAGTTTTCTGAATGATGGTAGGTAGGTTGCTTTCTCACAGCAGGTGCTGAAGGAAGAGCAAAGTGTCTATCCTGCATTAAGCAGGGGAAAAATCTGTCAGATCTCTTAGATACCATCAAGTGTCACTGGAAGCCGTGATGTACTAAAGGATTAGGAGTACACATCTGACAGGTAATGTCCTGGTACAACTGAGACCCAGCTGCATTTTATGGAGTGAGCTGAAGGGGTGTAGATAATGAATGAGTTGTCTGAATGAAGGTTATGAGAAAAAACAAGACAGCTACAGAAATCTACTGTAGCTCATCACTGGGAATTTTTGGGGTTTTGGATGGTTTTTTTTTTGGTTTTTATCCCCATGTTTCCATTGGGCAAAACTTTAAGGCCTATGAAAGAGAAAGAGGTGCAAGCTCAAAGCAGGAGATACTACCCAGAAGACTGTAAACAGTGTAACATGAATCCAAGCTCTTTCATGGGATGGATCACTTCCATGACCTCTTTATAGCAGATAAACATTTTTTCTTGGTCTTCATATCATTCACTTTGTTAAGAGAGAGTGCTCTGGGTGCTGTAGCTTGTCATATGTTATTTCCATCTATCTGAAGAAAGCTTCCTTAAAACTTGAGAAAGAGAGAGGAAAACACGTCTCTTTTGATTTGATTTTAATTCTAATTTAACAGTCTCTTCCTTGACAGCTTTTGCAGACTCTACCGGGAGAAAAAACAAAAACAACTTTACTGAATAATTCAGTCTTGAGAGTGAATTGAGCTTTAGGAGAATTGTCGAATTCCCAAGCCTGTGGTTTGTGGGTTTTGTTATTGACTGCTCACATGGATTTAAAGTCCTGTCTCTGCAGCTGGTGGTTTTTATCTCCCTTTGGATGCTTCAATTTTGTCTGGCTTTCCATCCCTGAACACCAACTCTCTGGTCTTGCAAATAACCATATAAAGAACCTCTGAAGTACCTTCCAGCTGTACCAAGGGGAGCCATAGCTAACATGTCACACTGAATTCCTCCTAGCTGAAGTTCTGCAGGTATCTGTGCAGCTCTAAAGGAGAATTGAACCCTTGACCCAAATGTTGAAGACAGTCTAATGAAAGCTGATGGAGTCAGCATGCTGAGTATGAAGCCATCTTTTCTGTTTTCCAAGGTCTTGTGGGGTTTTTTTCCTCTTCTATGAGGTATCATTTATGACACTTTCCCTTAATGTTTGCCTGTCAGTTGATGCTGCTTTTGTTACTGAAGTTTTAATCTTACAAATACACATTAAGAGATGGTGTCAAAGAGTGAAATTGATATCCCAGACATAATCAAAAGAAGGCTTTAGTTTTACCTTGCAAGTAAAGACTGGTCCAATTGTTAAATCATCACCTGTGATGTATTTTTTTTACTGCCAAAGTGTGTTCCCTAAACTGTTCTGTAACTGTGGCGGTGCTGGAGACACAACACTGCCCCCTCTCTGATAGCTAGAGTTTTTCACAGATAAAGAGCAAAAGTATTGGTGGACTGTTGTTCAGAAGAAGAATCTGATGAAAAGAGTGTTCCTATCTTAACCTGAACAGCCACTGCACTGTTCTTTTTTGAGGAACTGTTTGTATTACCCTCCACTCTTGTGCTGAAATATCCAAATTCTGAAGGAAGATGAAAGCTTGATATCAGAAAAGAATCTCCTTGTTAGACATTAACAAGGTAGTGGGAGCCAGACAATAACACAATAGGAGCTGGTCTTGTATTTGATGCATCTGCAGTCAACGAGTAAAACCCCCCAACTTTATCATTTGAGTACTTGTAAATGCATAAACAATAGAGCCCATTTTCTGCAAGGTGGAATGATAATGTGATAAATTTGACTGAAAGTAGCTTGTCTAGTAAAACTTCAAACAATTCGAAGAGTCTAGCGAATATTCAGGACTCTATATGAAAACTGAACCCTGCGTAGCGAACCTTGACACCACTGAAGAAAGTAAATGTTATTAACTCTAAAGCACTTTTTTCCTAGTTCAAAAAGCAAAATCATCTGCAACAAAAATTAGTCTGAAAATTGTCATTATACTGTCTAGTAGAACCTTTATATAATTAACTCTTATTGACAATCTCACTGAGTGGTACAGTTCGTATGAGTAGATATATAAGAGCTCAGTCATAATGTGGACTGCAGGAAAGCTCTGCTAATGTATTTCCACTCAGATGCTTACAACTACAGGTTAGCATTTCCTAGCCAAAAGAAGGAATAAAAATGTTTTGTGGTTTTATGATGGGTTTGTAAGAGAGTGCTAAGAAAGTAGCTTTCAGGGAGGAGGATGTAGTTCCTTAGCCTTGAACCTTAAAAGATAGCAGAAACCTTGGCTAAATACGTTCTGTAGTCATGGCCCTCTCTGAAATGTAGTTACATCTAGAAAACATTTTTAATTAAGTGACAGATCAGATGGGATCTTCTTGCAAGTAAAATAAATTCACAGGTCCCCTTGGATTGATGAAAATTTTTACTCCTTTTAGATCTATCTTTAGTTTTGAATAACATATAATCCAATAAGCTAAAGTCAATCCAGAAGGCAGTATTGGTTAAAAATAGTTAATTGCATTAAGAATATGCTTTCTGCTAGGTATTGAAGTAGGAAATACAGAAATGGTAGCTGTTCTGGACTCAAGGAAGATTTTTGTGTGTGCAATCCCTCTTCTCACAAGCATGAATTCAAATCAGAGTTGAAGCACATGCCTGTACCTTGTTTCAAGTACCACAATACTTCTGGTTATAATTAAAGGGAACAGTCCATCTCACTAAAGTCAGATGCTTCCCAAGGATCAGTCTGAATCAGGACTGCCTATGGTGATGTTCCTGGAGTGCTGCTTTGAGTAGAGACAGTAAGATCCTTTTCTCAAATCTCTGGATAAAGATGAAAACTCTTTATCCTTAAACAAAACAACTTATCCTGAAACTCCCCAGCTTTTTAAAAAGCTGACTTGGGCACAGCCTTGTTACTAGGCAAACAACTGACAGAAATAACATTGTTCAAATTCCTCTTCTTCACTGGAAGAAGGAGATGAAGGAATTGCAGCTGAACACGGTGATTTGGGCAGAGTGTAACTTGCAGCACCTCAATAAAAGGCTGCCAGCCTCCTACTCCTGTGCAAGGACAGGACACAGGTTTGGCAAAAACCTGCACAAGGTGGGGAGCTACATGGGACATCTCCCTTCCAACAGACTAACAAACAACTGATTTCCTCTATGGCAGTTGAAACATCGGGTGAATAATGAGCTGTGCTGCTGTGTGAGATATTTTTGAGGGAAAACCAGGTAAGCCATATCTTTGGCACAGGCATAATTTAAACTTAGGACTGAGACCCCATATGTAAATGATTTTTTCCCACACTTAACTGGCAACACAGTATAAATACTTTCATCAGAAGAGCAGTGCTTTTTTCAAATAGATTACTTTGTGATGCTGAGGCAAAAGACTCTGCAGTTTGCTTTATTATTGTTAGAATTATGACCATGCTTTAGAACAGTTTTTCTTCCAGCCTCTGATCATCTCCCCAAACAGCTAAGAGCTATTTTTCCTTCTCTGAGGATGTTCTGATGAAGTTGATGCTATGTGGTAGGTCCTGGCCACCTGCTTTACTTGGTCATGTGAATGCTTTCCTGAGTCATACTCCCAAAATACATTGTTACCTAAATCTAAGGAAAACTGACAATTGGTAGCAGTTCAACTTTCGTATTATACCAGAATTCATGATAAAAATAAATTCTCACAAATGATTAATGTCTGGAAAACATATGGGGTTTTTGCTAAGAAACAAGGTAAGCACCTAGTTTGCTGTGTGAGAATGATTTTGCCTTGCTATTAGTTACTCCAGGAATTAAAATCCTCAATAAACCACCACACAGGAAATTGAGATTTATGATCCAGACTTTCCTGGTTGAATATTGATGCTGTCACAGGGATGGTCCCCAGTCCCTTCTTTAGGCTCTGTCACTTTTCAGTTCTTTTCAACAGTGATATCTTTTCAGCCAGAAGAGTTAAGGTTGCTTTAGTAAAGAGGGCACAGGCCATCTGTAAGTGGGCTGTTAAGTTGTTCTGTGAGCCAGAACCTATGGGCAAAAATATTTTCTGTGATGAACTGACTCCTGGCCTTGCCTTTTTGGGGTGTGATCGAAGTGAGATGCCACTGTACTGAGATCCTGCTGTCTTGTCTGCTTTGGTTTTTTATTTGAACCTCCTGGAAGAGTGTCTGTCTTTGGGAGAGAATTTGAAACAGCATTCCAGGTGGATGATGGGGTTTACCTTTCAGTCTGAAGGAAACAGGGAAAATGTCAATTCTGGTGCTGGTCCCAGCATTCCCTTGGGTTGCCTCTGCTGTGGTGCTTGGAGTGGTTTGGCTCCAGCAAGTTCCTTGGTCACTAATGCAGCTATTCTGAATTTTGCTGAGGTGTATGCCTGTCTCCATGGATTATGTGCAAAAACTGAAGGCCCTTTCCCCCATATCAGGAAGCAGAAGGTGAGGAATGCATTATCCACCCTGTTCTTGCACTGTGTGGACAACTGACTGGAGCAGGACTTGGAACACAACCTTAGGGGCATGGGGAAAACAGACAGAGGGAGCTGACAATGTGAAACTATTGCAAAAAGAGACAAATGTGGTTCTACAGTTGGTCGGGAATATTGCATGGAAGACAAAGGACGTAATTATCCTGATTTGAAATTGCTCAGGCTTCATCTAATGAAAGTTTTGCATACTGCAATTGCAGATATAGGCAAACTGTAGAGTGTCCAGAGAAGAGAAACAAAACCCCCAATTATTTGTAAGCATGATCTTTGAGAAAATACTAAAATAAATAGAAGGTTTCACAAGCTTTTCTAAAGAAAGAGAATGATCTTATGACTGTGGAAAAATGTTTAGGTTTTCTGGCTTCTTTAAATAGAAAATGAGTGTGATTACATAGAAAAATGGGTCAAAATACAAACACAGCATATAATAAAGTAAATGCAGTTTTCTGTGCAATAGAAGGCTATCTAACCAGATAAGGAAAGAATTTAGGTGAGCAATGAATTTCTGTCCTGAATGAAAATCATGCAAAAGCATTTTACATTGATGTCTTAGAAGTGGTTTAGATTAGCAGAATGTATTTTGATTTAAAATATATTTTCTTGAGTAAGTAAGCATACCTTTGCAGCTGCTGTTCAATATAGATTAACTTTAGGCACAATATAAAACCTTGTCTTAACTGCTTTGAAAACCGCCCATCTCAGGCCATTTAACATCCAGTGCAGCTCCCACCAAATTCATGGTGAAGACTGATGACTTACTTTTCACTGTGTAACAACCTTTACTCATCAAGCTGGGTAAAAGCAAAGGGATCTTTATGGGTGCCCGTGTTTAGTGCAACAGAAATATTTCAGGAGATTGCAGAAGCCAGTGTTGAGATTTGTCTGTGTGGGGCCTGGGGATTTTTGTTCAAGATGGATCTTAAATTGTCCTCGAGGTTTTCACTGTAAATTGTGGATTCACCTCACTTCAGAACTGTTGCATAGAGCCAAAGGCTTAGGAGATGAAACTAAACTTTAAAGTTCTTCCTTCTGAATCACACAGTGGACTTCAAATACAAAATTATTAAACCAGACAGGTATGTCTGTTTTTCAGTGTATACTTTATCAAAGTACAAACGTGAGCAAACTAAGGAATGTGTGATATGATTATTTTAGTGGTATTTCTCCTCATTGAATGGTCAATAGTGACTTAAATTTCTCTATGTTACATAACAAAGAGGTTATTGGTAGTAATTTTTCTCTTTCTTGGCAGACATGCCAAATATCAAGGGTACAGAAATTTAATCTTATTATTGATACCAGCTAGATATTTTTTAAGATATTCATCAAAAGGATCTTTGAACTTTTTATTCTGTCTCACAACTTGATACTCATAAAACAAGGAGAAATTCTAATAAAATGTGAGCACCTTGTTTTTTCCAAGTGCTCATCTCTCTGTCAAAGGAGTGTTTTAACATTTGATCAAAGTATCTGAAACTATTTGGTAAAGACTTTGGTAATTAACAGATCAAGACATTAATTCACTTATGTCTTACAACATAAGCTGTATTTGTCTGAACATAGAAACAGTCTCTTCTGATCAGTTTGCTATTTATCACATAGAAACTAACATTGGTTAATAAATCCTAATTAACTTACTTTAGCCTTATATAATCAGTGTCATTTCTTAAGCTGAGATTATAGTTTGTGTCTGAATTCAAACTTTCCTTTTGTTCATTATGGTACAACAAGAGTTGAATGAGAAACATCTTTCCAACTTTTTTAAATTTGAAGTTATTTCATGATAGCTCCTGTTCCAGCTGGGCAGAAAACTTGGTCCCTTTTTCAGCCGTTTTTTGTTGTTGTTGTTTTTGTTTTTGTTTTGGTTTTGGTTTTGGTTTGCTAGTAAAAGCGAGACTGTCTTCATTTAGCCCAAGACTTCAGTGGTTGCAACACATCTTGGGAAGAGAACACCCTGAACCAAATGCCTGAGAACTCCTAAGTGAGTTTCTAACAGCTAGTTTTGCTATATCCAGCTGAGGGAGAGGAAGGAAGATCTACCTTTTAAATTCTTTTCTTCTCCACTCTCTCAGAAAGTTTATTTTTCTTATTAACATTCCTAAATCAAATGAGCAGACTGGCATTTCCTTACAGAAACATGTTCAGTTACAGCACTCCTGGTAGTTTGTGCTGCAGTCTCTCAAAGGCTTTGGCAGAGTGAACAGTGAGTGGGGCTTCTCTGTTTTAGTTCCAGCAGCTGGATTTGGGTTGACTGGCAAGACTCTTCTCTCTCTTCAGACCTAAGATGACTTCCCATTACTCTGTACTTTTTGTTGTGTTTTCTTGATCATTTTGTCTCTTGTGTAGCTCATAAATCTTTATTTAAAGACATGAGGGCTGGGATTATCTGCTTTCCCCAGGAGTCTGAACCCTTCAGTCCTGGACTCCGTGTTGCCATTAGGGCAGGAGGGCTGATATGAGCCCTTGCTCACTGCAGATTGTCCTCACCCAGTGCACCCAGCTATTTTTCCCTCCAACCATGTGGAGAAATGATCCATATCCAGCTATAGCTTTGTTTTTTTCCCTGCTGTTCTGTTTCTGTTCATGCACAGGCTTTGCAATTTCGCGAAGCAGCTTTACATGAAAGCTGAAATGTAATTGCATCCTCCTGAGTAAAATGGACAATTTCTGTGCCAACTGTGTTTTTAAAGGAAAAGATTACAGCATTCACTCTGCTGCCTGCTTTCTTTGCAACTGAATCCCTTTGCTGATGTAAAGGGATTAAATATTCTAAAACACCAGCCAGACCAATTCTCTATAATTCCATAAGTACGCAGAAGATCACCTTCATTATTTTTGTCAGGGGAAGAAGTGAAAAATAACAGGGAGGTCTCTTTCAATACACCTTGTTTTACTTTAGAAAATACTAGTGAGGATTCATTTCAATATATATCATGCTTACTGTTCCTTTCAGTTCTCCATGTTAACTTAAACTCTAATTTTCTTGCAAAATTTGTAGCTTTCTGATATACCTTGTAGATCTAAGGCAACATAATAAATATTGTGCAGTTTGCAGTTTTTATTTCTTTGTTTTAAACTGAAGCTCTGGAGTGTGGCAACATTTGTTTATGTCATAGAAAAAAATTAAAGGGTGAATGGTTGCAAACAAAACAGTTTCAAATATCTTTTTACACCCCATTTTTATAGTTTCTAGTACTCTTTTGTCTTGTTCATAATACTTTTATATGGCCTCAGGAAATGGGTGGCTTTCAGTATTTTGTCTTTCACTGATTGCATTTTGTAAGATTTCCAGGCTTAGTCATGCATTTTATGTTTGACTATGCACAGTCATAAAATAGTTTTCTTATAGTTATGTTGTGAGCGTAACAATGCTAATATATCTCACTGTCTCAGAATAGTGTATGGGCTTCTTTTTTTCCCAGCCAGGTGAAGTTGCAGACTTACCTGAAAGAATACTTAATAGCAAGATTATGCAATGCATTTCTGGTTCCCAAAAATGTGTTTCTCTGTCTCAAGTCTGGAATTTATTCTTTCAAAGTCATCTCTGATATCCCCCTGAGTGGTCCAAACCAGCTTAATGAATAGAGGTTGGGAAAAATAATGCTCTAGCTCTTTTGAAAAGGTTGTATTTGCAAAAGTGGGAGGGACTCTTAAACTCAGGGCAACCTGAACTCAAGAAGCTGGGTTGTCTGGGGTGATAGTTCTGCTTTGGAGGCCTAGTTAAATTGTAAGACTTGTAGTCTCCTTTTGGGAGGTGCTGAAGGGCTAATTCCCATTAATGGATGGTTCAGCAGATTCAGCAGATGTTCTGTATCATGGGATGAAGGGGGTGACAAGCTGCTTCTCCTTTGGTTATTGTCACTGCTACATCCATTCGAGCTCCTGATTGCAGCAGCTGCAGGAGAGACCCAGTGGTGCCACATCATTGACTTTTTGAGCACTGTATGTTCATCTCAACCGAGGAGCACAGCAATAACCAGACAAGCCCTAAGGAAGTATTAGAGCCTATGTCTATAAGATAAGATTATGTTCTAAAAGATGCTGAGCATCAACTCTGAATAAAATCAGCAAGAGCAGAGAGGGTGTAGGGCAGCACAAAGCAATACAGAGGAAGTGTTGTGAGTCTAAGAGCACTGGAAATATGAAAGAAAGTTGTGAAATTAAAACCAGTGAGATGTATATAACTACACTCTACTAGACTGGGTTATAACCACTATGAGCATAGGTACTTAGAGTCTTGGGGGAAGAGGAGGTGGATGGATCATCAGAAGAACTGCAAATGCCAAGAGAAAAGACTAAAACATCATAGCACTGTAATAACCTCATATGGTGTTAGATAAAAGAGTGAAACTTTAGAATGGGATTGCATGTCTGCTTCTGTATGTGGAAATCTAATGGATTCTAACAGACTTCTTTTTAAAGAGATTCTTTAATGCCTATTTTTTTCCACTATTAATCATAGAAATTTTCTTTCTGAGATGTAAGGCACTACAAAAGCCATGGTTTGGTTTGGTTTGGGTGTTTTTGTTTTTGTTTTTAATTAGGATGCAGAAAACAAAAGATCTGCATTTTCAAAGAACAACTGGTGGTTACACTATGTTTCTTTACTGCTAATCTTAGTAAATCATAAGGGAAGGAAGCACAACTAACCTGATTTTAGCCAAATTAAAGCTAACTTACTCTTCAGTCTCTACCTGAGCAAAAACATTCATCAGTCATCTTCATGAGTTCACAGAATCAATTCTTATAGACAATTCTTGTAGACAATTCTTATGTATTGTATAATCATCTGCATATCTTAATGTCAGACATCTTTTAACAGCATCCCTGCCTGAAAGGAAAAAGTGGTTCAAAGCTGTTGTAGGAGAGGGTGGAGGTTTTTCCCTTCCAAGGCAAAATGTTCTCTTCTTTCTTCTCAGTCCAAGCCTGTAACTGTTTCGACCTCACAAGGTCTGCCTTCAAGAGACACTTACAAATTTTGGAGAGGTAGCACTTGAAATCTAAAGCCAATGTTTTTTTCTACCATCCATACTGCTTAAGATTTTTCAAGACCTCTGTTAAATGGTATATCAAGAGCACTTTATTGAGGGCTACTGACTCTTTTTGGAAGCACTGATTGTGTGTGATATTCATGTACAGCATTAGTTGAGTCTGAAGTTGCATTCTTTTATGGCAAATGTTTCTGCCAGGCCTTTAAATCTTTCCCATTGTACTTGATCTCTGAGCAGGCAGAGCCTACACTGTTGGACAAATGCTGACTGAACCAGCCCTACCTTGCTTAGCACTGGAGAAGCAACAGCAGCCTTCTGTGGGCTCTCATCTCCCATGGTTTAGTCTGCTCTAAATCCAGCCTTATTGCTAGCATAAACTGGTATCTGTCTTAAACAGAGTGATAGATTAATTCCCTCTGCTTCTTCTAGTCTTCATTTTTCCCCTTTGATGTTTTAAAGAATCACCATTAATTTCAGTTTTACAGCTATGCATTCCCAACTTTAAACCAGCCTAACCTCTCCTCTGGATTGTTGCCAGAGGCTCTGCATCTGCTATAGCAGGAGTAGTAACTGCTTAATTCCTTCTTTCATGTGTCTTAATTTTAAATCTGTGACAATCCATAGCCACTTTCACCTCTAGAGTTTCTTTTTACTTCACCAGTCACAGCCTAAGCTGTATCCATGTGTCTCCTACCAGCTTTCGGAGTGACATTACATTTCTTCCTGTTTCTTCAAGCTCTTATTTTAGCCATGTGAGCATGTCAAGGTCTATCACTCAGTTGCATATGCTCTCCTTTTTCAAGCTCTATCCTTAACCTAAATACCATCTTCCAGCAATGCAGTGGGACTCGACATACCTTACTGCCACTGGCAGCACATTTACACCTCTGTCCCACAGTCCTCACCGTCACCCTGCAGGCTCTCAGCCTGCAGCATTCACCTCACTCCTGCTCCCTGAAAGCTAAATCTAAGTGTGGTTGTAGGGCTAGTTAGTACTTGCCTGAATTGGACAGGCAGCTCATTTAGTCCTGCTTCCTCCAGCTCTCATTTCAGGAGCATCTGCAGAGCCAAAAGTAGTGCTGAGCCTTGGAGGGCTCATTGGGCTGAAGTGAGTGCTGTGGACAGGACAGGAAGACACACTCCATTTTGCAGGATTTGGGAGGAGGTCAAATGAATGATGGAATTTTTAAGACCTACAGGGCTAAAATGGGGCAAGTGCAAGTCATATTTCTGGAATGGCTTCTACCTTACTAATACATTTTTATCATGCTTTTACCTGCGGTTCTGCTTGTCTTTTATGATATATTGCCCACTTAGCTGCATGGGCTCTCCTCTCTTGAGCTGTCCCTAACTACAGCCTAGGCCATGACCATTGGGCTGTTATTTGTCTTCCCATGCTAGAAACTCTTTTCTAAGATGTAGTCCTGAAGATTTTTGTCCCCTCATCCCTTAACCTATCTCTGGTCATGTGACTCACACTTGCCATTTCCATTATAAATCTTTAACTTGTTCTTACACCTTAAATGTATCAGATGGAAGAAAGCTGTATCTCTTACTCATATTGAAACTGCGGTAGAGTTACATTTGGGATTATTGTTCTCTGGAAGATGTCCAGCTGGAGCGATGAGTGTAGGTTAAACATATTCTGAGTTACTGTATAAAGAGCTTTTTTCTCATTTATCATTGCTAGCATCATCTTAAGTCTGCCCCTTGCTTTTCTCATCCCTGTTCACAGTTTTGTCTGAGCCTTATTCCAATTATTAAACTTATCCCAGTGATACCAACCTGTTTCTCTAGGTAGACACTCAAGTAATATTTCTGCAAAGTAGAGGTCTAATCCAATAATAATAATTCTAGGCTCGCAGTCCCTCCTATGCTGATCCCTAACCTTAGTACTTATTAGCCCCTGTGGGAGCAGACGTAGGTTTTATGAAATGGCAAGAGTGCTACAGACACTGGGTCGATGAGGATGCGAACCTTACAAACCCTAATGCTCCTAATATTGATATTTTACACAGGGTCTACGAGGACACGGACTCCAATGCCCCTTATATTGATACCTCAGTGGTGTAATAAGAAATGCATCACAAACATATCTTCCCTATTGTATTTTCGCTTAGTCATCCCCTATCCAAGTTCCTTCTTACCATAACCCCCTAGGGCTTCTCTCCCGCCATTTCTTCCCATTGACTAAAGTTCTTCATTGGTTCTTATCCCCATTCTCTGATTGGTTGTTGTAACATTCCACCCCTTTACTCTATTGGTCTATTTTCGATCCCTTATTTGCATGTCCCTTTACCAATAGGAAGCCTCGTTCTGCCCACCCTTCCAGAACCTTCCCTGCCTCAGGTTATATAAATGAGGTGCTCAAAGAAGCCTTTCTTCTTCTGCCACCGAACCTTCTGGTCTCTGGTTGTCCTTCCTTCGTGGCTCCGGTCTCATCGGGGTCTCAGGTGGGTTTGGTGCAGAGAGAGCCTTTCCCAGCCCTGGGGAGAAACCCTCAGAGTGATCTCATCCACTGATAATTCCCCTTCCTAACCTTCAGGCAGTTGTGTACAAATTACTGAATTTAGGTCTTGATTATGTTTTCTGGAACTCAAACTTTCTCCTTGACACTGCCAGCCTAGAAATATATAACTTAATTTCTATGCTGTGTTTACTTTGGCAAATAAATAAATTGAGTTCATAACTAAGCAGTACAAATCATAACTACAATTTTGATTGGAATGCATGCAGAAATAATGTATTTACATAAACAATTCAATATAAGTATACACAATTTTACTCTTAGAGATCATTGTCTCTTTTACAGAAGGCTATCATATACACTAATAGTACAAATAAATAGAAATATTTGTTTATGTGTAGACTTTCCCTGTGATATTAGATTACATTTTCAGAGTGGAAGGAAAAAGGTTCAAGCTCTCCCTTCCCTTTTGAGTTGGGTTTTATCAAGAAGTGCTCTTAAGGAGAAGCACTGGGAGTACTTTGTGTGCTGTGCTCTCTTGGAAAATATGTTAACCTGCTATGATCTCCACATGGCAGCTGATCTCTTTGAAAGGCTGGCTGTCATCCAAGCGAGCAGCACCTATGTATGTGGGACAGCCTTCCTCAGTGGACACAGGATGAGCTTTTCAAAAATGCTCTATACATGCCATGGTTTCTCATATAGTTTAAATTCCGTGTAGGCACATTTTCACTGATTCACCAGAAAGTACTTCTCAAGAAGGGAGATTTCTTAAGGCAGCTGCCCAAGTATGTTCCTTCAACCATTTCAATGGTAGAATTTTTTGAATATTTAATCCTTTTGATGATAAACTATATTTATAACATATAGTCTGTCTTGCAAAAACTAAGATTATCGATTTTGCAAAGGACTCATTGTGAATTTAGTACAATATCCTACTGGTAAATAGCAGAACTTGGAGGGTTGATGTTCTCAGAGTAGATTAGGAGCCTAAAGCCCAGATCAGAATTAATCTACAAACACAATGTGTTAGTACAACTTCAGTAATGGAAAATCAGTTTCCAAATCTTGAATTTTCAGAGTTCATTTCAAGATCTCAAATTTTCAGACTGTATGAGATCTTGTCAGACTTTAATGACCTCCTGTTGGTTTATATTCTTTAATTAAGAGATTTCAGGAAATGTTTTATATTGAGGCTAACTGCATATGCATGGTTATTGCCAACTTTAAACTCTCTTCTAAAAGGGATGATGAGAAGCCTAACAGAAGACTGGCAATTCCTAAGATTCCTGGAGTGCTACAGATGCTCTGAGTGCTGAGGCCTTGCCAGGATCCTGCTGCTTTAAAAGATCAACAGGCTGGTGGCTGAAGACAATGATGTTCAGTGATGTTAAGCTAAGGGGTTACACCCAGCAGCTGTGAGTCACTGGAAGACTTTCTGGTGCAGGGATCCTGTGCTTTCCTAAGATAAATTAGAGATAACATAAAAAATTCTGTAACACAGTGTAGCAGGCCAAGCAGGTCCTTTACTTCCCTCAGGGATGGACATGCAGCTGCAAATATGACTCACCTGTTTATTGGTAAGGGCACAGACCTAAAGGGCTTTGGTTATTGTCAATAAAAAAATGCACTCTTAGCCAACTTATACTGCAGCTTTTTGATAAATAGCTTTATGACACATTCATGGTTTTGAATCTGTTACTGTGCTTTTAGTTTGAGGACTTTTGAACACAGACAGATCCTTTGTTGCTTGCCAGTGGGAGAGAGAAGAGCCCTTTGTAAAAGCAGCAGTCTTAGTGGGAATTCTATGGCTAAGGTTCATACCAGTCAGATCTTTCTTTCTTAAAAAATGACTGCTGTACACAGGTTTTTTTATGAAAGAGAAAGGTTTGATAACCTTGCTTAGCCTTGCTCCATGCTATGTGATTTACCTTAATCAAATACCATTTTGCCTTGGGCTTTCTGCTGACTGTGTTGTAAGACTTGTACCCCAAAATGTCTTTGTCAGTGTGTGTTGCATCCCTTCTTATCTACCTTGGTCTATCTGACTATTTATGTAACCTTCTGTATCATGAAATGCCCATCAGCACAGGACTGCTGGAAAATGCCCTGTCACAGAGACACCAGTGCAAGGTGCCTGTGTTTCTCTCTGCACACCTGTGTCCCGTTGTACCACACAGCTGTGAGCACTAAACCTTGTAATTAGGTGAGGCTTTGCTTCCAAGGAGAATGAAGAGTGAGCACAGGACTCTGAATAATCAACACTTGATTTCTGATTTGCTTCATTTTCTTTTCTATCTGGGTAATGAGAGAGCTTGCAGTAGCAGGGAGATTCTCTATGAATGAGCTACATAAATTTCTCAGAGAACGTCAGAGATAGGGGAACACAAAAATGGTAACTTCAGCACTTTTTCTCTAAAAATAAGTTTCTGTGAGTACTGACTCTGTTTGCCCTATACAAAGTGAAAGAATGTCCTTTGTGCAAACAGTTGGAAAGGAGCGAATTACAAATCCAGTAGGAGCATAAGGGAGGGAGAAGCAAGAGGGAGACCAGGATATGTGTATGGGAAAAAAAAGGATGTGAAAATGTAGAATTCTGTAGTGGAATGAAGTCTGGATTACAGCTGGCTGGTTGTACAACTTGTCATGGGTAGCAAGGAGTGGAAAACCTGAGTGACAATTCTGCTGTTGAGTTGGAGAGGATCAAAGTCCTGCTCCGTGGTAGCAGCACTGTGAGCATTCACGAAGCCCCTGCAATGTGAGTTTTCTTCTGTTACTTTCTCTTTTGTGTATTTTTTCAGCTGTGGGATCAAAGGGAATAGAATAACTGTATCTTTTTTTCAGCAAGATTTCTTTATCATTGTGTATGTTGGAATTTTGGTGGTGTAGGATTTTGGTTGTTTTTTGGTTGGTTGGGGGTTTTTGTTTGTTTGGGGGTTTTTGTGCTTGGTGTTTTGGTGGTTTTTTTGTGGTTTTTGTTTTGTTTTAATTAGAAACTCTCTTCTGTTTTCTCTTATTACCAGTTATGTTCAATATCTGACCTCTTAGTCTTCTTTGAAGATTAAGCAATACAGGTATTGAAAATGTTTGGGGGTTTTGCATTTGTAGTTTACCTTACTGGAGAAGTCCTGGACTTGCACTTTTTTAGGTCTTGGGGTTTTATCTTTCTTATTGCTGTTTGTGTCTCTTCACTAATCTGTTTTGTACTGCAACCCCCAATTCTGGCATTACATGCTGATGCTTTTCTCCTCTGTTTGTTTAGCTTTGCACTTCATCTAAAACACCTGTGAGTTTGACCTATAGCTGTCTTGTTCCTGTTCAGCTTTTCTCACTTCTTATTTTCTGCAGAATCATGGGTGCTGTCTCTCATGATCTCATTCAAAACACCTTCACACAGTTATATTCTCAAATGCTTTATTAGTCAAGTCTAAAATAACTGTCTCTTCCACCTTTTTTTCTTTCCTGTCTCCTGAAACAAAAGTTTTTTTCATCATATTTCCTAAATTTTTCATCAGTCTGTGCCCAGATAGATGTTTAGGATGCAGGAACTTGCCATCAACAGCTGTGAATCTCTTAAAGCCACTTTCCCAATCCTACCACAGAAATAGTAGAGGCCTGTAAAGCTAACCTTGAAAATGCCACAATGAACCTGTTAACCTACTGCACAGTTACAAAGTAGAACTGGTATCTAAGGCTCTCACATATTTTCATTATATCTTGGTTTCTTTTTATTCCTGTCAGATGAGATAGATTAGGACAGACTGGAATTAGCCAGGACTTATCCCATGCTTGCTCTTTGCATGCTCTTTGCTCACAGCAGCACCCCAGAGTCCTGCAGATCACCATCTCCACCTCTGCTTTACAGCATTCTACCTGGAGGAAGGACAGCAGGAAAAGGAAGGAAAGGGACACAAGCAAATCCAAATGTGTGCAGATAACTGGGAATGGATAGTAAACTTTAACTGGAGAAGCTTGAAGCAGTTTCTCCAAGAAAAACCTTGCTCAGCTTTTCCTTAGTATGTTGGAAACATGAGTGTTACTTGATATGGAAGTGGGGGAGACAGAGAATCTCTTTAACTGTGTGCTTTGCCAAAACAAATCTGCTTTTTGTAGATTAGGAGGGCATTGAAAATGTGATTATACATCCTGTGGGCTCCAGGAGTTTCCTGAGTTTGGCTGAGGAAGAAAGCAGAATCCCCCTGAGATTCTGGAATACTAAAATAGAGAATTGCTGATACAACATAAATGTTTGCTTCAAAGAATTGCTGATGGACTGTGGAAGGATGGATTTTGGATCACAGGAAGATTTGCCCCATGTGTGCTAAAGTGAGGTTATTGCCCTGATCATTTGTTAGTTGTAGTATACTATCTGGCCTCTCTTGCCTGTATTTTCCATTCCATCAAGTAAAGATTTGCAGTATCTCTTACAGAGAATGCTCTGTTCAAGGAAGCTTGTGGCCTGTCATCAAAAGTGAAGCTGTATTGGTAAACTACCCAAGCTGTTGTGCCTCAGACTAACTTCAGTTTGAGAGGCAGATTGTCTCTAGCATTCACCTAATTTCTTACGGTTTTTATGGTTTTACTTGCTGTGATACGACTTCGATACACTTCTTAGAAGAACCATACAGAGGTCACTTGTCTCCGTGGAAACCAGAAGATAAAATTACTCTAGTTGTATCTGTTGCCTGTATTTTGATACAAATAAGCTTTTTCTCTCCCAAAGGATAGCTACCTAGGCACTGAAGCATTAACCATTTTGTAATGATTTTCTGTCTTTTTGCAAAGTTAAGGGGGTCTTACAGTGGAAGAACAATAACAGCGCTCTTAATTGACCAACTTGAATCTACTATTTGCCTCAAGCGTCTTGCATCCTAATTAGAAATCAAAGCATTACAAGGTGTTCCCTTCACCTCATGCTCCTGACAGCTTGTGGAGATTCTTTGTCTTTTGTCCAGTCTTCTCTTCAGTGCAAGGTTATTTCTATGCAAATATTTGAAATAAAACCTTTCTATAAAACTTAGACTGTTACTGGTAAAGAGCTCATTTGTAATGCATGTCACTGAGGTAGTTATTATGGAGATACCAATGCTGCACTGTGAGGAGAAGGGACATGGGAAGGTGCTGAGAGTCCTAAAACTGTAGGTAAAGAAACACTATAACAGGTATAACAGAGTAGCCATATTCTGCTTAAAAGATAGATATAGTATGACAGGTGATTTTTACTAACAGAGCTGTGGTAACAAGTGCCAACTAGGCAGATGCAGTCTTGGGAGTTTTGTCACTAAGCATCTTTATTTTTTAGAATATTGCTTGTATACTGCAGTATTTAATGCAAGGGAAAATTACTACCTGCAGTGAGCCTAATTGGACTTGTTCTGTACCACAATTATTGACCTTGTGACTTGATTTTAGGCATTAAAAACATGACAGTTTAATAGGAGCATTCTCCAGTACAAAATGTAGACATACATATGCAGTAATACATGTATTCTAAGCCAATAAAAGTGTTCCTGCCATGCAGAAAAATTCTTTTTTTCACCTTTTGGTGTACCTTTGATTCCTTTTCAGATGCCACCTATGATGTCTTGCAACAAAAATCTGACCTTCTTAACTCCTAATGTATTCTATACCTTCCTTTGTTTAGAGAGGTGAAACCACAAGGTTTGCTTCTGTACTAGACTTGTAAGAGGTCCAGAAGAAATGCATTTATAGGGCTGAGCAGAGCAGTGTGCTGGTATGGGGTTTGACTTGTGAAAATTCCAGGTGAACAAAAATCTAGTCTCAATTTAAGTTTCTCAGAGGAATCACATGCTAAGACAATCTGAAAATGCTCTGGTTGAACAGACTAGCAGCACCAAACCCATTTTTCTCTGTGCACAAGGATATATTTTCTTTTTTCTTCAAGTGAATTCCTGAATGTTTTCCATAGCAATAGCTGGTTTCATTGCCAGGAGTGTGATGCACCATTCTAGAACAGCAGCTATGTTTGTGTTGTCCCATGTGCCTCTAGAGCTGACTGTATTTCACACATTGAAGTTTATTGTGGGACTTAGGCTGTCCAACTGGCAGATCATTTCTCTATTAAAAATTTTGTAATTAGCATTCCAAGAAATCCCCTTTGTCTCCTGTGGAAAATGCAGTCTCCAAGGCTGCTCTATTCTGTTAAATTCCTGAGCTACTAAAAATTAGAAAGAATTGCCTGGCTTGTAATGTGTGTTTTCTTTTCACTCCTTGTTGTGTGCCCCAGTTTTTGTTGGGCTCTTGGCAGCTCTTGGTGATGACTGAGTTGAAGCACACACTGCTCTTTCTCTTACTTTTTTTCTGGTCAGCAGACGTTTTCCCATCACTATGCCAACCAACAGCAGTTCATCATCAAAGCCCTTGTGACTGCGTCCACAGAATTACAATTTTGGAAGTTCAGACTTTGCACTGTTGGGTTCTGCTTTGAGCAAGTTGCTGTATATCTAGCAGTGGTTTGACCAGAAATGGTTGGTGGATCTAAAAGAGGATTTGGGTATTTGGGCAAGTTGTGTGTCACGTGTTAGGTGGCAAGAAGTTGGTTTGGCACTGGAACAGTCTTTCTGTGACTTCCCAGCTCAGAGCCTGGCTTTTGTCACTTGCGTGTGTCCTGCTAAACAAAGGCTTTCAGTGCCATTGATGTTCCTGAAGGCAGCTTTTTGTAACATGAAATAAAAATATTAAGCAACTCCTTAGTGTCTTGTTGTGCAGTGCAAGGCTTGTTAAGGGGTTTCTGTATGTTCAAATAAAGTTATCCGTGGAGAAATGGACACGAGTTCCTATTAGGATTTAATGTGCTGCAGGATTTGTCTGTGGTTAAACTTTCAAAGTGACAGGAATGGGCACAATGACCAAATCATGCACAGTGGTGTTCTTTCATCACTTATATGAAAAAGTTGCCACTGTTTCTTTTTCTTGACTGATAATATAACAAGGAATAACAAATTGTGCAGCACTGAATGTAGAAAAATATGCCTGTCTAAATAGTCCTTAATTTTTATTATCACAGACCATTCTAAGTTGGAAGGGACCCGACAAGGATGATCAAAGCCCAGCTCCTGGCCCTGCACAGGCCCATCGCCAAGAGTCATACCATGTGCCTGAGAGCATTGTCCAAACACTTCCTGAACTCTCAGGCTTGGTGCTGTGCCCACTGCCCTGGGGAGCCTGTTCAGTGCCCAGACACCCTCTGGGGGAAGAACCTTTTTCTAATATCCAACCTAAACCACCCCTGACACAACTTCAGGCCATTCCTTCGGGTCCTGTCACTGCTCACCAGAGCAAAGATCAGTGCCTGCCCCTCCTCTTCCCCTCAGAAGGAAGATGTAACTGCAGTGAGGTCTCCCCTCAGTCTCCTCTTCTCCAGCTGAACACACCACGTGCCCTCAGACACTCCTCACACGCTTTCCCTCAAGGCCCTTCACCATCTTTGTTGCTCTCCTTTGGATACTCTCCAATACCTTAATATCTTTCTTACATTGCACTGCCCCAAACTGCACACAAAATTCCAGGTGAGGCTGCCCCAGTGCAGAGCAGAAAGGGACAATCCCCTCTGGCCCGGCTGGTGATGCTGTGCCTGATACCCCCCAGGACAGGGTGGTCCCTCCTGGCTGCCAGGGTACTGCTGACTCACATTCAACTTCCCATCCACCAGGACACCCAGGGCCCTTTCCATGGCACTGCTTTCCAGCCTCTCATGCTCCAGTCTGTCTGTGAATCCCAGGCTGCCCCATTCCAGGTGCAGAATCCTGCTCTTTCCCTTGTTGAACTTCCTATGGTTGGTGATTGCCCATCTCTCTGACTCTCTGAGGTCTCTCTGCAGGGCCTCCCTGTGAACAGCTACTCTCACTTGTGTATCATCTGCAAGCTTAGTATCCTCTCCAGTCCTGCATCCAAGTCCTTTATGGTGTAGGAGAGCACAGGGCCTGTGATGGAGCCCTGTACAACCCCACCAGGGCAGGTCATTTGGTATTTGTGATATGATATATCATCTTTTGGTGCTCACCATCGAGGAAATGTCAGGGAGTTATGTCCAAAAGTGACAAATCCAAAGGCATCCAGCTGCTCAGCTGATGCCATGGAAGCTTAAAATGGCAATGTAATAATAGGCAAAAAAATCTGTGTGCATGTAGTGTATGGTCCAAATTAAGCTGAAGTTGCCATAGATGAAGTCTTACGTGCAGAATTACAAGGCCCATTGTAGAATCTTATTTTTTTTAGACCTCTCTGGAAAGAAAGATCAAAACCCCAAAACTTTTGACAAAAAAAACCCCAAAAAACAAAACAAAACCCCAACAACCTGTTTATCTACAAACTTCTGTAAGAGCATCTATGTGCCTGTATCAATTGGATTTTTCTCTATGGAAACTGGAGGAGACTGTTGTAAGAAGAGGTGATTAGAGATTTTTTTTCTTTTAAAAGCACACAGCATTGACTTGTTGTTGCCCTTTTTGAATTAGATGTATAACTCCATGTAATTTAATTGAGCTTCCCCAGAAATCAATTGTGAATTGTCTCATTCTTTCCCAGTTGCTGCTAAAGCATTTTAATGGTTCAGGATTTATCTAATGAGCCTTGGAATAACTTGTATCAAAGTGGTTTGGTAAAAGACTAATTTAATTTTTCTGAGTAATGCTATCAGGATTTTGGACCTATTGGGAATAACCCTCAATGCTGAATGGGTGTTCTAAGTGGAGCTCAGACTATATAACAAAGTCTTTGCTGGCTGATGGTTGTCTGATGTTCCTTCATTTTCAGCTCAAACTCTACCTTTATGGGTCTCAGGTTTTGAACCACTTCCATTGTGTGGATATGGTACTGGTGTGAGTATTCAACCAGATAAAAAAAGAAGCGTTAATAATAGAATTAAAATATATTACATATTAGAAATGTATTGAAATGATACTTTGAATTTCAGTTGAAGTTTGTGTAATGCAGCTCTGCTTTCATTTTGAAGTCAGCGTTTTATTACTTGGATCTTTGCTTTGCGGAGGATCTCTACAGAAAGATGTATTTTAATGAATCTGTTTTCCTTTGGTATGCAGAGTTATATCAGTAACTAACTGCTGCTTGGCTTAAAATAATTTTATCCCACCCAGAGGGATTGGGGAAAAGAAGCTGGAAAATAAAAGCCAGTGTTTTGTTCTAACAGCAATACATAGTTTTCTTTGGATTTTATAAAAACCTTGGAACTTTTAAACTTTTACCTGCATAATAATGTGAATTGTTTACATGAGTCAAAGTTACATGAAGCTACTTATCAGCAAGGTGGCATTTTCAATATGCAACTTTTTTGTTTAATTGAGATGCTCTGAGTGTTTTATTGGATTAGCCTAACACTTAGGTTTTGAGAGGTTTTGCAAATACTATCTCTAAAAAGCTTTTCCAGGAGATTGCAAGTGAGCTTGCTTTCCAAAGTGCTCGAGGTGAATACAGTTGAAATTAATTAAAATGTAAAATGTGATGCAGAACTTCCCCTGTTTCCTATGTAAGAGATGTAAGTGTGTAGGAAAGGCATATTGGGAAGCCCTCAGTCTGTGGAAAGGTTTTTACTCTGTTTAAACTTGGTGACTTTGATAAACTATTCATAGATTAAAGGTCTCCTGAGCATATGCACATTTTTAAGTTGGCCCTAAGGGATATGTATGGGGTTTTAAAAGTGTCTGAAAGAAATGTATTATTTCAGCCATCCCCTGTTATTTACTTTGCATCTCTTAATGCTGTACGGTCTGTTAAATTCTAAATTGACCAGTTCTGTAAGTTTTATTATTTTTAAATGATGTCTTTTTATAAATAGTGCATTGTTAGATCACTGAGGAAAGCAGAACTTTGTTGGGGTGCTTGTGCAAAGAAAACAACTGATTTCCTAGTTCTTGCAGTGTATTTGTTGCTACTGTAGTGCCAGGAGAAGATAATTTACCAACTGTTACATATCCTATTGACCTCTCCTGGTTTTACAGAAACTGAAGCAGTGAATTTGTGAAGCACACGTCATGCATTGCACTAGAAGTAAAGAAGAATGCTGGAAGTTTGCCATTTCTTAGAAATATTAGATTGATCTTTCATGCTGATTTAAAAAGAGAAGTCAGGATGGTGTGTTGGTTGCCCTGAGGCTGTTTGCTACAATCCATTTCTGGGTAATAACAGAAGTGCTGGATTGTTGCTATGTAAGAAGCAATGGAAGTGCTGATTCTACTTGTGTAAGTATTTTTGCAGGGGAGAAATACAACAGATGTGTTCAAGAGGGTGTTGGGAAACAGCCAGTGCATTAATATATCATCCAGCTTCTTCTTTTGCCTTGCCACATGGAAATAAATGTGGTAACAATTGCTGTTATTTTTGCTATTTAACACCTGAAGTAAGTTCGTTTGAGACTTTCTATAATTTATGGTGATTAGTCAGAAATCATTAGATGAGAAATGTTATTTGGATAATGTTATTTGATTTTTACTTGGAGCAAATCTGAGTAGTGAAGGAGCAGGATAGAAGGTGTCTAGTAGTGCTCTTATATGCACTTATATAAACAAACAGTAAGTAAACATAAATAATAATAATAATAATAATGGCCCAGTCTTCACGAACGAAGATTTGGGAAGGACTCTCCCCACATGGGTGTGCCCTTCGAGCCTGCGCAGTGGATGTTTTAGGTGAGGCACAGCGTGCGCAGAACTGGCCCCACCGTTTAA
>JAWWEV010000167.1:6328129-6339864 GCA_035583235.1 Hafferia zeledoni | reverse complement strand
GGGAAGCAGCTCCTATCTCAGAAAAAGAGATCTACTTGGTATCTGACATTGTTCCAAAAGGAATAAAGAAATTAGCACTGGCAAAATGCTGATTGCAGATGTTCTCAGTGCGTGGCAAGTTGGGGTGTGCAACTTTTCATAAAGGATATTCAGATACATGATGAAAATAGGAAAAGGTGGTGTTCATTTCTGAATGTGAATGCAGTGATTCTAGAAAAAGAATCTGTGAATTGAGTTTATTGTTATGTGATGATTTGTTTCTAGTTGTGAAATCCCTGTGCATTACATTATAAATAATAATGGCTGGGTTTAGACTCAAAAAAACCCCTTTTTTCAACAGTAGCTGACAAATACTTTTTAAATTTTTTCAGCATATAATTTTTGTTACATTTGAAAGCTACAGGAAGCAATTTTTGAAGGAAAATTACATTTATATTAGAATCTTTAGCTTCTAGTTTACTTTTGCTTGTTTCCATATTTTGAGAAGCACTGTGAAAAGGAACAGTGTGTCAGAATCAACTGGATATGCAGTCCTTTCCAGATGTAAACCCAGGCACCTTCTTGTCTGATAAGATCAGTCAAACTCACATTTTCCTTTTGGAAAGCATTTCCACTACCCCTTTTTCAGAGGTACATTTTTGATCCAGGAGGACAGCTGCTTGTTTTCCAGTGGGCAATACCTGCCACAAGTGTCAGTTCCCAGAGCAACCTTGAGCCCTCATCCCACAGGGAAGGGAGCAAATGGGGTTTGCTGGATGGGATAGCTGAACATGCCTCTTCCTCTGCAGAACTCCTGGTGGTAGTTTAGAGGTGAAAACAACCATCAGAGCACTTACCATCCCTCCACTTCACCCACGCCAACAGATGGAGCTTGGTCTGTGGGAGCTCTGTGTTTGTACCCTGGCTTGTATTTCTTTGTGTTCATACTGGTTGCTGCCTTAGCCATCAGTGCAGGCATGAACTCTGCTGGCTCCTTCCCACGCCTGCTATGGTTCCTTTTGCTCCAGCAAAGGGCACTTGTTCTGTTCTTGGTTAAATAACTGGCTCCTCCGTCTCAGGCAGGTCATTCCTTGGATGCGCTGCCTGCCTTAAATCCCACATACAGTGGATTTCTGCATCCCTGCCCTTAATATTTCCAGTTTCATATTTACTGTAGTAGAAAGAATGTTGGTGTTGGGGACATTTAATTGTAATTTTTAAATACTGAACCTTAAATTACTTATGTTATAAAAAGTTAATACTAGTCACCACAATGTTATATTTGGAGATACCATCCCTGGAGGTTTTTCAACTGAGATTGGCCGTGGCTCTAAGTGCCATGATCTGGTAAAGGGACTGGAGTTGGACCAAGGGTTGGACTTGATGATCTCGAAGGTCTTTTCCAACCCAATCAATTCTATGATTCTATTCTATGACTCTATGATACTCCTCCAGGAAGGTGTTCTCTCATAAAGTTTGTGACACCCATTCTCAGTGCAGGAGTCTGAAGTTACCTGGTAGAAAGTGAAGTGCTGGCAGTGCAACCACTGGCACCTGAAGCAGTTCATAACTAGAAACTGCTTCTCAAATCATGTCCATGGACAGTAAGTGGTTTTATAGAAGATAATGATTTAAATTTGAGATTATATTTACTCCTCTCTTTGGTATTGTGTTGACCTTGCAAGAACATGTGTAACTTCTTCCTAATGTCACTTTGTTGTTGTCTAGAGTAGCTTCAGCCTTTGCAATAGCAACAGATCTACTCCTCCAGCTTGAAAAGAAACTTTATTACATTTTCAGGAGATAGTACAGTGATTAGAAAGATTTTTGTGAAGCTGTTGCAGTCCATTCTGCTATGCCATACCTGATTGCTTGGTCAGGACCACATTGTGTGCATTTGGAGGATGTAATAATGTACACAATAAATAGAATATTTTGAGAGAACTGTAAAATTCAACAGGCAGTAGTAACGATGAACCCCAACAGAAGGTTAAAAGCCTCTTCAAAATGTGATGCTTAATGGGGTTTGAATGTAAACAGAGAAAAAGTAGTGTGATTTCCCTCCTATTAATCATTAACCTTCGAGGAATTTTTTTGCATTAATAATCACTTCCCTGGTTGAGCTGCAATACAGCTGGTAATTAGAAGTCCACATTTGAAGCGGTTTAGTTACAAGCATGCTAAGATTGCACAGTGGGGAAATTGTGACAAGATATTACAAGATAATTTCTCTCAATACCTAATAAATTTATAGAAGAAACCTAAAGGATTGTAATTGCTCACCTGGAAGAAATTTTGTAGAAAAATAGCTACAGCATGTAGAATATTTTTATAAGTAAATAAAAAGGAAAAACTTATTCAATACTGTAGAGATACTATGTTTTTATCTACATTATTCTGCTTTGTTCTTTAACCCAACCCTTTCCTGTATCATTCCAGATAATCAATCTCAAAAGCAATGTATGATCTTAATGTTAGTAAAAGGATGTAATTTGTTGATTAGTGTACAAGACTTGACCCCTTGGGAGAACTGTGGATAACTATTCATAGATCAAAAATTGTCTTATAACAAGAATGTTTTTTTATCTTTTTGAAAGAATATTCAAGTAAAAGCTTTTCTCTCAATGCGCAGAACAATTGAAAGTGCATGGCAGCCTGAAAGGAGAGACAAAAACCAGAACCATGGTGTGGATCCTGTGAACAGAAGCCACTTCAAAAAGTCCTGAAATAAGCCTTTTTTGGAGGGTAAGATGCTGATCCTAAATCCTAAAATACTCCTAATTATGTTAGCTTGGAATTATATGTTTTCATTTTCTGAAACACTTGATACCACACCATTGATTTACAGTCAATATTTATTATATGTGATTAAATAGATGCATTTTCTCATTTAAGAAAGAATGTTTTTGTGACCAGCAGTGTAATGTCAGTAGTCAGTATTTAACATTGACAACTTCATGATGTTAACATAATATGTATGGTATGTACAGTTTGCCTCATTCCACTGTGATATAACCTGAAGGATCTGTGTCTTTGAAGGATGAAGAGACTAAGGATGATATCTATAGAACAAAGGAAGTATTAGAAATTGTTTATTTTCATAAGTGGATTTGAGGAACCAGTTTTAATGGGACTTATTTTAAGGCTGTTTAATATGGTGAAGAAGAGGTACATGTGTGTGTGAGCATTGTTAAAATTCACTTTTCCCATTGCTTTTGGGGAGACTTAATGTGTTTCTGGATGTGGAACTGTAAGTGGTATTGAATCTGTCTGAGGAATTTTTTTCCCTTCTGATGTATCAGAGTGCATGATGTGAAACCCAGGCCAGGTTTATCTTTATAGCCTTCTCTGGCTTCCTTTTGCTTTGGTGGGAGGTGAGCTGGCTCCTTGGTGTGCTGTGGCTTGGGGCTCACTCCAGGAGTCACACTCTGCCCCCCCTACATGACACCTGGTAGTGACAGGATGAACATTTAATTGTATTTTTATGTTGCTTGGTTTTATGAGAGGTGACAATGGTTCTAAATTTTTTGGCAAGAATTCATGATGCCCAAGATGGATCTGCTTCTCTCTTCTGAAGTAGGAAAAAGCCAAAATGGCATTTTGAGTCCTGTAACAAGCGATATGTTGGTATCTCTAGTTTAGTGTGGTGACATTCTGAAAGATTAATATTGTGTATAGATTATACAGTGAACAGCCAGATGATAAACTGAAAGGATTTGATTCTTAGCTATTATGTGCCATGAAATAGAGGGGTAAAAGCCTGACAAGTGCAGTTGTGTTTAGATCTCAAGTGAGAATATTTAAAAACATCATATCTCTGATCAGTCAGGCCTTTAACTATGATTTTTATTTTGTTTTCTTTTGATACTTCAGCCTTTTATATGGAGAGATATATGTCACAACACTGTGATTAACAGCTGAGTTGTTGAAGCTACGCAAGGATTAAGAGTGATTTTGTTCTCAGTGTTGAAAAATGATGTCTCTTTAGAATAGCAGCACTGATTTGATGGATATTAAAGGTATTTTATGAAAATATTCACTGACATCTGTTAATTTATAATTTAATGTGTGTCTTAAACCATCAGGAGAGATTCCCTTTGTACTTTGGACATAGCCATAACTCACTACAATCTTAAATATATGCTCTCTTTAAAGACACTTCTAAGGCTTATTATTGAATTTTGGCTTTATTTTACCCGGGAACTCATTTCAGGTGACTGTACACTGAAATTCCATTCTCTGGTTATTTCTGAAAACCTTCATGCCCAGTTGACTGGCAGGCTTTCACATGCCCATATAGTCTGTTTTTTGAGTACTGGTAGACAAGCATTATTCCTTTTAGCTGTTTCTTATTCTTCCAGCCTCTTGTGATTCTCTTTTGTGCTGGGAGAGGCTAATGAGTCACCTCTCATCATTCAGTTACTTAGATTTTCAAGTAACAAAAGAGTTTTCAAGTCCTCACATTCCCCAAAAGAATATAAAATGCAACTACAGCTGAAGAATACTCTCATGGTATTGTAAACTCTCTGGTTCTCTAAAAGTGAAGAGCCTTGAAACAGGATCTTTTTAGATGTCAAGAACTGTAATTTCTCTCCTCCAGACACTGATGATCTTCAGGGGATCTCAGTTTCAGGTCTGCAGTCTCTCAGGAGTCATTTTGGAGAGAGAAGAATGACAGAAAAGTGATGGCATAGCTGATAAAAGGGTCAGGCTGCATCACAGAAAGCAAAAAGGAATTAGACTAGAGAGCACATCAGTAGATTTAAGGATGAAAAGATAAATTCCATGATAAAGGAGATAATGTAGGCATCTGGGAGAAGAGTAAATACAGAGATGTGATATTAGTATGAAAGTGAAGAGAATATAAAACTGAAATCAAATCAAATCAGTGAAGGATGTTTAAAGAAATTACCTCAAAACTGGGAGAAGAAAGCAAAAGAGAGACAGTACCATGTTAGGCATCAGAATGAGCTGTAGAGACCCACTTTAAAATAAGGGAATTAAAACTATTAAAACAAATGGATTGTGATGTGTACAACAGTGACAATGAGTAGCTTACATTTGTCTGCCTGTTCCCTTGAACTAGTAGCCTCATTTCTTATCCTTTCTGTAAGCTCTGTGCTTAATGCTCTCATGTTTGCAATTCATTCCAACAAGGATGACCTGGTTTGTTACATATTGCATATGTTCTTATAAGTTCTCATAGCCGCAGTTTTCCCCCCTTGTCAGTTTGTTCTTTTTGCCTTCTAAAAATAGCTTTTATTCCCTTGAACATACATTACCAGCCTCACATACTGTCAAGAGTAAGAAATATATTAGTACATAAAGAAACCATCGAGACTTAGAAAACCACCAAAGTTTTCCCAGGTTAATTGTGTGTGAGAGAGAGGGAGTAAAATACACTGTCCAGACTTAAAAGAATGTTGTTAGGAATCCATTTTTCAATTTTTATTCTTAATAACCCTGCAGTAAATGTTCTTGGCTTCAGATACAGTGGACTTTTATTTTTCTATATTAAGCCATTGACTCTTTGCTGCTGCACTTTTTTTTCAGTTATTAAATAAGAAATTAGATTATATTTTTAATATAATCCAATTTCTATGAAATGTTGGCCAATTAAATATATTTGCACTTTGTCATTTATAGTCCTGTTTTAGAGATGATCCCTAAGTTTTATGTATTAATTGAATATTGGTTAGCTGTTAGAACTGCTGCGTGCACAGGCAAACCTGTTACGTGTTTGAAGTCAATGTCTCAGACTTTATTGCTGAACCAGACTACTTAGGAACACAAACCAGTGTGGACAACTTTGCCCTGGGGTGTAGTTTGTCTCGGGGTAGGGCTGAATGTATCTTACCATTGCCAGCACAAGTGCTCTTGGGCAATTAGTAGAAGTCAGAAGAAGCTTTTGATCATCATTGATCATTTGAATATTGATACTGATAGCTCTAGAAGGCAGCTTTGAAGTGAGGCAGAGGCTCCTTGAAACTAAGAGGCAATAGAATTTTAGTCTCTATTAGAGTGTGACACATTATATTGGAATGTTATAAAAAGTGTGATTCTTACAGGTCTAATTATGGTCACAGCCAGAACTATTTTCTCTAAATTCTGTTCCATACTGGTTGAAATGGAAACAACACTTTGAAAATCTCACTATGATTAATAAATTCAGTTTCCAAAGGCATTGTGTATACTTGGGGCAACTTTTTGTTTGTGAAAAAGAACAATGCTTGATGTCACATTGCTGCCTTCTTTGATCTATGGCTGCAGTCTACAACAGAGAAGGTTTGATAGCAAGTATTAGAATAATAACTATAATTATGTTTAGATTCAGATATCTAGATCCTGAGAGGCCAATGTGTCTTCTCTAGTAAACATCCATGAATCAGCATGCATCGTAATCGTAGTACTTTTAAGAATCAGCTGTTTGTTAGCAGTGTGTGCTTGTGTAAGAGCATGTATTTCCAAAGGCTGAGGGCAAACTGGAGACATTTTTGTCTGTACAGTCTATGAACAGTTCGCTCACTCTTCTCAAAGATAAATTGAAAGAGAACCTAGTCTTTCAGTTATATCCATAAAAAAAAACAAAAAAAAAACAAAAAACCAAACGCACACACAAAAAAGAAATTCTTCGGTGAATTCAGCTGTTCATGATATAAACTGCCATTTTTTTCCAATGATGATTTAGAATTGGGTAGGTCCCTGGGTACCTGATAGAAGTAAGGATGGATTTTCACCCTTGTGATGAAATTCCATCAAATGTCAGTGCTACTCTCCTGCTCAAGTATTACCTCAGGCTGTTTGCCAAAGGTGCAGGGGGTGAATCTTCCTGTGCAATAGCACTGAAACACATCTAATGCTCATGCACGGGGGGTGGATAAGGAGCTTTGGAGGGAAAAATCCCCTGGTTATCTAGAAAGCACGTGGTGGCTGCAATATAAGCAAGCTTCTGATGGTTAATGTAAAATTTTGATCTCGAGAGCTTAGTGAAAGTGATGTTCCTTTGGTTCACCTTTGCACTCAGTCAGCAGGTAGTTGATAAGGAAATGTTTGGTATCTCACATTCAGCTGGGGTCAAAAATCTGCCACCTGAGGACTGAGCTGGAAACATGAATACTGCTCAGATAGCCAGACAGAATGCTTTTGAATAATGTCTTCCAGATAGCACCTGTAATTAATGCTTTATTTCGATTGCTGGCTAAACAGTAAGAGTTGTGATGTCACTTAAACACTCCTCTGGTGATGAAAAGTGAGGTCAGTCAGAAAGTTTCAAAAAAACCCAAGTTATTCCTTAATAGGTAGAACTTATGTCTGGAAACTAAAATCACATTGCAGCTTTTGGAGAGAGTTAAGTTCATCCTGTAGCCTTCCTTGCCATTATTGGGGACTGAAAAGTTCTCTCTCCCTGAACACGTTATAAACACTTCCAATACCTGGGATTTTTACATCTCCATTGCATTTCATGCAAAGTTGCAAATGGATTTACAAGTCATTGAAGTGATAGAGTTTCAATACATAAATCTTATTTCCTTAGAAGATCTGGCTAAGAATTAATTTTGCCCATACCTTAAGAACAAAAAGTTAAATGGGAAAAAGATTCTCTTTTATAACATTTAATAGAAAATGCCAACTGAGCCCCATTTAAATGACAGTAGCAATTATTGTCACTGCAAAAAATACTGTTGCTCATGTAGAGTCTCATTTGTTTAAAGCTGTCTAAAGGTTTATACAAATTCAGAAGTATGAATTGCTTCAATCAAAAGTCTAAAAATAACCACTATGTTAATCAATGTGTTATGAAGGCAGAAACAGGAGAATATGCCAAAGAACATTTGGGAAGAACTGTATTGGTCTGTTTTGAGGTATTGGGTTTTAATTCAAGTGATATAACCTTATTTATTGCTCTTTATACATTTGGTAGTAGTGGTCATTGGTAAATTTCCTTTTGTCAGTTCAGGAATTCTTTTAGGAATATCAATAAGGCTTATTTTGTGAAGTTTTATTTTAAATTTATTTAATAATTATTCCTAATACAATTTCGCCTCTAATAATGACACCCAAAATGGAATGTTAAAGTGAAATACAGTTATTCCACATCCTGTGCCCATAGACTGTAACTAAATTAAGTAAATTATCTCTTTTCTGAAAACAGTTCCTGAAGATTTCTGATAGAAGTGCTGTACAGCTTTGTGATCCTTAAAATGCTGGCTGTTGTGGCTCCATATGATTGTTTTTTCTCTAGTGGTAATAGGCAGCATAATTCTGTTGATGAAAGACCATTACTACAGAAGAAACCTGTGCCTTACCGTGTTCCCAGCACCTGACACAGAGCCAAGAGCCCTCTGAGGACAGCACGTTCCTACTGAAACACGTGTAGGAGCCCAGTTAAAGCTGATAACTGGAGACAGGGATCCAGAGCATTTGGGAAATGTTAGTTAAGGAGCATTAACCAGTGCTGCTCTTAACTGCACACCTCAGGCTGTGAGTGCAGAGCAGACATGCTCCAGGTGGGAAGAGCCTGTGTGATTCTGCTAGGAGATATGAGTGCTGTGTTATTAGATTACCGAATATCTGGCTGTTTGTATTGATTTTCAAAGCAAGGACCAGTCTCTAAACTTACAATATTTGAATGGGCTTTCTATCTGAAAACTACTGACTGCTTCTCTCTCATAAACAGCAAATCTTTTCTTTGGGCCTTTGAAAAATCCCCTTAGTTTTCTCCATATGCTATCAGATTCTCCCTAAAATGCTAAGAGCTTTGCATGGTTGTCTCTCTTGCTTCTGCTCTGACATTTTTGGCCTGGGATTGAGCTTTTAAAGAATACTCTTTTGAGGACTATGAGTTAATGTCTTGCCAAGATTTTTCAATTCAAAACTCTTTTCATGAAATGTGTGCATTTCCTTAAAAAAAAAAACTTCAGAGAACAGTGACTGCTAAATGATATGGGTAGAGTATGCTTTAAATGCATGATTAGTTTATATGCACTTAAAATTTAATTTTGCACTTTTCTCTTACCCCATAAGTTCCCTACTGTGTTTTAATTGTTACTGACAGTGAAAATCTGCAATAATCTCAAAGACATCTGGTTCCTTCAGTTTTATTAACTTGAAGCAGATAAGAACAGATATATTACAGCATACCTATTTCTCAAATACTTGCAAGCTTCAAAAATATTTGTTGCATTTTAAAGTAATGGTCCAACTTTTGTTCACAAGCTGCTTACCTTTCTTAATGTTTGGGTCAAAAACTTTTAAACCTTTTTTCTGGTATAAACTGTGAAAAGAACCTGATAGTAAAATCATTTGGATTTGGAGAGCTAAAGTGGGAGAAGGTAAAGGTCCAGGAGGAATCTTCCTGTTGATCTTTCTGTAAGTCAGGAAGAAGAGAGAGCCTCGTTGGTTCCTCCTGGCAGAAATAATTGGGCTCCAGCAGAGTCACTCTGAATGTGGCCAAATGAACATTGCAAGAATATTTGATTGTTGAGTGCAACACTAATAGGCTTTTGATTGTGGCATTCTCTTATAATTTCAAGGGTCTCTAAGGGGCTTGTGCTTTCATAATTGTTCCAGCTTGGGGGTGTTTAAACCCTGGGACTGCTTACAGTTACCTCCTTGAATGAAGTGCCAACTTGCATGATGGTCCCAAGCCTGGGGAGAGCCAAATAAATGGGCTGCATGTAAGGATTAACTGCCAGCATTAAAGAAGAATGCAAATACATGGCACATACTTTGTTTGCCAATCCTTGCTAAATTGAGTTTGGGCTCCAAAAATGATGTTGGGGATTTTTCACTGCAAACTTAGCAATAAATGAAAAACAGGCTGTCAAGTAGCCCTGCACAAAACCCGTTGCCTTCACTTAAACTGGCATATGTATAACAGAGGCTGCTTTTCCTTAATCCCCAGGGCTCTCTTGCAAAATCCATCTCTTCTCACCCTCCTGTATCTCCATCTTGGCTGGAGCACCATACGTACTGGTATTTTCTATAAATAAATAAACTACACACGGATATAACTGAACATCCAGTGGAAACCATTATGGTGAGTAAGAATCATAATTTCTTAACCATTTTTTTAGCATAACGAAGATATCATCAACATAGAACCATGCTCTGGTTTTTGTGAGCTATTAGTAATTAAATAAACATGGGCTTCTGTTGCTAAAAGCGTGAAGTACCAATATTAGCATTGTTAAATAGAAATAGATACTTAAAGGAGCATCATACTTTTATATATATTTTTTCCTATGAGTGTTTCCAAGCTCTTAAGAGTAATAAAGCATTTTAAAGTTCTTCAACATCTGGTAAGTTGTATTCATTATTCATAGAAGTAATATGAATAAGTAATATTGAGTGGCAACAGATGTATTTTGCCTGTAAAAAACTGTGTTAATGGGGACTGCTGTTAGCACTCATCATGAAAACAAGCCTATTTACTTGAGAAGTAAGTTAAAAAATAGGCAAAAAACGTTCTGAATTAAAGCAGACTCAGAAGCTTTTAACTTACTGGAGGAACAGGACTTTTCTTCAGAAAAAAAAAATCAAAAAATAAAGTAGACTTGTCATCAAGGCAACTGGGTTAATAGATCAAAGATTACTATTTTGTATCTAATCTAGTATGTAATAGAAATTTCCTTATTTCTGTCTCTGTAGTACAGTTTGCTGTACATGAAGAATCCTTTAATCTTTGCTTTTCCAGTATTTTAATTTGTATTCAATGCAGAATCCCAGAAAACAATACAGTGCAAGCTCTGGAGGAACCCTTTGGCCTAGCACAGGATCTACTTGTGCTTCCTCTGTATAGTTTTAACATTATTTGAGAACTGTCTAAGCAAATTTTATAAAGTGAAATTTCTTTGGGCACTGTAGAAGTTCTTTTTGTGTTAAAAATGTTTTAAATTATTCCTGTATTATTGGCATTATTCTAGACAATACCTGTAAAAACAAATTCCAAAATGGGAGAAATTCATCTGATTACAAATAGGTAGTTTTTGATGACTCCCCAGGTGTCTGACTTCCAGCCTCAGCCCAAGAGAACTCCAGAGATTCCCAGCCATGTCTTCCAGGCCACTGAGTGTCTGCACTGGGAGCAAGGGTGGCTGGGATTATTTGTGCTTGAAAAAACAAGGCAAATGAATTGATAGTAAAAAGGCCTCCTCTGTGTTGTGGAACTAATGAGAAGATGGAGGGAAAGGCACTATTGTGCATGGATTCAGCATAATTTAATAAGGTTTTAGAAGTCTGGACCACCAACTATAATAATTTGTTCATGTCTGACAGGACTAAAACTTAGTCAGGAAGTGTTACTGTCATTGCTGTTACTTGTGTTCACAAACTCAGAACTTTAAAACACAACAAAATAAATAAAATATACAATACAGAACGATAAAAGTGACAAACCACAGTTCTGCTTATTTAGCTACTTGTTTCTGTAATAAAGCAGATGAGGGGGGCAAAATATTGAATTATTTTGTGTGCACAGACTCTAATGTAGTTTCCCCCGTTTTTTCCTTTGTGTATGTTTTGCTCTGGTAGTGCTAACTCACAAATGCCGTTATAGTATCTACCGAATGTTACATTTATTGGGAGAATTTACTCCCTTCTAATCCAATCCCTGCTTTTGCATTGAAAGTATCATGAGATACTTTACAGCACCAATGAGAGTTTGAACTTTTATTCCTTTCTTTTCTTCATTTGAAGTAGTAATGATTGTTTAGGGAAAGCACATTTGAAAAGAGTGTGAAAAACGTCTTGATTCA
>JAWWEV010000167.1:6308741-6324862 GCA_035583235.1 Hafferia zeledoni | reverse complement strand
AAGCAAGAAGGTTGTGGAATTGAACTGTGTGGCTTCCTGGGAATGAGGCATTTACAGCTGTTCATTTGCCACTTGCTACAGGGTTTTTTTAAACTTTTGAAAATGGAAATCGAAAAGGTTTAATTTAAAGCTTGATATTTGACATACCGTCTTGTAAACTTTTGGACATTGTTATTGTGATCTTCTCCAACTTTGTGCCAGTCAAACTTAATTGATTTCAGTGGCACTGCATCAGTCTTATGTCAATGTAACTGCTTACAAATTTCAAAACACATTTTCAAAGATATTCTCAATTGCCTTTTATAATTGCCTTACAACTGGGAGATGGCAGCATTTGAAATGTTAAAAGGGTTGTTATTTGTCTGTAATACCTCAGGTTGAAGGGTGGGAATTGTAAATGAAACTCTGCTTCTGGGCTTTTTCCTGCTGTTTTCCTTGATTGTTGTAGGAAAGGGAATAAATGAGGGAAACATGGAATTTCAATGTGTTTATTCCACAGTTGCCCTCTAGTATTTGAGCTGCATAAGTTACAAGCAAATGACTGGGAATACATATACATATATATATCTATATATATATATCTATTTCCAAGACTAAAGGTGAGATTTTAATACCTATTTAATTTGTTCAGGGTATCTGACCCTATGAAATTATAAATTGGAAATCCTATAGTGGAAATTCTTAATTCACATTGAATTCAATGCTTAATCCAACATGAATGTTCTGCATCACCCGCTAATGTAAGGAAATAACATTATTCCCCATGTCACAGTGTATTGAAATGCAGCAGGACCTAAGGCACAAACTCTCAAAGTTCTTTAGAGATCCATGAAGGGCAGGGAATTTTCTGCATTGCACTGCTCATTCTGGCCAGGTAGGTCTGAGCCAGGAGCACCAACCGGGGAGCCCAGAGATCTCTTTCTTGCTTTGTGCAGCTTCATATTGGCATCTGCAGCTCAAAAAGTGGCTGTACACCAGTCAATTCTTATGTATTCACCTCCTGGTAATTTCTTTCTAAAATCCATGTCCCATATTGTCTTCTACACCTCAGTAACTGCAAATTGAAAAGAAAGAATTGTCTCAAATAAAACTATTCTTTCAACTCCTCTGTTAGTTACTGTCTCATTTGAGCTCTGGTTACTGTCTGAGCGACCACTGCCAGTCTGCTTCAGTGCAGCATCCAATAGATTGGGATAAATCAGTGCCAAAGGTGCTTCAGCCTAACTTGGCTCAGTGCAGAGATGGACCTGGGGCGTTCATAAAATCAGTTCTGGTTAATGCAGATATAGAAACTGCCCTTACTCCCTCTCACCATGAATTCCTGCTGGTCTTTCCATTGCTCGATTCTGTCTCCAGGGATGTAGATGGGAAGGAGTTTGGCTTCCTTCTGCCTTGGGCTCTTGGTGGCTTCCAGATGTGGTCACAGTGGCACCTTAGTGATTCCTAATGTGGATGGTGCCAAATCTGTTGGCAAACTTGGGCATATTGAAGAGTTATACAATTAAACCTTCACTTGACTAAGGTGGCATGAACAGTGGTAAACGCTCAAGCAAGGTCATTAATGACAGAATTATTCACCTATGCTAACCATGGGTGTAAATTATGCATTTCCAAATTAATATTTAATAAATGCCACTATTAAATATGGAATTCAAAACCGTAGATAAGAAAACAGTACTTTGTCATCTTCAGGCCCATTTGAAAGAGTACATTATAAATGTTTGGTATGGAGTGAATTTTTGAAAAGTAAAATTTTTTTATCAACCATAGCCTTGATACTGAATTTATGTAGATCTAAATATCTTAGGAAGTGGGACTCTTGTCCAGAGTAATTTATAAAGTGAGATGATTTATGTTTTAATTGTATACAGAGAACTAAATAAACTTATTTTTTTCTTTTTTTTTTTTTTTTATTTCATCTGTTTCAAATCTATCTATCATCAAATTCAGTCTCAGTGGTTGACTTCTTTCCACTAGCTCTTCTCTCCACACCACTGCAAAGTCCTCCTCACGGTAAGCCCATGCTGCCTCAGCTGACCTGCCTTCACTTTGGGCCACACTGTCTTCTCTCCACCTGAAACTCTACCAGTCTGCTCACTTCCTTTGGCAAGTTATCCCATGTGCTCTCTCAGTCCAAGGCTCAGCTTGGCCTTATCCCTTACATTTACCTATTGGTGGTCTCTGCTCCAGCTTCAGACAGGCATGAGAAGTTTCTGGGAAGGTTCTGCACCCACTGTAGGAATATCCTTGCAGGAAAAGCAGGGAGAAGGTAGTGCTAAGAAGGCTCCCATATACTCTGTAGCCCCCAGCTCAAAATTCTTCTCCAAGGGAACAGTTGGGACCTGATAATGTGTCTTTCTTCATGTAACCTGATTATGATTTAATTATATGATTAGAAGTGACAAACTGAGTGTGCAATTCTGGTATATGCAATGGCATCTGATGCTTTATTTGTTTTTGTTTGGGTTTTGTACAAGGAGGAGGGTGATTTTAAACATCTTGGACTGCCACAGAAGGACCATCTGTAGGTCCCTCTAGGTTTTCTAGTGTTTTTCAGGTCACTGGTCATTTTTGGTGGGGGAAGTCTACACTCAAGAAATCACACAACACTGATTTTACCCTTAATAACACAAAACTCATGAAAAAGGGGGAGCTATACTGGTGACAAATAGAAATGAATTCACGTTCAATGAAAAGTTTTATTTGACAAAGGTTTTGTCAGGGTTTCATAAAGTTCAGGTCAGAGAAGACAACTCTTTTTTTTCAGTTTAAAGCAGGTGTAAGTGGAGGAACTTAAGTTTGTTTTAATTCCATTTCTTTCTAAAGTGAATCATGTAAAAGTGAAGACAAGACATTCAGTTACAACTTTATAACTATATCAGTGTGTGGCTTCTTAATGAGCAACCTGAGGGAGGTCTTGCCTGTTGATGAATAGTTTATATTTTTAAATATATTATGTATTTGACTTCCTCCTCCATAAGGAGTTTGCCAGATGGCTGAATGTGCATCGGGGAACACACTGATATTGAATTAGTCTAAAGATGGTACAATGACTAGGGATTTCTTTAAAGTTCCCTGTAGTCCAAATCCAAAAATCCCCCTCTTTTATTTGAGATATTTTAATTTGGGTCACAAGATGTTATTCATAAACTCACAAGTCATTTTTCCATTGCACAAACCCAGTCTTTAGTCCTGTGTGTGCTCTTATTGCAGTTTCACAAGAAGAAAACTGTCTTTAGCAAGGGGAAGTTTCTCCTTTAGTTTTCTACCAAGACCCAGCTCCTGAGTGAGATGCTGACGCTTTGCCCAGAGCCCATGATCTCAGTGCAGCTCATGGCTTTGCCTTATCACTCACCTGTTTCTGACCTGATGGTGTCACCTGGAGAGAACAGTATGGCAATGACAGCAGGGGACATGCTTCTGAAATGTAGAACCCATTTCTCCAAGTCTTAGACCCAGGTTTAAGTTAAGCTTGTGAGCTGCTGCTAAGGCACTGCTAGGCATATGTGCTGCACGTAGGCTCAGACTGTCCCTTTGGGCTTTTTAGCAAGGGCTTTATTTCTGGATAATGTTTGAAAGTCTAAACGAAGGAGGAAATGCCCAAATTAATCCCTGGGAAATGCTGTTATATGGATTTTAGTTTTTCTTTGTTTTATCTGTGTGAAGAACATAGTTACAGAAGTTGAAGAAACCAATTTTCTTGTGCTGAGCTTTGTTATGGAGTTACATAAACCATCCATCATGCAAATTCTAAATACAATTTACTGTTTCAGGCTAATTGACAATGTTCCATTAATTTTCACTGCTGAAAGGGATCTGGGACATTTCTAATGTAGTTACTTTTCCTTCCAACCTATGCATCCCAAGAGCTCTCTTAGTGCTGGTTTTGGTCCATTCTCTTTTATTTTTAAGAAAGACATACCATATCAGATTTTTAGCTGCCTTGTTGTACTGGGGAATATCTTGCTCACAGCAAGATATTATTATTACTTTGTTCTGTTGTCTTTTGATAATTATAGTAACAAAAATCACCTAGTGTCTATTTGGGGAATGGTATCAAATGTTTAAGCATAGAGAAATTGTCTGTAAGTCAAACTTCTCCTGTTGTCTGTACAGAGGAAAAGAGAGAAGAGAGTCCAAACCAGCTGTTCTTATTTTTGTAATTTGAAATTTTGAGTTATCTGAAAATCACCAGGAGGGGAAAAGCTGCATTACTGAGAGGAATGTTAGAGAGAAATAGCTTTGACATTTGGAAAATAGGTCCCAAATCTTGTGAATTGTAAGTGAGAACGGAACTTCTCAAGAACAGTGAATAGTCATAAAGACCTTTGATTTTCATTTATTATATTTTTTGTTCTAACATGTTTTTGATACTGATTTGTTGAAGACCACAAATTAACAATATGTGCTGGCTAAATGTGTTTTTCTTCTTCATAACAGTCCAAACATCTACCACAATATTTGCAGATTTGTACATTGGTACAATATCAACTCTTTGAAAAAGGATGAGGAAAGTTGATTAAGATCAGATAGAATTGTTTGGCTAGAAAGTATCCAAAGCAATTTATAAACATGTGATACGACTGCTGAGAAAGTTAAAATTAATAGCAGTTTGTTAATAGACTATATGTGCAAGTAGTTACAGTGTAAAGCACTGGCAGATCACCATCAAGCTGAAGAAATGGGAAAAAAGAAAGCGTGCTTCCAAATGTTTTATTTTTGCTAAAGCTGCTTGTTTGGTTTTTCTTCTCTTTGAGATGCTACTGAAGAGAACAAAATAAGTAGCAGATCCTGATTTTCCTCTCCCTAACTTAACTGTGTTGAATTGTGCCTCAATCTGCAAAGGGCATGTTGAAATTAGATAAAATCAGTTGCAGAATTTATATTACCCTCAGTAAGCACAATAAGAAGGGAGTTAAGCAGCAGCTTATTGGCAGCACTAATAGCAGTGTGGAGTTCATTTTAGTGCATGTGATGTATTTCTCTGAAATATCCACTGTGTTAGAGTGACTGGGTCAAAGTCTGTAGTTTTCATCTTAGTCAGCTTTATCACTGAATAGTAAGATTGAACAAATTCTCGATTTTAATGGTGCATAAATATCTGAATGTACCTACAGTCATTTCTCTAGAGGGGGATAATTCCTTTCCCAAGAAAGCACAGCCATGTTTCTCAAGTTAGAAGAGTTCTGGATATGCTTTCCTTTGCAGTCAAGGGGCCGCCAGCAGTGGAGAGGTGAGGTACCTGAGGAAGGCTGTCAAGATAAAGTTTTGTAAAATATTTGTCATGCTAAAATTACCTGTTAAAGGAAGGTACTTACAGGCCACTGTGAAAATGTATTTGAGTTCTTTAGCGATGCTTTACAAAGACATTCTCATTACTTTCAAAATGCTATGGAGTTTGTGAAACTTCAGGTAAACAAGCTGAAAAGAATATTTTACAGCTTCTCTTGTATAAAGGAGGCTCTGGGGCAAGATAAAGCAAACATGATTGGCAGAGCTTTTGTGCTCTTCCTCTACAAAACCTTTTTTAAAAAAAGAAGCTGAGTGACTGAGTCATATTCAGTAGACTAGAAAGATAATTTACTCTCCTTTGTACTCAAGTGCATGTATCAGTTACAATAGGTACTCCAGCAGGCTTGTGCACTGGGGCAGAGCCAGACCTGTGGGTCACTGGCAGCAGGGGAATATCCTGCTTCCCAGAGTTCTTCTGCAGCCCTTGGGAGTTCATCTGTCCCTCTCTGCTGCAAGGGATTTCTGGGGCAAAACTTGTAACTTTTTGCAGATACTTAAGTACTGCTTCCAGAATTGGCAAGTTGTAGGATCAAATGACCAGGAGCTGCTCTTCAGGTCAGCAGACACCACACCACTGGCTTAATATCTTCATGGGAGTACTGGTGAACTCTAGAAAATTATCTTCATGGGTACCAATTCTGTATGCAACAAAAATACAGCATTAAGGGAGGGAGGGAAATGAGATGAATCTGTGTAACATAATAAGTATATCTATATACATATATTAGTGTGTGTGTAACATAAGGGAAATACAAGTGAAACCTGCATTCCACAGCTGGGCTGGCAATAGTCCCCACCTGATGGTATAAGCATCAAATATTCCCATAATGCTCCATGACTTTTCTAGGTCCATCAGTTTGCTATCAATTCAGGAGCACTGCTGACCTTGATGCTCCAGCACAGAAATGTGAGTGATCTTGAGCCCTAACCTGAATTACAGTCATAAAGTAGCTCATCAAAAAGCTGCTGAAGAACAATATCTGGTTCACTGCTCCTGAAAAATAACTTTGTGTTATTGTTTTATAGACCCTTATCTGAACCTGGAGCAGAGTCCTAACTTCAAGGTACGGGGTTTGTTGCTCTTCCCCTTCAGTGTAGACACACTACCTCATGGATTTAACATATCTGTCATCAAGTACATTTGGCACAGGGGTTTTTTAGGACAGTAAAGCAAGTGAAGCATTGACTGAGCACTTCTGTGAGCCCTACCCAGAAGTTTCCTGAAACAGTGTATATACTACTACATATTAACTTTCAACCTCTAAACCCCCCTCGGAGCCAGGTCCTTAAAAATACACTGACAAGGCCCAACATTCTTGATATTGTTGTGCTTCTGAAGAAATACATTAGTTTCATGTAGGTGTGTGTGTAAAAAAATATTTTAAGCAGGTGTTGTGGACTGAAAGCAGGTGACAAGACTTGAAACCTGTGAAATCATAATCTCCCTTCTGGAGAATGGTTCAAACTTGCAAAGCTTCACTACACATTTGGAATCTGGCATGTTGTCCTATTTCTGTGTTGGACACATAAGGTACTGTAATCCTTTGGTAAAGTGGGTATCTGCTCTCTGTTATAATAGGAACATGTAACACCATTCACTTTTCATTTTATTCTGTGTATAAAAGAAAAAACTTCCTTAACTCCGCACTAATCTCTACCCTAATTAATTCTTGTGTTTCAGAACACTGATATGTAAATGATTCAGGACACTATACTCTCTTTGGCATCTACTTTTAAGGATAAAACCTTAAACTTCAGATAATGCTTCCTCCTTCCATCACTGAAGTGTAGTACGTCTACAAACAGGCTCAAATCCATGGTTCTTGCTGGTAAGAGGCACTGCCTTCCTTTACCTTCCTTGAGAATGTCTGTCTTAAGGTTTTCAACAACGAGAAAACCTATAGGGAAACAGCTACACCAACTCACAAGCCAGCTGGTCTGCTCCGAGGGAGAGCAGGTTAAGCTCTGTTGGAGCCTTTTATAATCACACAAGCAAAGGAGCGAACGGAGGAAGCTACTTGCTACCTCAAACAGACTCTTAAGCCTAATATAAAGCCTCCAGGAGCAGAGTACAAACTGTGCCTTTTGAAAAGGGGACAGGAAGGGCTTGTTGATGTAATCAGAGTTACAAAAACCAACATATTTTTCTTTGTATGCACTCCTGTTCTCACGCAGCCACGTTGCCTGTCTCGCACAAAGCCTGTAATCGCTGTCACAGCCTTGCAAGCACCAGCTCAAGGCATCACCCACTAAGTGTTCATGTCCAAAGCAATGTTGTTTGTGCTGCCCCATCACCAGGCAATGCCACTGCACTGACCACGGCGTGTGATCACAGGGTATGTGTCTTTGCTGTTCTGAGTTCAGCAACATTTTGCCGTTTTTCAGATAAGCTTGAGATTTCCTGTCAGGAGAAAGGGAAGGTTAGTAGTAAAAGCATTCACAATTGTGAAAGGACAGTGTTAAAAACTGTAGCTAAATATTCGTGCCAGGGATGTTACTATCATCTAGGCTTTTAGGGTACTGCCTGAATAGGGGAAATGAATTTTCTTTCCATTTAACTCGGTGGCCAAATTTACTTGCTTCAGTGGGAATAGGATTAAACTCTTTGATAACAGAATTTCCTGAGGAAGGAAGGGATAGCATGGTCATGGACAAATCTAATAATTTTCCTGCTCTAATCATCTTATGCCTCAAAGAGGCACTTATACCCCAAGGGGGCTAATATTTACATAATTGTAATTTATTGGGTAAAGATTTTCCCAACGCAAAGAAACATCAAAGTGTTTGTCTTTGTCAAGTTCCAGAACAATTTTGAACTTCACATGGAAACGAAAGGTAAGGGAAAATATTCCTTTTGGGCCAATTAGAGAGAAATGGCATACAGTATTTGAAATCATATAGTATTTTTAATGGAATGCAATTAGCATTTTGTGATGAGCACTTATCAGTGCAGTCACTGGGTACAATGTACATGGCTGGGGCGGTTTGCTTGGAGTATCTGATTAGAATAATTGGTTATGTACTGGAGCAGGGTGTTTGTGTTAACTTTATAGGCAAGGCAGTGCTTATGTAAAAAAGTGCTTTCCCTGGCATTCAATTCTCTCTAAAGAACAACATTGGGTATTGTAGCTTCAGTAATTTCACTACAGTAAATCTGTTCAGGTGAAATACTGATTGTTTATCAGTTACCTCAGGCTGTTATAACTCTAACTATGTTGCTTTGTAGTATTAAATTAAGGACTTGTTTATTTAATACTTTCACACTTTCTCTCTTCCAATTCTTGTTCTTCTAGTTAGTCTTGGGCAAGTATAATTCAAGTAAATTAATGCATCATTGCAGCTCTATACTGCCTGTTGTATAATAATCTTGAGATGTTTTAAAGACGTGAATTACTCAAGATTAATTGATTAAACTTCATACAGATCTGGGAATTACTGTGCTGTTTCTGCAGGCAGGAAAAATCAGAAATGGAAGCCCAGGCTTAGGAAATGGTACAAGGTAGATCCTCAAATTCAACCCCAGCAGTTGGCATTCAGGTTTTGTTACAGCCATAGCTCATCAGTTTTCAAAATTTTCAGTACCATTGAGAACATCACAAGGACCTCATGTTTTGTTATAATGAGAGGAAGGAAGGCTGTGGGGAAGGATCTTTTATTAGAGTAGGGATGCAGTTGAGGGAGGGTTAGCAGAGAGCTCCCACAGCAGATGCACATGGCAGAAAGGAGCAGGGCAAGAGCTTGAGGAGGAGTCAGGAGCAGCTTCCTGAACACGTTCTCAGCCTGAAGTGGTTTTCCTCCTGTGAAGCCCTAGGAGGTGATCTCAGCTGTCCTGAAGTTTCAAGAGGAAGTCTTGAAGTTTTGAAACATAAGGCTTAGGCTTTTACTGCTTTTTCCATTTGAATGAGAGAGATATTTGAGTTCAAGCCCCGTTTTTCTATAGATTTAATACATGATACAACAATTGCCTAGGAGATTTGAACTTCTTATGGTGCAAAAACAAGGAGGAAAAAACACACATAGAATGCACAGTGTTTTGTTCAAAGATTAGAATTCAGAATAAGTTTGTTTCAACAAATTCTTATCTGTTGGCATTTATTGAACCTTTCAGTGCCAGAAAAGCAAATTAAAAAGTACTTTCTTTTGGCTTGTACATTCAGACCTGATGGGGACGATTTTTAAATTTGTTTTATGCTGACATTCCCCCCAGAGACTTCACTTTGGAATTTCTTCTTTTCTAGCTAAGGTGCAGAAACATTGCTATTGATTGGTTTACACTCCAACCAGGCCAAGGCTCCGCCTGATCAAATATTGAAGGGAGAGTTTTAGATAAAAGAGATGTTATGCAATTTCAGATTCTGAAATAATGGGAAAAAATCCATTTTCTTGTATTTCGTGAGCAGAAAATGCTGACCTTAATAGATTATGAACTAGGAATTGAATCCTCAAAGAAAAGCAAACCCGAAGTGTTTGTTGATAAGGTGCTCTTCCCAAAAGACTTTCCCCAAGTTTAAGCCCCCATCCAATTTAAGATGATTAAATAGTTCTGTTATTAATGGATAATTAATGGCTAATCACAACAGTGTTTCATGAGTTACTAGTGAAAGTAAAATATTCTACACATTTTCTTCTCAGGCAAGGATTTTGTATTTTTTGTGTGTGTTTTGGGTTTTTGTCTTTTCTATAAACTCACTTAAGTTTTTGGGTTTGTTTTGTATTTTTTTTATCCTCCTGATTTAATCATGGGCAATTCAAAACAGATGAAAATAAAATAGGAGTAAAGGCAATGCAAAACTTAGTAATAAAGCTGTTGGAAGCAGCTTTTACTTTGCCACCTACCCATGAAAAGGATTAGCACTTTCTAATGAGCACCTTGGAAGGAAGATCATTACTCAGCACTCCTGGACCTTGGGACTGCACTAGATCTCATCTCTGGGAGATGTGGAGGCGTGTGAGACTAGGGGATATACAGGTGCCAGGTTTCCAGAAAAAGAATTTCACAAGGGTTCACAGCCTGTCTCAGATCAAAAGTTTCAAGTTGTTCCTGGATCTCATAGATCCGTTGAGATTTGCTACAGGAAATTAATTGGCTTTCATGTGAGGTACTGCAGTGGTATTTTTTGTCACAATTTAAAAGTAGGTAGATGATCAGGATAGTTTCTCAAACCGTGTTTCTCACTCTGTGGTCTAGTTTATTAATAGAAATAATAAAATGGAGAAAAAAATATCTTCTCAAACATTGTGATAACCTGTCTGCTTTGCTTTGTTATTAGTCCTCTCCATGATATTCCTGCCTTATCTCTTAGTAGTGGTAACAGTAATTGCTCTACCCAGCTTTATTTTCTCTGAGATTTGCAGTTAGGGACAAGTTTTCAGTCTTTTTCAATGATTTTGCTAACTGGATACTCTTCAATTGCCTCATATATGAAATACCACGTGCATTTTCTTGATGCAGTTTGTTCTAGTGGTAGATTTAAAAATATGACAGAAAAAACCCTATAAAACATTGTTTTAGGCCTTAATCAATCTTGTACTGTAATCAATAGGTCTCTTTCTATGAACTAGTCAGGGTCTTTATTGGCCTCTTATTATACACCTGTTTGGTCAGACATTTATTTTCACATCTTCCACTAGTTTTTACTGCAAGAGAATGTTCAGGAGGATAGTGCTTGGATTTCATGATAAAACCATGGGGAAAGAGCCGTGCAGGTATTTGGGTGGTGCAGTACTGAGGGATGGATTCCCTTGTTCCAGTCGGTACTAGAAATGCCATGGGAGGTTTCCATGCTATTGGTAACTGTTGGTTGTACACACTGGCAGTCTCCCAGCCTAAACAAATCCCCAAATCTGTGATGCCTGAAGTCTGGAAGTTTTCTGTGAAGGCAAACTGGCTTTGCCCCTGTGCTCCCTGCCAGCCCTGGCCTCTGCTAGCTGAGACACTGACTTTAAAATAATTGTCTTCACTGGCGGAATCTTAATGTGACATTTTTGCAACATTTTTTGTTCCCTCTGTGTGACTGAATTCAGGAAAAGCTGGCATAAGCTAGAATTAAGGAAAGAATCCCTGGGGGGAAAAAAAATCCCACCCAGGACATGCTCTCTTCTCTGCTGCTCTCTGGCTAGTGCCAAAATGTCCTTTGACTGGCTCTTAATAATGTCATTGCCTGTATGGGAGGAGAACACAGGCAAAAAAGCATAAGAAGTATGCAGGATTCACTATTTACTCATTATTGACAGAATTACTGTTTAGGGGGTTGTTTTGCTTTTGGCTTTTAGCATTTATTTTAGTGGTACATTAATTATCACTTATGTCTGTGTCTTCTGACCTATTTCACTTTTGATATTCTCTAATTAATGTGCTTTTTCTAATTAAATATCAAAGTGCAACCCTTTTGACTTCAAACCCTTCTGAGTGCTATTTTTTCCCTCTACCCTGTACATACTTTCTTTGTGTCCCCACTCAGGGGGTGTTTTGGGCAGGCCCCTGGTGAGATGAGCAGCTGCCATGGATACCAGCAACATAAGCTGTGGAGGAAATTATCAGGCAGTGCAAGCAACAGAAATAATGGGTGAATGTCCAATCTTGTACAAGTGTAAATTGTCATCCTGCAGCTTAGGTCAGCTGTGCATGGATCAGAAATTAATTTTCTGCCTCTTGCAAGAGTTTGTATTTGTGTACCTTTGAATAACCTTGTTTATTATTTGTAGGAAGTACAATCTCTTCGTGTAATGACTCCCTTTGACATTAGATTGCTTTGAAAATTGTAAAACCAGTGGTGGTTATTGAGTTTTAAGCCTGTGAATCAGCAGGAGGAGCCAGTCACTGAATTGCAGACTTAGTGATGATCCAGACGAACTGTGGTGTGTTTGACTATTCAGGTGCTGAGAAGTGAATGAGTTGGGAGTTGAAGACATATTCAAAATGGGAGATAAAAGCAAAGTAAATATTCTGAATCTGAGGTGGTAACATTGAAATGTACATGATATGAGCAGTGTTCTCAGTGGTGAAGAAATTAGTAATTCTTCAAAGAGTGGGTTGAAACAGAGGTGGTGATATTGTTGTAGAATTGTGTCATTTTCTAACTACAGTAATGTGCTTACTTTCCCTGGCAAACATGCATGGCAGGAGGGCAGCTATGCTACAGGTGAAGGTAATAGAGAAAAGCAAGATATTTCTGAAGGAGCTGTCGAGACAGGCCATTTTATCTTTGAATGCGCTAAAATAGTCTCATTTACCTCAATCCACTCTGAAAAGTGGAAAAAAAATTTCATCATATTTATTTGTGTGGTAGCCCCTTGCACAGTAGGCCTCTAAACAGGCTGTAACTCAGCATGCCTTTAAATATTTTTTTGTTATTTCTTTCTTGGAGGTTTTGGGGTTTAGGTAGTGAAGAAGCAGATTTAATGTTTGTTTGCTGTGGGACTCAGCTTCCTCTGATGTTATATAGGCAATTTACTTTGCATTTGTTTCAGTCACTCTCTGTGTCCAGTGGGATAACCAGGATGGGAGTGCTCATTCATTTTTTCCATCATGGGATTTTGTTGCCCTTAGAAACAGAAATATGGATGAAATGCCACATAATACAACTGAGTGAATGGTTTTACCCCATTGGAAGTGGTTTAACTTCCTCAGGTTCTGAGGAAACTAAAAAACCCAACAAGCAGGGCCCTTCAGTTTCCCCCACTTTGCATTTTGTGTCTGCAGCCAGATTGCCAATGACAGGGAGGAGGGAGAGTTTGGCAGGCTCTGTACTTCTGTTCATAGAGGGACTATGAGATGCATTGCACCTTAGGTGTTTCCCATCTGGAGAACCTGCCACTACTGAGGGTTAAAAGTGGAGGATGCAGCACCAAGACTATGGCTCTGAGAGCCTTCAGGCACTGAAGAAATCTTCGAGATGTGATTTGAGGTAGCTTTACTCTGTGTTGTGTCTCATTGCTCAATGCATATCCAGGCTAAAGGTTTGTTAAGGGGTACTGGCCCAGTATTCAAAAGATGTGATTTGAGCTTTAAGCAAGATATTGTAACTTCACTTTTTCTCTTGTTTCTTCTGCATGGTCAGTGAGAATGGTGTGCTCCCAGGGCCAGGCACGAGTTCTTGCTATCAGCACATACAGTGTCTGTCTCAGTGTGGCTTCAGCCTGGAGGGGTCTCTTGGCAGAGTTGTAATGTGAATAATATTGCCATCAGCACAGTAACATTTTTTAGCCATATTTAACATTGCTCAACCCAAGTATGCATGAGAGATTTCAATAACAACTGATGTGCAACTGATGTGCAAAGGATTGCGTCACTGGAAGGTTTTAAAGTGTCACTGAATGGCTGCGAGGATGCTTTTAGAAGCAATAAAGCTCAGCATATGTCACTGTGCTGGAAAGCAGGGGGAAAACAATCCAAGCATCATCTCCTACTTTTTGCATTGAATCCATTGAAACTGACTCCAGTGTAACTGGACACAAGTCCAGTTACACTCTTTGGTTTTCCTCCTCATCTTCTCACGTACCTTTCAAACAGGGTGGAGTTTGACGTGTGTTATTCTGGCAACAATTTAGTCTAAGATGTGCAGGATAGGAAGCAGCTTTTCAAAACTCTGCATGGGGTAATTCTAGCTGGTAGATGACCAAAATTTTTTTGTTTGTGCCATTTATGGTAATTATATGTACAACTGGCAAGGTAGCTGGGTGTATCATTAGCATGTGCAAGCTAACTTTTAGTAACATGATCTCCTGAGAAGGTTGTGTATGCAACCTGCTAATTAGCAAACTAGAATATTAAACATGTAAATTAAACAAGGTGACACTGGTCTCAAAGTTTTAACTAGATTCTTTTGCTTTGTTACCTTATAGTAGCTCTATTGGTGTGATGTAGCGCTACAAACATATTGCAGCATCACAAATATAGGTAGGAAACTTATTAAAGTAGAAACTGTCACAGTTTTGGTACCTTTTGATACTCAGTTTTACACATTATATAAAGCAATATGTTATCTAGGGATTGTTAGTGGGGTAAAAACCATCAAGGAGGCTGTATGAACTGATTTATACAGTGTTATTGCCTGAGACAGCAGAGAATTGGACATGATGACCCAGTTGATGTCTGTGTTCAAGTACCTTGCAAGTCATGATGCTGTAAATATACAAGAAATACCCACCTACTGTCACTTTGTGTTGGCAAATGTTAACTGGGACACATTTTTCCTTCAGCCATTTTCTTTTTGCCTGGAATGGAAAATTTGTTTGAAATGCAAAAAGATTGTTAGAAAATACCTGTTTTAAAGTACAGAATAGGCAGTTCTTGGAGGGCATTGATTTAGTATTGGGATCTTGGATTTTGCTATAAAATTTTTTCTAAAGCTGTAGAGAGGAAACTTTTGTGCTTGCTGGATTGTGAAGAATTACCTGAGTGATGCTACTTTGCAGAGTAGTTACTCTTGTGCTGAACACTACCTGTATACATGCACTTGCTTGTGCCCTCTGTCTTTGCCTGTCTTGTGGTTTCTCCAGTCGACCAGGAGAGAAAAATGCAAAGGCATAGGTTCAATGTGTGTGATAAATGAGATGTGCAGTCATTTATTCCTAGTAAACTGAGACTGTTAGCCATGTGAGAGAGCTGAAAAGCTGCCATTTGCTCTTTGGAGCATTATCTGTGAGAAAACACACAGTCTCATTATATGGAAGTATTGAACAGTAGGCACAGGAAGGTAAAAGGGCTGGAAATGGAGTCTCAGAATTTGGAAAATTTATTGCTTGCTAAATGTGATAAAAACCAAAACTGTTTAGAAGAGGAAGAACAGTTATTTAAAGCAAATATGTCAGATCCTTGGTGAATAACTGGCAGAGCTCTAAATAACTTGTTTCAAATGTGCTTCATTTTTCAGGAAAGACTGTCTTATGAGAGAGTCACTGTAGTATAAGTCTGAAATTGAGGACATCAGGGGAGGAGGCTGCGTGTATGTTGAAGAGTGTTGCTGATGCTGCAGCAAAGAGACAATTGTAATGACGTAGAAAAGAATCACAGAGTGGGACAGGTTGGGATGGACCACAGAGGGTCATGTGGTCCAAACTCCCTGCTCAAGCAGGGCCATCCCAGAGCACATGGCACAGGGTTGCAACCAGGCAGTTCTTGAGTATCTCCAGTGACAGAGACTTCACACCCTCTCTGGGCAACCTGTTCCAGTGCTTGGTCACCCTCATAGTGAAGAAGTTCTTTCTCATATTGAAGTGGAACTTCCTGTGCATCAGTTTCCTGCTGTTGACTCTTGTCCTATTGCTTGGCACCGCTGAGAGGAGCCTGGTCCATCCAGGCACTTACAGACATCGATGAGATCCCCTCTCAGTCATCTCTTCTTGAGGCTGAACGGGCCAAATTCCCTCAGCCTGTCCTTGTAAGAGAGTTGCTCCAGTCCCTAATGACCTTTTTTACTGTCCATTGGACCTGCCCCAGGAGCCCAGACCTGGACACAGCACTCCAGATGTGCCTCACCAGGGCTGAGGAGATGGGCAGGATCATCTCCCTCAACCTGCTGGTGATGCTCTTCTTAATGCACCCCAGGATACCATCGGCCTTCTTGACCACAAGGGGAGACAGTTGATAATTTGTAAAGAAGTTACTGATGATATATGACAAGGCTAAACTATGAAACATCTTCGCCTGAGGTAAGTCTTTGTAGCTGCAGGAAAGTCAAGAGACGAATACTAATTTGTGTCACAGCTGGTAGTTTATTTTGTTGAAGAAGTATTTTACTTCTTTACTTTACATACACAATCACAGTTACTCATCTGCTCATCTCTCTACACCAGCCAGGATTCCCTCAGCTTGATAATCCTTCATT
>JAWWEV010000167.1:6277588-6308641 GCA_035583235.1 Hafferia zeledoni | reverse complement strand
ACATACACAATCACAGTTACTCATCTGCTCATCTCTCTACACCAGCCAGGATTCCCTCAGCTTGATAATCCTTCATTCATCTTAATCACTTCTGATGCAATAGCTTATGATATTGTGCCTATGCAGGGGATTGTAATTTGAACAGAGAAGCAAAGCAGCTGGAACAGAAGAATCCATAGCAGTGGTACTGAATTTTTTACCATCTTTCATCTCAGATGCTTCATTACTTTGGTGATAGCAATAGAGAATATAGAGCACGGGGAGTGAGGATGCTGTAATGGTGAAATGGCAACCTGTGGTTTGTCAGTCCTTGCTCAGAATAACTCCTGCTGGCCCATGACACTCCTGGAATGCAAAGAGAGTCCTATTTCTGTATTAAGCAAACAGTACAAGGGAATACCCATAAAGTATCAGCAGAATTATGACAAAAATGATTGATTTAGAAATATAATGGGGTTATTTCTCTTAAGGGTTTTGTTGTGTGTTTGTTTTTTTGTTTTTTTTAAATTAAGTATATTCCAAGCCAATGTCTCCAGACCGTAGCTACTGTGGGATAAAAATCTGTTTCCGTACTAGCTGTTGAATAAAGAAAGTGCTGTTGAAGCCTCTACAGGAGAGCACTTTCAAGGCAGGCACTGGACGGGTGATAGTGATAAAGCAGCTGCTCTTGGACCTTTAAACACAATATAGTTATTTACAGGCATTTGTGCCCCTGAGGAAACATCTTTGACCTCAGTCCTCTGATGTCAGTCTAGGTTAGTAACATTTGATCTGAGCAATTTTATGACTGAAGCAACAATAGATGCTTCGTGTTAGGGCACAGTATTGTTAAAAGAAATGGTGACTAGACCATATTGCAAACATAGCAGAAAGTTGCATTTTATGATGCAATGCTGCTGAGACAGACAGAGGGGATAACACTTCAGAGCTTTACATAACACAGAAGTGGGCATCCCCTGGGGCCATGGTTAGACCTAGGGAAGTTAACAAATAGTTAACCAAGTAATGCTTAGCTCATTAATAAATGGTCATTTTAAAAAAAAAAAAAAACACTCTGGTTTTTCTACTGCTGCTGCTCCTGCTTGACCCCATGTCAGGAGGGAGAGGATGGTGACAGGTACAGATACAGTGGTGGCAGCAGTGTGAGCAGCTGCTGCCACAGAGGTGACGGCAGGAGATGGGAGTTGGAGTGTTTCAAATTACAGTATGTAGACTGTTTCCAATGTGCTTAATCCTCCAGGTCCTTTTAGTTGCTACTAGATTCTCCTGGGGGATTTTGTAAGAGCAGTAGCAGTTCAAGGACTTTGCCTGCCTTCAGTGACAGGCGAAACTGTAAAATGGAACCTGAAAGTACCTGCTCAGCGCTGTGCGTGCTGAGATGACAAGTGCCGGCAGTGCTCGCCAGCAGCCTGCCAAGAGTAGTGGTTCTCAACACAATGTGGCCTCTGTGATCATGTACTTAGCAATACTACAATGAAATTTCACTTCAGCCTAATTTCTGCTGCTGTTTTTCCTCTTGATAACATGGGTACAGTAAGTTATGTGTAAACTGATTATCCGCCCCTCGGGCCGCTCTTTTATTTGTGCTTTGTAAGCCCTTACGCGAAGCTTTTGTTTCCCACAGATGTTGATTGTATTGCATTGCATCAAAAGGAAACGATCTCTGCTTCAGCTGAGCTGAGGCTCACTTTCAACATGCTTTTATACCACATCCACACAATGATTACTCTTGATTTCAGGGGAAGAAAATTAAGATATGTGGCGCCAGACACCTTTATGTACAGCTGTCTGAACGTGAGTGTTTAGTCTAATACTTTTTGGACTTTCAGTGAAAACAGATTGAATTTCTCTTTATGCTTTTGCCAGGGAAATAAATTGCAGGGTAAGAAATTATGTCCTGAAGAGCTTTAATTCCTTTGAGTGATGTGAAAAGCAGTCTAAATTTCTAGATGATAGATGGCACAGAGATACCCAGATAACACTGAATCATTCAAACAACTAGACTGCATGGTTGCATCACACCCCCACGTCCCTGCCCAGAAATGAAGCTGAAGACAGTGGTCTATGGTTGAAGAGACAGAACTGACAAAATACACGGTGGCTGAACTCTGAGGGAATGCAAAAACAGAATTGCAGGCTGAATGAAGTAAACTTTTAAAAAATCTTAAATACATTTCATTTTCATCACAAATTCCTGTATTTTTTCCAGCCCTTTTCCCAGCAGCATGGTGTTCTGACAGCAGCTAAGCCTTGGAGGGGTTTTCAATCCTCAAGAAGAATAATGTAATTTCATTTATTGATTTGGTTTTTAAATGAAATCATGACAAGTTGTGCACTATATCATCACTTGCTAACAGTGCAGAGCTGGCCAGGGGACTGTCAAGCAGCCTGGCTAGTTTCTGGTGTCTGGGAGCTACGCAGCCTCACCCTCCAGTTGTGCCCCTTCTGCCAGTGCCTTCTACTGTCTCACAGCATGAGTGGCAAAGGCAGGCTTTGCCGGGGTATTCACCAGCTGGTAAACCTGGAGTAACTCCTAGCTGTCAGTCCTTGTACAAACCCTAATTCTTCTTCCCTTGGGGGAAGAACCTGCCTGCCTCTCCATTAGGAGGAATTTATGTTGCTGTGTTATTAGCTTTCCTTTGCCCTCACACTTTATGCTGAAGGGATAGTAGAGTTCTGTGTTATGAAATGTCCTTCCATTATTTATCAAACCAACCACATCCTGACATGACTTTGCTTTTCATTGTAGTAAGTCTTCCAAGCCTTCCAACTTAGTTTCTGCACAAATGCTGTTGTATCCAGTGCTCTGTATCACCAGAGTGCAGTTCATGTACAGTGTGTGCTCTGTGTGTGGGCCCATGTACCTAACAAGTATATATAAGGGATGTGTAGGCACACTAAGAGTTTCAAGAATGAATGTAGCAAGTTGCTGTGAATGAGTTGTAAGTGTTCAAAGGTCACAAATATTCCATATATACAACTCTCTGATCTAATGAGTTGTGCAGCAAGCCCCGCATACAGCAGATACTGAATATTCATGTGAAGTTACTTAATCATAATAAGGGTCTGTTCACATACTGGTACCATTGAATGCCACTGATTTTGATTTAAGTTAAGTGTCTAAACAGTGGATAACCTAAGTATATTGATGGATTTGGGATTAGAAATTGAATTGTCATATTCATGAATATGTTTTTAAAAAAGTGTATCAACATGAATTAGGTCTAAACATAGTTAAGCTATTTTCTTCCTGATACTTTTTTTGTACTTTAAATTAAGAATTTTATATTGAAATGTAAATAATTATATGGATTAGTAGGTGGCTGCAAAAGGTGGTAAAATAAAAATCCAGGTTATCTTGAATTTAAATGTTACAACACTTAACTTTGTGGCATTGGTTGTACAAGCTCAGAATCCAGAACCCAGATTTACAACACAGACATATAAGCCAGTTTCTGCATGAACTTAAATCTTGGTGAAAGAGATAATGCAGAGTAAGGTTAGACACATCTGATAAGCATTTTAAGGTAGCAGAAGCACAGACCGGTCTATGAGCACCTACTTTGAATAAGCTGAGAGAGGGAGCAGGAATGAAAGTGAACTCATTGCCATGGAATCAGAGCTGCAGGAGCTTGGATCTGTGCGCTCGGAGTGCGTATTTCTGTGCCATCTGCTGAGGTTGGGTACCTTTGGTCTGTGCTTTAAAAAAGTGCACTTTTCTTCATAAATTGACTAAAAGTGAAGGTACTGGAATCATCTTTGATGTACCAGCTTGGTGGCTTGAGTTTTAGTTAGTAAGTGAAATAGCAGCAGGTTCATCTGGAGATAATTCATGCCTTGTCCCCCACCTGCTGCAGGAGTGTGTGCAGCGAGACATGAAGGGGGCTGGGGGAGGCACTTCTGGTCCAGCCATTGATGCTGTGTCCTTCTGGCATGGCAAATTCAAAAGACAAGAAGTTGAAAAATATATCCTGTTGTTTTTTGCTGAAGGCATCCCTTGGGACTGAGCAAGGGCTGTGCCTCAGTAGTTTCCAGATGCCTGTTTATTTGCATCCCGAGAAATGGCTGTGGGACTGATGCTTTCCCTGAAAGAGGAAAACCAGATGCTGGAGATGCTGGGAGACTACAAATTTAGATGCCTGGAGAATTTGAAATTCAAACTGGAAGGTGAGTGCTGGACGCCATTCCTTCCAGGATTATGAGAAAGCCAATGTGTTTTTCTTGGGACCTTCACTTACCCACCTAAATCATGCAGCTTTATTCTTCATGATGCTTTGGAAAGCTTTCAAAGCTGGTGCTGGTCTTTGAAGTTGAACCTAAAAATCTAAAAGCCCTGATAAGCCTTTAGAATGAAATGCGAAAGCCTCCAAGTTCAAGAGTTTCTAATAAATGTTCTGTGTTGATACTTCACTAAACTAAAATTAAAAATTATTGCTCCTCATGACTTTTCTTTATAGCAGAGCTCAACCTTAAAAGAGTAAAAGTCAATTTGATTTCTGGTAGCTTGTTCAGAATTTCTAGCAATAAGAGGCAATATGGTCAGTACTTAGTTCTCAAATTAGAACCTCTTTTAAGTTATTCATTGATATGTTTGCTAATTAATCACTCCACGATTTGGTTTTTTTTCAGACAGGCAACCTTGTAAGAGAGGTTTATCAGGAGATAACGTTTACCAAACCACAGAAGCATTGCAGATTGTTGTGGTATTTACAGCTAAGTTCTATTTCTTATTTTCTTTTAACTGATTTTGTCACTTCTCTGGTTCCGAGTAGAAAAATTGACAATGTGAAACCTTATACTGGGGATTGAATTAATTGGAACATTTCATTCTCAATATTTTTAATTCTAGTAACAGAAAATATTCCAAATTCAGAGTCTTAGATCTTCTTATCAGAAAGTATATACTTCTCAGTAATAGGTTGTCAGAATTTGATATCTTTTGTGTGCTGAGAGAATATGCCCTGAAAATAATCAAATAAACTGGTTTGGGCCTTGTGAAGCCCGTCTGTCACTGAAATGCATCTCAAAATAAGTTGGGATGTTTCACCAATGTGGCAGACAACATTGTTGGTACTGATATGTTCTGCAATCTCTTGCTGAGTACTAGCACATATATCCAGGTTTCGTGCTCTGGAATAAAAATACCAATCATTGGTGTTCAAAAGAGGAAAGGTGAGGGAAGGATTCAAAGTCAGGGTTAAATCCCAGGTTGGCCTAATCAGGAAGCTCAGCTGTGTAATACTATAATAATGTATGATATGTGTAATATAATAAGATGTAAAAATGTAAAATGTTCCCTTTTCCATTCTCTCACACATCACTTCTTTCCCTATGCTGAAGTGTCATGTCACATCTTTCCCAGTTTTACTGAAGCCTCTTTTCCCCAGTTACTTGTTATTGAAGCTAATCTAACTTTAAAGGAAAGAATTATTCAGAGGCAAAAGGTTCTCGTTTTGGCATGTTTTCTCTTAGCCTCAAAATCTCCATTTTCTGTTGTTCTGGAAATAAAAATCCCCTGTTATCTGCTGAAAGCAACCACCCAGTGGTGCTCTGTGGTGGGGATGATCTACTCTGGTGCCAGCAGGTCATGGTGTAACGGGTTTGGTAGTGGTGTTGAGGTTAAGGTCGAGAGCCATCTGGTCCTGTGGTTATGACTGTGTGAAGGGGTTGGTACATGCAAGGATGTCCTCTGGTCCAAATGAAATGCATTAAAAGATATTTGTAGTGTAGGGAGAGCCCTTGATAAAGCCAGACCCAAGTTTTTGAGATAAAGTGTTTGTGTGATGTGCATTATTTACATTTCAGGGTGTATTAAGGTCTCCTGATCATAGAGATGAGTGGTCTGAGAGAGCAACTCCCATGGAGAGGGGAGGCATAAGGCAGTACTTTGTTTATGGGACAATATATGCACAGATATTTCCCTAAAAAAAACACCCAAACAAAATAAGCAAACAAACAAAAAGCTTCTGCACATGTTAACAAAGATTTCTGGATTACTCATGTCAGAGGATGAGGAATTGCTTAAAGGTGGTGGGGAAAGGAAATTGCCTCCCAAAATTCACTGCAGGTGGTGTGGGCATCTGCTCCTGACACTGCTGCTGCCAGGGCCTTGCCAGGCAGTAATGCCCTCTGTTTAGGAACCCTAGCAGGTCAGTGGGAGCAGCTACCCAGGGTGAGCTGTAGCTCCAAGGCAAGCCAGAACCAAATGCACTCAGTGCCATAAAACATGCTGGCATGAATGATAATTTCCGTGCATCACTTTGTTGCTATTGATTTGCTGTCGTTGGATGGATGCAGCCAGATTAAAAGTGAGAATGAACAAGGAGAGCTACAAGTAACAACCTGCAGAATCTTCCAGCAGTTGAACTTCCTCTACAAGTGCCAGATTTTGACCAAAGCGTGTCTTTGTATGATTAAAGTGTAAGGAGGTTTTTTAAGATGACTTGAACAGAAGGTCTCATTATTTTTGCTTGTATGTAAATATATGGATTGTTTTCTTTAAGAAGGACAGACTATTATGTTTGTGCTTTTTTCTGTCTGTGTGCTGGAAGACAGAATATTACATGAATATTGGTCAAAGCAAGCCATTTTTGATCTCTTCAGATTCTGGGTGTTTGTCATGAAAACAAAACCAGCAGTAAATGTGTTACATTTATTGCTTTGCATTGTTGTGAAGATGACCTCTCCTGAAAACCCCTCCTTGATAAGTAATTAAAAATTGACTCACTCTCTCCTCCTTTTTGAAAACATCTTTGTAGCTCATTTCCAAATTTAATGAGCCTGACTTCAAACTAATTCAAGATTTAACAGCTACTTTTACTGCTGAGAATTGTCAACAGCAGCCCTGGATAGACTGTTGGCTTATTCAGCAGGCAGGATAAACCCTTTCAGTCTGTGCAGAACTGTTCTCTCCACAGCCATGGCAACGCAGGATGTGAGTTTGCAGCTGGACAGTTCTGACTGTCCTTGCTGACCAGTTGTGTTTAGAACCTGCTGATTTACACTGATTTTTGAGGTTCGAGCCTTTACCCTGCTAGTGTATATCCATGGCCATGCCTGTGAGAGCTTTCCATGGGATTGGTGTCCAAGAGGAAAAAAAAAAAAAAAAAATTAAAAAATGAACCATTCTTCTTGAACCCATCTTGATAATGTGCAGCTTCTTTAATACTTAACAGATAGATGAGTAAGATGCATACATACACTTGTTAATGTTCACTCTTCCTTTCAGGTTCCCTTAGATGAAGTGATGTGATGTGATGTATAAACTTCAATGGCAGTGTCTTAAAGGAAAAAGAAACCAGAGAGAATTAGGCAAATGGAAAAGGTAGGATTTTTTTCCTGGTTTAGCAAAACTGATGTAGGGGGGATTTCAGCTTTGCTGTGATATTATTGGGCCCTGTTAATGTACTAAACTTTACATGGATCAACCCTAAAACTGCTACAAGCCTTACCAAATGTGCTGATCAGCTCATTATTTGAAGTGTCTTTGCACCTTCAGCTAAAACACAGCCTGTAAGTAGGTACTGACCCTCATCCAAAAATTGGCTTCTCTTTTAACAACATACAGTTTGCATCTCTGGGTTCCTGCTCTGAGCGTGTGTATGAGAAGTTAGATGTGTGAAATGCAAAGCCCATTGAGTGTTACAGCCTGTAGATAATATGCTGCAGCATCTTAAACCCAAGATGTCACTTGTCAACGTAGAGAAAGCCCAGTTATGTCATTATTTTCCTCATTACATAGGCAAGGCTGGCAGGGAAAGCTGGTGAAAGTAGCACAGCTTTCCCATTCCTGGTTACCCACTGCTGGAGGCAGAAGACAGGAGTGGATGGGTTTAGGATCTAATGGAGTGTAGTTATTCTAATGTGCTTGTGCTCAGACGATTGCAAATGTGACAGTAAACTGTAATCCCTTTTTCCTCTTTGCTTCTTTGTAATGCATCATGGTTACTAATTTTCCCTTATAGCTCTACACTGAAATCAGTGTAAAAAAGGGAGTATATAAATAAGCATAGAGAGAGAGGATGGTTTGTAATATTTACTCTAGCTGTCCCATTTTATTAGTAAGATTGTCATATTTGAAAATATGAGGTAGGTTTGACTTGGTTCTTTATAGGTTGCTGGGTTGGGTTTTTTTATATTGTTTTACTTATTTTCTGCTTAATTTTATATGCAGAGCTCAAATGGTCGAAACAGAATAAACTTAGTTGATAAAAAAGCAGATGTGCAAAGTTTTGTGTGCCTGTGCATACACAGTGTCCTGACTATTTTGTGCTTTTTCTGCTGAAGGTTTGGAAGCAAATTCACCAAGACCTTCTTGGTCTGCTTTGTTCCCCTCTGCTGTGTGCTGTGGTCTGAGGGCCTTTCCCTTAAATCAGACTGGCAAAACCAGAATCTTTAGAGAGTTTATGGAGCCTTTTGTTCTCCTCCTTGTTCAAAGTAAACTCTGCTTGGGATTGGATTTCAATTTTATTTGCTTTAGGGACTAAAACAATTTTGGTTCTTTCCTTAATAAAAGAGAGTGCCTTCAAGTGTTACAGTGGTGAATGTAAAAGCATTATAACAGCTAAACCCAGACACTGACTTCATAATTTAAATAGTGGTAAAATAAGAGTCCCTTCTGTAAATACATGTTTGCGTTCCTTGGTACCAGCAGAACAGCCTCCCCTTGTACAGACTTAAGCAGTTCCACAGTTGCCTTTGTCAAAAAATTACTATGTTGTTTCTGACTGGAAATAAATGTTTGTCTTAAGTAAATTGTAAAGTGGGTAGCTGCAGGATTTCTTCCAGGCAATTTGCTTCCATTATATATAGAAGAATCACATGCTAATTTGTATTTTTTATATAAACATGTAAAGTAGACTTGCTGCAGTCAGACTGTTTGCTCGCAATATGATTCCCACTTGCATTAAGGCTCCTGCTGCTAAAGAACCAGCTGAAGGGAAGAGCTTAGGCAGTGCATGAGGACAGGAGGCTTCAGCCAGCAGAGACAGCCTCTCTTTGCTTTTCAAAAAATGCTGTTGGAAGAAAGAAGGATTTATTGTCTTCCTGGCAGAAATGTCAGCCCCACAAAACGCAGCTTGCACAGAGCACACAAGCAACAGAGTAGGGATGAGTTCACCCCAGAGAAAAAGAGGTTGTATGATTTAAAGTTAAAGGTGAACTTACTCCATGGCTACAAATGCTCTCTTAGCTGAAGATGCTGCCTTTGGGAGGAAAAATGGGCTCTGCTTGGCCCAGGCTTTGCTGGCAGCTGCCCCTGCCCCGGCGCCTTTGCCATGTCCTTCAGTCCCCTGCAGAGTCTGTGTGTGCTGGATGCTGTGCTGATGAACTTCTTGAGAATGCTTTGGTTCCAGGAGCTGCTTGGCAGTCTGTAATCAGGGCAATTTAAAGATTTAAATCTTTAATCAGAACGAAAGAACCCTTCAAAAGAGGCATCTTAAGTGAAAAAGAACTTCTGGGTCACAACTTATTATCTACTTTGTGCCAAGATAATCTGACAAATTAGAACGGAAATTGTTGGGAATTACTTCAATTTTTAGATTTCGTTTTTTCCTTTCAGAGGCAAAATGCACTACCTGTTCTGTGCTTTAAAAATGCACATATACAGGATGCTTTGGGTGGTAACAAAAAGGCTGAAAATGATATTTTTCCAGATGCTCTGTGTCTTTTGGGGCTTTTCCTCCAGTCCAGACCCTCACGGTTGCTTTAAAAGGAAATTTCATTGTATGAACCCAACAGAATTTCCCGAACCCAGTAGATATGCTGTTTATACAAAATGTTCTTCACAAAATTACATGAATTCCAGCAAGACAATTAAGTATTTATTGTGTCTCTACTCTTGGAATCAAGTGGGCTGTTTTTAATCAAGTTTCATGTTGAATCTATTAATTTTATAATTATCTCATCAACAAAATTTCCAATAGTCTCTGATAGAAAGACTGACAATCTACACAGATCAAAGGAAATTATGAGCTGGAAAGGCAATAAGCTCTGCACCACTGGCAGAGCTGGTCTCCAAGTGTTACAAAATTTGCCTTGCTCTGTGTGAGTAATATGTTTTGGTGGGGGTTTGGTTTTTTAAAGAAATGAGTCGAATATTGCCTGGTTTTCCTTATCATCAAGGAGATTTTAATTTTGCTTTGTTTCATGTATTGTGATCCACCACCTCTACAAATAACGTAACGAAATAATTTCTTTTGGGTTTTGGAGCTCTCTTTCCAAGAGTTCTCTTATACTTGGGTGTCCTACTTAAGTCCTCCCAAACTCCAAATGGGAAGAAGTGTCTGAACTATCCCAAAATGTGACCTCAAGGTCCAAAAAGCAGAAAAGACCCTTTACAATGTGAGTTCTAACCATTATCTTCTCTTTTTCCTGGACAGAGTACGGAAAAACTCACCCTTCCTGAACAGAAGACAGAATCACAAATCATCTGTTCTTCCTCAATTTTTTCCTTACAGTTCTTTGCAGAATTTGAAGAAAACTTATTTCTGAACTAAAAGCAAATTGACTGACCTAAAATGTCAATGCACCTTCTATCAATGGATTTAAGCAGTGAAATTATGCAGAGATTTCTCAGTATTTACGCACCCAAATTAGCAAATGCTACAAATGCCAGCAATAAAGCCCATTCTGCTCCTATTTGCTTTCTACATTTGAAATCCTGTATAACCTTTGCTTAAACCTTTCAGAAAATGGAAGTGATCTGAGTTTAGCTTCCTTTTTCTCACTGCTTGCTCAGCATACATGTTTCCCTCTGCTCTTCCAGCCTGCAGAAACCCATTCATTGAGCATTTGACAAGTCTGGAGAAAGGAGCCAAACCCTTTTTGTCCGTGCAGAAGTTTAATTTCTGCTTAGCTATTCCATTACAAGTCCCTTTATGATGTATTTATTCATAAAGAGAAGTAACAACCCCAAACAGATTGCTGCTGCTTCACAGTGGTGTTGTTATTTCACCAGAGGGACTCATTTCTTCCCTTTCCCCAGCAGACGGGGCTGAATTAAGAGTCAAGAATCCGGGAGTCCCACTCTTTGGTCTTGAAGTGTTTTTCCTTGAAGTTTGACATTTGTAAACTGGATTTGTATTTCCCTACTACAAAAGAAAAAAGACGACACTAGTAGTCTGACAGGATCATAAATATATTTGCTTTCTATATTAGTTTTCTTCATATCTTAGCTAGATTAAGGTTGTAATTTTTATAAAAATATAGATAATTTAAAATATAATCGGTTTTGTCATTGGTTATATGATCTGATATCTCATAACTGATACAATATTTCAAATTTTCATAGGAAGCTCCCTTTTTGTGTTTTGTTTGGGGTTTTTTGTTTGGTTTTGGTTTTGTTCCTAGGCTATGTCCTCATTTGCCTGCATATGGTAATGGAATTCTGCAGTGAATTTCAATAATGATGTGCTGCTAGAAAAATGAATTTTTGTGTCCAGCAGAGAACTGCTGAAAGTCCCTGTAACACTTTAAAGCTTCTGTGGTGGCAAGGAGAGAACCATGAAATGATACCCATACCTGGCAAACTCTTTCTTCATCTCTCAGACTTTCACATCCACCTGTTGTTTTTCTATCCCTCTCTGTTAAGGTATTTCTGAAATCCTTTGTATTTATGAGAAAAACAGCTGTTGGTTTCAAATTTCTTTTATTTTAACCTTTCCATGGTGTCTTAGTGTTCTGTAAGAAGTAATGTCAAAAGCCCCACTGGGCCTGGTAGGTAAACTGGAATTTAAAAGTGTGTTTCCTGTTCCTTCATTGCATCTGTAGAGAAGAAAACTGGAATATCTGAACTGAGTGTATTTCTGTTGCAGCTGCAGTGTAAGGATCTGTGAGTGAGTAGAACTTTAGGAATGAGTTAGTTTTATGGCTGGACTTAATGATCTTGAAGGCCTTTTCCAACCTGCATGATATTATAATACATAATTTATTTTATTATACCATCTGGCCGAGCTGGAAGATGCATTGAAGCTTTGGGGCTACCTAACTTTTTGTCACATCTCAGAAAGAAAGAACAGTCTCTAAAACAAATAGGCTACAACCTAGAAAGTGGGAAAAGAGAAAAAGGGAAAGGAGACTTGCACAGGAGGAGATGTCTTAGATATTGCAGTCACACACATTTAGACTGTTGCACTACAATCTTCATATGTGTGTGTGTGTGTGTGCACACTTATATGTGAGCAAAAGATTGCTCTTGGGATAGGAGAATTGTTCTCTGAGACTCTACAGCATGGAGAAAAGCCCCTCCTATACCTCTAAGTATGGATACTGTTGAAGAGAGAGACTGGTCTTTAATGTAAGTACATTCACTTTTCGGAAACTGTGATAATTAAGCACATGTGTGTCCTCTGTGTGTTTTTATTCTTTTCAGGCAGCACAGTGACTGCTAGTTTGATGTGGAAGCTATAATTTTAAAAAGGATAAGATATTGAAAGCAAAAAGATACAGTTCATATTTCATCAAATTTTCCAGCTTTATTTCTCCTCTGTCCTTTTAATAGCATAGTTTTAGCAGTAGTAATAAAAAGTGAAGGCAGTCATATATGATATAGATATAGACAAAGAAATTACTACCAAAATGTAGTCCATAAACTGACTTTATAACTGAAATTTGAGGAAAATATAAACACTACAATTCTGTTTCTTCCACTTTAGGGCTGTTTTATTGTCACTCTTCACAACTGAGAGTAATTTGTTTCATTATAATCACCTGATTATTAATGACATTGCCACTGAGCAATTGAATTGCCAAATTAATAACTCCCACTATTTAAAATTGCCATGGTGAATGCTTATCTTGTTTTACATTCCCTGCAAGCTTGCCTTGATTTTCTATCCCTTTTTTTTTGTTTTTTTGTTTGTTTGTTTGATTTTTTGTTTTGTTTTTTGTTATGATTGCAATGTTATTGAAATATAAAACGTTTGTTTGGAGAAAAATAGTGTGGTTCATATAATATCACCATCAGGACTAGTCATAGGCTAGGGCTAGGAGGCATATCTGAGGTAAAACTATGTTTTGATTTAAAAAAGCCTAATGGATGTCAGTGTGTAACTTGAATGTTGAGCCTGATCTCAATCTCCCTGGAATTGATACCATTGTTTAAGTATTTTTCAGAATGATAGCTAGAAAATGTTTAAAATTTGGATAAGTCTCTTTGGCTTTAAAGTATCATAAGTAGTTCTGTAGATACTTTGTGACCTGGATGTAACTCATGAAAAATTTTAGGTCAGTGCATTCATTCAGGTTCAACCATTTCTTTAATGAAGAATCACTCTATTTTTTTAATGTTACTTAAAGCTACAGAAAGATAAATACATGTTTTCTGTAACAAAAGTCTGTGTAAAGCTATTAACACACTTCAGATTGGTACATTTGTGTGAATGTATTATATTGTGCCACTCTTCCCTCCAATTCTTCTCCAAGTTTCTTGGTCTTGATTTTGTGCTTCTTGAAGGAGTTTATTTTCCTCCCACCTTTGTGTTTGTGCAGTGCCCCCATTAAAAAACCTGTTCTAGCTCGGAGATAATATTTTATGCAGTAAAAACGAGCTATATATAAACAGGAGAGAAGGAATAACTTGGTGCTAAGCCCTCAGGATTGTGTGTAACCTGGGGAAGATGTTCAGGGGATGATTCTTACAGGCTGAGCAGCTCTTGCTCTGCTTAGCGAAGTAAAATATTGCTGTGTTCACTCCTACATTTTGAGAAGGTTGATTTACAACTTGATGCTCTCTGAAATCAGCTTCTTGTTAACACTGCACATAGATGGAGCTGCTGTTATTTACCCAATACATTGTCTTATAAATAATAATAACACAATTATATAGAGCTTTTGTAGAGATTAGATGTGTTTCCCCACAGCAATATGAATATTGACTCTGCAAAGCTCTTTCTGCCAGACCAGAAACATGCAATTTTGTTGCAGCCTCAGAGGTAAATACTGGTATTTGAACAGTGCTCAGAAAGCATAATGAAGTGTTTCAGTGGTTTGGTGCTTCCTTTCTGTAGGTTCAACAATTGCTCTCGAGTTCTGATCATGAAGAAAAGAACTCTTTCCCCTTAAAACATGGGAATCCTACTGCACTGAAGACTTATGTGATAGGTTTCCATTCATGTGGGATTCTATCACATCAAAAAAGTTTGAATTATTGTTAAGTTTGATTGAAATTCTGCTGTCTTAAATATCTGTCAAAAAATGGCAGGTAATGTTATGCAAGTGGAATATGTATTTCCTTAGGAAAAAAATCCTCCCGAAAGTTTCCTTCTTCAACCTGGAGGGAACACAGAGTGGGAAGCAAAGCAGAAAGAATAAGTGAGGGAAGGGACATTAATAAAGGAAATAGGAGTTTCATTACTGTATTACATGGAACATATGTAACAGTATTGTATACATAACTAAATCTGACACACCAGACAGCTTGGAGGACAGAACAGGTTGTCCTGATTTACTGCATAAGATCCTGATTTTTTGGGGGTGCTCTTATCCTTCAGCTGAATCCAGTTAGATACAGAAACCACTGGGAATGGGAAAGGGTGGCTCACAGAGCAAAGCAGGAAATGGTCAAAGGCAAGAACAGGTTAAATGTGAGGAGAGCAGAAGAGAATATTCAGCAAGAAGCTGGGCAGAGGGATGCAGGCAGAGAGGCTGTGCAAAAGGTTATCTCCAGTGGCTCTGTGACCTTTGACAGATCATTTCTCACTCCCAGGCAGCTTCAGCCACAGCTGGGGATTTCAGAATGTGAATTAACTGGTGTGGTGACTCTGTTCCTCTCCTGTTCCTGCCAGACTGAGGCCTGGATTTATCACAGCTGGCTTAGCATAGTCCACTGAGAACAGCTAGCTGAGAGCAGAGCCCTATGAAACGAGCAGGAGGAGCTGCATCATCATGCTGGATAGTCCTGTGTTTCCTGGCTGTCTGTTCAGACAGCCTTTGGCTTCTAAGGTAGGTAACTTGTGGTGCCTGGGCTTGGATGAATTTGGGTTTGAAAGCTTTGTACTTTCAGCAACAAGAGAGAAAATCCTGGTGAGTGGAAGAGCTTTGTGCAGCCGTTATTTCCTAATGTAGGACCAGGAACACGGACTCTGGGTTTGAGAAGCCACGTGTGTTGGGTGTTCATCCCTGTGCCAAAGGTGTGTGTTTACAGTGTCACACCCAAGGTACAGGTTTGCTTCACAGGATATGGGGTCTGAGGGCAAGAGGGGACCTGTTCAGTGTTTTTCAGGGTATCAGCAGTTGAAGAGCATCTAAAAAACAGAAATTCTTCTATTTTTCTGATTGAAGAGCATAGATATGAAAGAGTTTGTACAACTACTGAATTAGCCTCTCTGATATTCTCAAACATCTCTGTTCTACACAGAGTAATAATATACCCATACTGAGATCAGAATTTGATTCTCAATCTCATTATGCAAGATGATGTGTACAAGGAAAGAGAGTGTGATCCTAGACAGATAACAAGTACAGGAGAATTTCATCAAATAATGTTTCAGATAGAAAATTATATCGTAGTGTATTGCATATGTTGCATAAAACTAAAACCTTTGATTCCATCAAGTTGTAGTGAGAATGTCTTTTGGATGGAGCTCAGGGAATCATGGTGCCACAGTTATTGCTGACTCCCAGCCAGCATCTTAAAAATCAGGCCAGGAGCCATGGTGAACAGTATTTCTTCAGAGTAGTTTTTTTCTCTCCAGATCAAGGATTTCAAAAAGAAAGTGTGTGCACAAATGCATAGCACCTCTCTTACTGTTCTTGTTTCCTTGAACTCAGTTATTATAAATGTTTTTTAGTCATTGTGTCTTCAGCTTAGTAGGTTTTCTAAAGATTTCCTTATCCTATTTATCCTATTGTTTCAGGAAAAAAACCCACCAACACACCTACTTTTTTGTCAGCTGTACTCAGCTACTGAGAAACACAGAGAAGCTTCCATTGCTAATCTGTATTCAGCATTATTTATTTGTGGCCCCTTCAAAAGCTTTCCAGGGTCATTAATGCTCAGTTGTGTAGCCACATTGCATTGCAAATCAATGAGCTTTTTTGTCTATGTGTGGATGGAAAAGGGTTGCTTTAGTCAGTGTGCTGCTGAAGATGTGGGTGCTCTCCTTGAAGCCAGACTGACTGATACAGAAGTTGGTTAAATCCTGCTGCTAAGGGCACTCATTAGAATAAAACTACAGTTTGTTCTGAGGATGATATTTACATCCTTATAAAACTTTACTTGGCTGAAACTTTGTTGGCTAGATCCTAAAAAGTGTTGGGCATCCTCATGAGGCTGTAACAACTCATGTGAATACCATTACTTTATTTAAATATTTGGTATGAAAACATTTGTGAGAGCATTGTGGAAACTTTCTGTGTACATCAAACTGGCAGCAGAAACAAAATCATGCATTTGATTTACAGAAAAAAAAAAAAGAAAAGAAAAAACAAACCCCGAAACATGCCCTGAGGCAATGTTATGAGAATATTTTCATGGCCCTAGACCCTGCAGAGGATTATAACGAGGGAGCACAGTCCTTCCTGTTCCTGCCTCTGATCAGAAGCTGCTCTGCTGCTCAGGCTCCCCTGTCAGGCAGCCTCCTCTGTGGGCAGCTGGAGATGCTCTGCAGCCCCACTCTGCCTCCCAAAGCTGGGCCTGCAAAGCACCCTGAGAATAAGCTGGGTAAAAGGGCTGGGTGAGTGATGGTGTGTTAGAAGGGGAATGTGAACTGTCTGTTTTGATTCTAAAAATACCTCTGTCATATGCAGCCTTGCCTGTGGGACTCACAGGGCCAATGTGTATGTGTGCTGAACCCGTTTTATGCAAGACAGACGGTTGGATTTCCAGCAAATGGTTTTTTCCAGAACACGTTGTTTCCTACTGGTTTAGGAGCTGAAGGATGCAATAGCTTCATAGTCAGGTAAATATTTCTCATGTATGCACAGCATACCATGATTTTTGGAGATAGAGCTATTTGTGCCTCCTGTGTTTTCTGCAGGAGGCATAATATTTAACAGTCTGTCTTCAAAACCATCAGCTAGTACCCTCCTGAACCTTACACAACATTACAGCATACTTTTTTTAAGCAACTCAACCTCTGAAAATGTAGGTAATGCCAGAATTATGGATGTTCATACCATAGCAGAGAGATTTCCACCTCCACTTTCTCAGTTTGGCAGGAGAAGTATTCCCTAATTTGTCTGGTGTGATGAAAGCTGCCTCATCTCTTCTTCAGGCTTCTGAAACCAGTGCCTGTTAAAGAGCAAAACATGTTATGGGGCTAAAGATTTGGTGGTGACATGAGCCTGTTGTTTTGAAATAGTTTTTCTTTTATGCAGCTGTAATTATTGTTGGTCCATATTAGTCTGGTACCAGCATTTCCCAAATGTGACAAATGGCAATGGTGAGGGAACACCATTTTGCTCTTCACTCATGAGCAACTAGTCACATCCTGAGAGGTCTTGTAACTTATAGATCTTCTGATTGATGTTACACTGAATAAATAGGGATTTGCTGCATCCCAGTAGTGATAAGGGCAGCTCAAATCCCTGGCTGTTTTAAAATGCACCTCATTTCTACTGGAAATGGAGAATTTAATGAAATTGTTTAGCAGATGAAGCATTATAGAGATCCCTTTAGATAAAATGAATGGCTTTAGCTAATGCTGTTCTTCCAAGATGGAAGGGAGCAAGTATATCACAAAGCATCATGTTTAATCTCATCATTTTCCTGTACTAAAGGCTTTCATGAGTTATTAGGTGAAGCTATTTGAGTGGAAAACATGTACATAACAGATGAGTATTTCACTCAAGTATGATATTTAAGGGTTTGAGAGACACTGTTACTTATGATCCTGACCAAAATGATGGATGCACTCAAATGAGTTAAGCTGAAGCCACTGTTATATGAGTCACCCACCAAAATCCAATCATGTTGGAAATGGGGGAAATGTGTAGAATGTGAGAATTACTGTGTGCTTGAAAATATGAAAATAATCTTATGAGCATGTTTTTCTGTAGCACTGCAAGAGCCTTTTCAGTGTCAGAGAGAAAATACAACTTCCTTGGAACAGCTGGGAAAGCAAGACAGAGTACTGGGCTATTTTTTGGAAAGCTGCAAAATCCACATTTTGGATTTGGCAAATGTGACATTGTCTTTATTTTTGCACCAGCTCCAGCAGGTCAATGCATTGTCCTTATTTTTGCACCAGCTCTGGCAGGTCAGTGCACCAGCCTGGCCTGTCCTGCCTCTGTGTGCCCCGTGGGGAATGAATGGGAGCCGGTGACTCGCGGCAGCAGAGGATAAATGGGAGCTGCATGGGAGGGTGCTGGGAACATGCCCACAGCTGAGCTCAGCATATGGAGCTGTGGCAGTGTACACAAACCTGTCTGCACGCTGAGGGATGCAGGTTATTAAAGCAAGCCATTAGTAGGAGCTGCCGTGTTTGATTAATTTAATAACAGACTGAGCAAAACGTATGGGAGTGTATGCAAAGATACGTACTTTGACAGAGGCTGTATGTAGATCCCAAGGCTTTTACAGTCTGAAATCTATTACTACTTTGATTAAAATGATCTGTGGAGCAGGTGAGGAATACATCAGGACCACTCTTACAGGAGAAACAACACCACAATGTATATAAAGCAGTTGTGATTCAGTTTCTGTTCTTTTCCGATTTTTTTTATATGCACTTATATTGATATGAAAATAAAATATAGGTTTGTAGATTCCTCTTAACATTATACTTCTCTTCTCCTCCCCTGCCTTTGCAGCACCTGGTTTATTTGCAGTGATAGACAATTTTGCTGTAAGTAGAAGAAAGCAAAGTAGGTGGACCCACTGCTGCCTGACAATGCCAGGAGACAAAGGTAAAGAATCATGTTTTATCTTACCTGCCACACCTGATCATGGCCTTTTTTTTTTTTTTTTTTTAAACTATGAACTATTTCTGCAGTGCTTCCCCACAAGTTTTTTCGGGATTATAGTGTCTCCATGATGATACTGTTTTGTAAAAACCATTCTCCCTTCTCCCAATTCTTTTTCCAGTGAAGTATAAGTTTTGGCTCTTAAGGTTAAACCTGTGTTGCATTTGAAGAGCACAAAATTATTCTCTCCTTGTTAAAGCCCTCTGATCACAACACTAAGTGGGGTAGAAGCTCTTGTCTGATAGCAAAGCTAATTTTGTTTCATTGATGACAACAAGCACCATATTTACAGTGGTTTGATTATTGCATGACATCATTCTAGGGTAGCTTAAAATATATCTAGTGTAGATGTAGGTTGATGTTAGACGTGGGAGGTCAGAGCCAAGGAGTGGGTGGCATGCCTGAGATTTTTTTTGTTGATTCAGTCATCTAAAAGCAGACCATCTCCAGCACCTCCTTCCACAGATTCTTGCCTCTCCAGAGCTTCCTATGATGGACAAGTTTCTTCTTTGTACCTCACATTTTCTTTGGAATGACTGATTTTGTAGTATTTTACCATTAAATTATTTGTTTGCTTGTGGTTTAACACAATTATAATATATACAGGGCAAAAATATAGACTGAACAGCTGACAGAAATGGATGTAGAGTATCAGTTATATAAATCTTAGAAGAATCATAGGATGGCTTGAATTGGAAGGGACCTTAAAGTTCATCTAGTTCTAAACCCCCTGCCAATGGCAGGGGCACCTTCCACCAGACCAGGTTGCTTAAAGCAGTGCCAGCTGATGTGCAGCAGCAACCCTCTCCTGGTTTTATTCTGAGGGAAAAGCAGAATATTGTTGCAGAGGTTTCCTGCTTCTTTTTAATGAAGAAGATCCAGGTTTTGCGCTTTGTGGCTCTGGGATGTGAGACAAGTATAAACAGTTTAACCAGAGAAGAGCAAAAAAAGTACTTCTGTTGCCCTGGGAGGATCCAAATTAAAATAGGATTTTGGAAATCTCAGGCTAAAAAAAGCTGTACCTGATCCACTTAGGAATCATAGTCTGTATCAGGATTCATAGGTTTTAACATAGTTCCTCCTTTTATAATTTGGTTGCCTGGGGTTTTGTGGGAACAATACTTTGGATTTACAACTCATAAAAAAGTTATGTGATATTTTGGTTTATTTTTCTTTTAAGGAATGCTGTAGAACAGATTGATCTTGGCTGGTTCTCCACTGGAGTCAGTGGAGTTATAGCATGAGTACCAAGGTCAAAACTCAATCTTTTAACTCATTGGGATGTGAAAGTTAAGGAGCCTTTAAACTATCAAACAGAAAACAAACAAACAAAAAACCAAAAAAAACCCCCACCAAAACCAAAAAGCAAATGTCTAACGTTGATAAATGTCCTAAGGGCAGGAGTGGGGGGAAATATAAGAAAAGAGCAATAAGCTCTCCAGACCTGCCTTCCCTTGGAAAAACATTAAAGAAGAAACCCCTTTCGCCCCCCAAAAACCCCAGTGCCTACAAATAATATGTTATGAAAACTTTTCTTGCTACCAGCTGTTAACTGGATTAGAATCCTATGTCCATTTAAAGACTTAATTGCAAACCTCCTAAACTTTATTGCCAACCCCTGGACCCAGGACCAGGTTTAATTTTGGAAGCCTCTTCTGTATCCAGGGTCAAACAGGTGGAAGGGGATGAAGAACAGGAGACTGGGAATTTTGGCAATTCAGGAAATCAGGCAATTGGAGTCAGCAAAAGCAGCTTCTACAGTGTTGGCTACAGAAGGATTCAGGTCTGCTCTTCATGGTCTGTGTGACTGTGACTTCTCAATGTGGCCTGCATGGGAGGGGAAGTTAAATGCTTGCAGAAGGCCTTGTTCGGCACATCCCTGTAGACAATTCTGAGGTGAAAAGCCATCCAGGCTTAGCATTTCAAGGTATTCCTCATTCCTGAGGGCACTGATCTTATAATGGTAAATCTCTGTATGGAGACAGCTGGAAGATTCAACATTAAAAGTGATGCTTATTGGTCTGAGGGGGTTCCTGTCAACTTGCCTACTGTAGAAACAGAGAGATAATGGGAACTTTTTCAGCTGTTGCATAAAATCACAGGCCTAGGAAAGACAGGTGACATTAATAATATGTACAAAAATAATAATGACCCCCAGTATAGAAAGAAGACTAGACCAATCCCTCTTGTATTTGCATGGAATGTTAGTGGCATTCTTGCCATCTAGCCACTCTGGGTTTGCAAAGGCAGTATTTTGACAGTAGCTAAGGATCAGTATTTAAGTGAAAACTTAAACGGTGCCTCATTTTTTTCCCCTTTTGCCTTTTTGTAGACAAACTAGTCACAGCATAAAAGCAGGTTGTGGGAAGGTTTGGCACTTTTGTTGTTCTGTTTCTGTGTAAAATAAAGCCATCGCTGTATGAAGTGTGTACACAACACAGCAAAACAAAGGACCTCTAGAAAAACAAAATCAAGTGATTTGTGAGTAACAGCTTGGCTTTGAAAAACTTTTGAAAATGTCTGAGTCATCCTTGATTTTGCCTGTCAAATCTCTGGCACCAGGAAACATTAATGATTATATTTGTTATGCGTTTTCTCCAGGCGTTTAATTTGTTTTGTCACTTTGGCTTTTGTTACATTTTATCTCTTTCGTGTTTCTTTCCAACTTTATGGCCAACTCAAACATGAGATTATTGCTGTGGGGATCTGGCACAGATGGTTCAAACCCTGGGCTGAGCACACGGCTGCAAGGCTTGTGGCGAAGGCTGAGACGAGGAAGTCTCGCTCGCAGGCAGCACAGCATTTGCTGAGCCACTCCATGGAAGCTTCTCCCTCCCTCTGGCCATATGTATCCCAGCCCTTTTGCTCAGTCCCGGGGAGAGCAGGACGGGAAGCTGAGCCTCCTCCGTGTGCTTTGTCCTTGGATATCCTGCCTCGCTTTGCCAGTACAGTGTGCAGTTCTTTCCCACCCTCCTGGGTGGTTCTGATGAGAAACCACCCCTTAATGTGAGGGCAAGGGATGGGCTCTGTATTTCTGCCTGTTTTACTATCAAATGCTTGGGAATACAGCTGGCAGGACTGACTCTCTTGGCAGAGGAAGGTACCACTTTTCCAGCACATACAAGGCACAGTCCATTCCAGGCCTCAGGGGGAAGTTTGCACGGGGCACTTGTGTTTTCATAAAAAACATTTATGCTTTATCATGTGGCTTTTATATAATTGAAAAAACGCCCCACATAATTTAAAAATCACAAGATTCATACAGCTTTCTGCACTGGGAAGGTTGTTTATTTTGTGAAGCAAGCTGCTGAAATAAAGTCCTGCTGAAGAGGGAAGGAGAAACATTTGCTTTTTTCACTGCAACTTTGCCTGCTGTTCTCAGTTATTATCTGCAAAGTTGTGAAATTCAGTGATATCGTTTCAGTCATCTCTTGGCTGCAGGAAATGTGTAATTTGGAGATATAAAGAACTATGAATTTGTTGAAAAGTTAAGTATCAGCCATATGAATGTTATGTTTTTATACAATTTGTGCTGGCTTTATTGCAGCCAGAGATGTACTCGGTTTTATGGGGCTCCCACAGAGATCGATTAACATTTCTTTAATTATTAAAACAAAAACCAATGTGGGAGGGTACTGAAGAGTTTCTAAAAGAGCAAAAAGCTCCAAGAAATAGTCTACATATTTATTTCCTCTTAGAGACACTAACATCTTGTTGAAGTCACTGGGCAGTTTGGCTTCCATAGACTGATGCAGGAAATGTGCTGAACTAGTTTATGAGCATTAACCCAAGTTTGACCTAAGAAAACACGAAAATTATGTTGAAGCCACCCATTATTTTTCTTGGTAAGATTTTTGAGGAAATACTTTTCCAGTTCTGAACAGTCAGGTTCTTTATTTTAGCAGGGTTTTTTGGAGGACAGGGTAGGTGCAGACTCTTCTGCTCGCTGTGGCTGAGCTAGTTGTAAGATGCCAACACATGGCACAGTCTTTTGGCAATAAGCTGTTTGGAAAAAAGTATCAGGAAATATTATCTGTCAGGAAAATAAAACAAAGCAAATTGCAGCTGTGCATAACAGTATAATGCCTCAGAATTTAAATATGAGATAAAACTCCTCCCTGTTCCTGTCCTTGCATTGTTCCCATGCTATTGTTAGTACAAATTCTGGAGTAGACGAAGCAAACATCTATGAGTGTCTATTAATGTGTATATATTTTTATCTAATGTGTATATATTATATTTGAGATTTTGTAACTCTCTGCATTACTACATGTCATTGAAGCCACAGCAAAGTGTCCTGAGACAATCTCAGTTTAAGACTCTTTGTGCCACCTCAGTTTGTTTCTGTTCCAGGGCTTCTCTTTTAAGCTAGAGTGGTACCCTGAGCCCGGTTCAACCCACAGACAGCTGTACCAGCACAGCTGGTGGTGTGGACTGCTAGTTAGTCAAAGAAACCCACTTGTTTTGAGCCAATAAGCCTTTTTAGCTACCCAGCATTTCATGATATGAAACAATCTGAGGGAATTATCTCAATATTGCATTAATCATTAATATATTCAAAGCTGCATTTACTCCAAAATAAAGTCAGTGTCATGTATAAAGCCCGTTCAAAGGGCAGACATGGGTGCTGAGCAGCCAAGAGCCCACTGCAGGCCTCCTGTGCCTTGAGGAGCTGCAGCACTGGCAGCACTCAAAAGTGATGGTTCACACAGGGCAGTAAATGAACAATGATTCAGCCAACAACCTTTTGAGAAAATGTTATGGGGCAAAAATATATGGTTTAGGTAAATACCACCACACAAATATCCACTATCCATACATTACACAGGTTTGCAGCAGACACTTGGATGAGTGCAGCCTAATTTAATCTGACCTGTAGGCAGTAGATTCTGTTCTTTTGGTGAACTGGATAATAATATAATGGCAAAAATGTCCTTTAATGGTAAGCATACATTCAGAGTTGTACATGTAAAAAGTATTGTATGTATCTGGAAAACATTAAATTGGAAGCACTCGGAAAGTATATGATTGTCTGAAATGTGAACTTCCAGCAAGTTGTCCTTTAAATAGTCAGAACATTTTTCCTCTTTTGTTCCTCTTTTGGTTTTGGTGATTTTTAGTGCTTCCATGAATTTCAGATGAAGTCTGCTTAAGTGGTGGACAGGTGTAACTTATCAGGTCTCAAATGGTGAATAACACAATCATTAATCACAAAGCAGAAGCCCTGGGCATGGAGTCAAAGTGCATTTTCTGCCAAGCAGTTTTCTACAGATTACTTGATAACAATATTAAGATTGATCGCCCAGTACTGATCTTTTAGGTGATATGAGCTGACCTAATTTTAAAGGGGGTTAATTTGAAATTTCACTGTAGCAAACAGAGATGTTGGCTCATGTAATGTAATTTACTAATAGGATTCAAAATAAGCACAACCTTAACCCTATTTTGGGAAGAAGGTATGACCAATTCACTTTGTCAGTCCTTTTCTGCAGGGAAGAGTCATTTTTGTATGAATCAGGTTCTCAGATATTATTACACTGAAGTGTAATACATGGGGAACAAGAAAGGTATAAAGACCTATTATATAACCAGCATAGATATAGAACAATGCCTTATCCAACCCACTCCCCAGTCTAAATAAGCAAAGAAGTGTGAAAAGAAATTGTCATCAATCCTTCTTTACAAAAGAATTCTCTCTGCCAAATCCCTGCTACAATGCATGGTGGGTTGTAAAAATCAACTGTGGGCAAAGAAATACTTGATGATCTTAAAGATCTTTTCCTGCCTAAACAATTCTGTGATTCTTTGTTCTCTTAAGTGAGTTCTTGAAATACCTGAACAATCTTGCGTATGTTTTAAATTGGGAACACGACAGAAAAATTTTAGATTAATACTTAAATTGTATTATATGATCTGATCAGAAGGTAGATTTTTCAGAGAGAGAGTGTTAAGGAGAAGATGTTGAAGTTAATTTGTAGTAGTCATAGCAACCTAGTTCTTGCTTTTTGTACCGTTCTGGTCTTACTGGATTTGAGGGGAGGGAAGAGAGAACAGGTTTTGTTGTATCGAAAGCAAAGTTTGCTCTGCTGAGACTGTGCTTTGTTCAGACCTTGCTGTAGATGTGTCACCCAGTTTCCAATTGCTCGAACATAATCGCTTCATGCCAGCAGGAGTAGCTCAGGGAAGACAATAGACCCAAAAGAGCAGTTTGGAAACCAAACCGAGGGCTGAGCAATCAACTGGGAACTCCCTGCTGTTACTTATAGGATCAATTCTGAGGAGTCTGGCTCATCCAAAACATTCAGCAAGAGATCTCAGATGCCTGAATTGTTGCAGGGATGTCCTGTGGGCCACATACCTAAAGCTTAAGCACGACAATACTGATGAGTTTAACAGAGTTCTTTTTTGGATCTACTCCAAAGTGACTTTGCTCCAGAGAATTGTCTTAATTAAGAGAGAAATCTCGCTCTCCGGAGATGGTGGTGGTTTGGAGTGTGTGAGGAGTCTGTTCCAAGTTGGAGTTGTGTTCGGTAGGTGCCTGAAGGGCTGACCTGACTGTCTCCAGCCCATCGGCTGTGACAGCACCGCCTGCCCCTCTCGCTGTTGGGCGCTCGGACGGGCTGGGTTTGTGCAGGTGAGCCTGAGCGCATCGAAATGAGAAGGGCTCTGCTGTTTTCTGGGGAGCTCTGCCTGCTCCCGCTGCTCCCCAGCTCCGTGCCAGAGCCTCTGGCTGCAGCCTGGGGGCTTGGGAAGGGCGAAGCATCCTGCGCTGGAAAGCTGCGCTCATGCTGCCACCTGCAGACGCTCAAAGGGCGCTCCAGCCCGGGCTGGGCGCAGGGGAAGGGACTGCTCTCTGCACTTCGCTTTCTCCTGGACATAACTTCAAGCATTTAATTGATAAACACCCAAGAAATTAATTGAAATATTCTTTCCTGGAATTAACACACAAATAAACTCTGCCTCAGTTAAGGGTGTGTTCTGTTAGATCAGCTGTTTCCTTCTTCTGTAATTTTTCTTTGTAATTAAGAATTGAAAACAAACAAACAAACAAATCAGAAATACCTGAGTATTTCCCAGTTAGAGAAATCAGTCTAATTTTGGTCACCACAGAAATGCAAAACTCTAAAAATTCATTTGAGAGCAAATTGCTTCAGGAAGGCAAACTATTAATTGTAAATGTATTTAAAAATATAGAAAACAGACACCCCAAGCTTCAGAAACTTTTTTTTTTAATACTACTTTAGTTTAAATGCAGTAGTTCAGGTTCTGGCAATACAAAAAGGAGTAAACCTGTTCCCTATGTGTCCCATTAGACCTATGGTCAGAAAAGACAGGATGGAAATACAGTTTTGCTCACAATTTACTGCTTCAACAACCTTTCCCTTCTTGAAATGTTGCAGGCAGGATGCTCCGAGAGCCAAATGCATACCAGAGATTTTTACCTAGTTGTCCAAATATAAACTCAAAACCAGAAACCTTGGTGGGAAATCTTGTATTTAAAATATTAAGTGGTTGGCAGTTATATTTTACATTTTAAACTCTAAAATGAGTAAATAAGCTTTTTTTATTGTTCGTAAAATAAAAATATGTTAGTGGTACAGATTATATACTGTAATTTTCAGTGTAAAATTCATACCTTAATTAGTAGAAGTGCCTTTTATAAATTGGAATTAGTTTAGTAACTGTTACTTGGAATAATATACATAACTGTTGCTCTTGTTATATGAAATGTTGGGAGTTTCCTCCTACTTGGCAAAAATTGGAAAAGTATTTTTTTAATTAATTTCATGTTTAACCTTTTTTTGATAAAGAACTTTAGATGTTCTGCTTTGTCAGGTGACTCATGCTGAATCATTTTCCAAATTACGTCAAAACAGACAAGGTCACTGTCTTCTTGACTTTTAAGACAGTTTTAATTTTAGAATGTACTTTAATATGAATAAGGAGAAAAAGCTGTTCTAAAATAGCTCATTTGAAATAGAAAACTGCATTTAAAATTTTTAATTTCGACCGCAGTGAAAATGTTTCTAAATTGATACTCACATATGAAGTTTTTTAAGCTTTGTTTAACCCCCAAGAGATTATTTTTCAGGTTTATTGCCCCTTTTCTGATTCAGAGGTTAAAGCTTTCTGTATTATACCCAACTGGTGGCATGAGCAAATGTTTTCATTTGTTTTTCTAAGAAAGACAAGCATTTTGGACCCGGGCCTGCTTTTCCCAAAACTTGAAAGAGTACTTTGCCATTTGCTAATGATCATTGCACATGACACAGTAATCCTTCTTGGATGGCTTTCCAGAAAGATAATGCCTTCTACAGGCTTTTTTAGAAGAAAAAAAGCTTTGCACTGCTGTAAACTACTTTTATCTGAGCACAGAAGGGATTTTAGGTAGGTAGCAATTCTGGGTGGTGGAGCTGCCCATTGCACTCAATAAGCAGAAGGCTGTGGCTACACTTCACTGCACAGGCAGTACTAAGGCCTTCGGATTTCTTAGTAGTTCTAAACCATTTTCAGCTGAAAAGTGTGTGTCTTTTGCACATCAGTGGTGAGTGAAATAATGCCACCACAACTGTCACAGGTGTTTTACTGTCTTCAGTACAGGAAACTTTGCCCAAGAAGAAACTACGCACCAAATCAGCTTCTGAGTCACACTGGCCTCAAAACCCTGAGTTGAGCCAATTTGTTTTCCTCTGTGCCAGCCCATGGGTGCCCCACGGAGTCTGGCTACAGCCCCTGGCCCAGCTGGGTTGCCAGTCCCTGTGCCCCCAACACAAGTGCTCAGGGAGGCTGACTTCAAACCTCCTCTCCCGGACCCTCCCTTGCAGGAGGGCTTGAAGCCTTCTCCTCCAAGCCAAGCAGTTGTTGCCTGGGCTGAAAGATTTCTGCAATGGAGCTGCTTCTGAAGATGAGTAATTTTTCTCTAGTGGAAGGTATGGATTCCTCTCTGGAAGAGCAGTCAACAGGTGTGGCTTTGTGGGCAGAGAGTAACAGATTGTTAACTCATTTCACTGTCATCTCTTATCCCCTTCCCTCTCTAACTTGCACCCACTGGCATTTCTGTGGCTAAGTAAAGAAGGCTGGGACAGAATCTGAGCCTCCCTGTGAGGTGCCAGCCATGCCTCCAGGGGGAGGCCCTCAGTGGCAGCCTAGAGTGAGCAGATACAGAGAAAAAATGCTGACTTTTGGCCTCTGAGCCCCTTGCCTCAGTGATGCTCTGCACACAGGCTTTAGTGTTTAGTTGGGCTTTTATGTTTTGGGGGGCTTGTGCATTTTTGTTTAGTTGGGGGGGGGGTTTGTGTGTGTTTTGTTTTTGGTTTTGTTTTCGGTTTTTTTCACGTACACACAGATGTCTTTGCTTCCAGTGCCATCTAGTGGGATGTCGTTTTATTTCTTTAGGAGTTGATGCTCCAGTACAGACATTTCCAGCCTGTGCATGTGCTGACGTTGATTCTTTTCTGTACACTGCTGTGTCCTTCAATAATGATCCACTTACAGATATCTGTCCTTTCTGACGTTTAAGGTGCATATAAACTAGAATTTGAAACATGTCATACAAAAGTATAGGACTATATGTTTACAAGTAGATTGATTGACAAATATTTTGCTTTTCCTTTAATCACAGAATATGCTGAGTTGGAAGGGACTCAATAAGGACAATCAAGTCTAACCCTTAGCCCTGCACAGGACCATCCCCAAGAGTCACACCATGTGGCTGAGAGTGTTGTACAAATGTTTCCTGAACTCTGTGACCACTGCCCCGGGAAATCTGTTCCAGTGTCCAGCCACCCTCTGGGTAAAGAACTTTTTTATAATATCCGACCTAAACCTCCCCTGACACAACTTCAGGCCTTTCCCTTGGGCCCTGTCCCTGGTCACCACAGAGCAGAGATCAGCACTTGTCCCTCTTCTTCCCCTCATGGCTTCTGGGAGAGTACATAAGTGTTTTAACCATTCTAAACAGTTCAGCTGCTTGTTTGCATTTGGAAGTACTATTCCCATACTTCTGCATCTTTTTCTCAGTGTGTTTTCTTTATGTAAGTGGTATAAAAATTGTATTCTGCCTTTCATAACACTTGATTTACTTTGAACTCATGACGTAGTTATAGTTTATTATCTAATCCTTTCTTTTCTTTCCTTATAACTTATAATCTAACTCCTTCTTTTCTTTTCCAGATGGTTTTCTCACTGCTCCAATGGGCTTAAAGGTACTGTAAGTAAAAAACATCTTCTATTGTTCTTTGGCCTTCTGACTTATGTTGATGAAGTAATATGTGATACCTTGAGCTTTATGGGTAAAGTGTAGATTTGTTATTTATGTTTTTTTAATCTGTTTACCCAAATCCCTTGGCTTAATGCTCATAAAGATACAGAAAAAGTATAAATCCTACCCCTAGCCTCATTAGTCCTATGTGGGGAGGTTACTTAAGGAGACTTTGTGGATGTGCTACTGGCTACTCCAATATATTGTCCTCACTTTCCCTCCTTAGGCGCTGTATGGTAGTTTTGAGACCCCTTGCTCTGCTGACTTGAGTCCTGAGCTGTTCAGAGACAAGGGCACACTGCCTCTCTGCAGGTGATGCTCACTGCTTCCCCAAAGTTAGATAGTGCTGCTGGAATGGAATGCTAGAGCTAGAATGCTCTGGAAATATTCTTTTAAGTCTAACCCTGGCACCAGTCCTGCCCAGTCCGGTTTTACAGTCAGTACTAGTGGAACAACCATGGCTGAGGCACTGGTGTTTTCTGTATAGACTGAATCACACCACCTTCTCTGTGCCAGCTCAGCCACTACAGGCACAGAGAGGAGAGGAGATTTTGGCAGCATCATCCAGGTCTTCAAGTGGGAAGGAGAGCACTGCTTGGAAAGGTTCTGGGATGTAGCCATGTGCCCTGTTTGCCCTTTTTCTTTATATGCATGTGCTCCCCCTCTCCCTTTTCAGATAAAAGGCATTTCAGGTAAGGCTGGTTTGGTACACACCGTGCTGCTTTGGGATACTTTCTGCATTTGGGCCTTGAGTGGGTGAGTGTTTAAGGTTCCTGGTGACTTCCAGTCTGAATGGTGAGCACCATGAGTGTGGCTGTTTACCACATCTGGGGATTCACAGTCCTACCTGTTGTGCCTAAACCCAGAACTCTGATGGGCCCCAAAAGGCACATGTTCTACTGGGCCTGCAGACCTTCCCTGTAGGGCATTGTCTCATGGAGTGTCCAAAGCTCACAGAGAGCTCTTGAGTTGGCACTGTCGTGACTCTGGTGATTGTGACGGCCTTGGGGCTGAGCTCGTGAAAGGCACTAAAGGGGTATCTGGCACAATGGAGGGGGCATGCAGAGCTTTTTTGCCTTCTCAGATGTTGCCATGCACAGAGCCCTCAGAGACATCAGTCAGGGCTGTCCTTAGGCAGGTGCTGGCAGTGCCACTATTGGTTCACACAGTGCAGTGAGAGGGGTGGTGAAAAATGCTTATCATGTCTGGAAACAGCCTTTGGTCTTTCTTTGAAATGTACATCAAGTTTATATTTTGAAAGACCCATTTCAAAATATCCTGCCATGGCAAGAACACAAACTGTGAGTTATGAGAGGCTTAATTTCTCCTACTTGTGCAAATGTGGCATGTAAACAGAAAGGGAAGGCATTCCTGCCTCAGTGCTTGCAAGTTTATTACTGAGGGCAGAGTAACTGATGTTCCTGAGAACTTCTGTGAAAGATGATAATGCAGAGCTTCAATTGTTTCACATTTTAGATGCATTAGGTTATCTAGACTACATGTGAAAAATGTCATTGCCTACCCAGCAGCTAATGTGCCCATCACTTACAGCACTAACTGTTGTCTTTTGAAAACCAGAGGAGGCAAAACTCAGTATCATTCAGGTGGCCTGTAACTGCTGTGTTTGCACAATGCTATGTGAAGTGGCTGAGCTCCAAAGTTGAGTGTTGCAAAAAAGACCTTAAATGGGTTTGCACGAGAAGCAAAGAACACCAAGTGTCTTAAACTAGGTAGCAAGAGATTTTTAAGCATATTTCAATTTACTGGTAAAAGTTTCACCTCTAGTAGTTAGTATTCTGTTTCCTAGTTAAAAAAAAAAAAAAAAAAACCAAAAAAACCCCAAACCAAAAAAAACCCCCCACAAACAAAAAAAAAAAAAACCCAATAAA
>JAWWEV010000167.1:6263459-6276460 GCA_035583235.1 Hafferia zeledoni | reverse complement strand
AGAAATGGAAATGATAGTCTGCAATGACAAGGTTCAGATTTTAGCTAAGAGCTGTGCATAATTTCAGGGGTTTGCTGGGATTTTTTCCATCTCAGAAACTCAGTTTCTGTCGCTCTGATGATGGCAACTCTCTCTCAAAGGAGAGTTAGTTGATTTACTCATATTAAAAATCCCAGTTGAGGACCTACTCTGCATCTTTCTGCCATGCTGGTTGTGGTTTGGGTGTGTTTGGCCATGCAAGGCGCACCTAAAGTGAGCTCAGGCAGGTCCCCAGCAATCACTTGGCTGGTGAGCACTTAGAGGCCGTATGTTCACCGTGCTGACTTGGGTGCTCTGTGATCCCTTCCAAGGGAAAGCTGCTCAGATACAGCTTTTTGGGCCATAAGATCATGATTGCTGTCTGAAACGTCTGACATTGCATGGCTCCATAAATTCCCACAGCCACTAAAGCAGAGTTTAGAGCAGTGAGTTAGCCTGTCCTGGTGCCTCTAACAGTGGCTAAAAGGCCTGAGTGATGGTGTGGCAGTCTCTGCAGACAGAGGAACTCCCTGGCCGGGTGACCTGGTTCCAGCAGCACATGGATGCTCAGGCAGTGGGCAGTCCAGGGCAGGTGAGCAGCACTGCTGGGGTGCCCCTGCTGCTGCTGTACATGCTGACTAACCCTCCCTGAAACACCTGCTTGGAAATCCTGAGAACGTTGTCTAGTTAAGACCCAAGAGCTAAATGCCAGTGGAGATGTATTGGATCAGACTGTGTGTGTGTGTTCACTGACTGAACTCCCAGCTTGCCACCTGTGGGCACTACCTCTGCGTTCCCTCAGCCTTGTTAGGCCTTAGCATTAGGACAGAGGGGTTTTTTTGGGCACAGACTGGTCCTTTCCAGCTGCCTGCAAGATGTTACATACAGTCAGACTCCTAGAGCACTGCTGAGTGGCTCCCTCATCTCTGTGCTTTCTGTGTAATTATCAGTGACACACTCGCAGTGTCCTGAAAGAGTTTTCTAGTAGCACAAAATCTCTGTTGAAAGTTTCAAAGAATTTCAGAGTTTTTGAAAGTTCATTTTTAACAATTTTTGCTTCCATGTATCAGCAGGCTTTAAAATGTGTTCTTTTTAATAGTTTCTCTTTTATTAAAAATCAACAACAGCAGCAAAACCCACATGAAAATAATACACAGTAATTAATGTAATGTTCTTAGGTTACCCTGTGATTTCTAGAGAGCAACAAACCATTTGGTGAAGACCTTGATGCAAACAACTTCCAAGTAGAAAGAATGATTGGTTCTAGTAAAATCCACTCACTCCCAATATTCCATTATCTTGAACAGGAGTAAAATGCAAATAAGAACATGACTTGACTCCTCGTATTAAGTTTTTTTGGTGTATGTGATTGTATTAGTTGAACAGAACCTGATACAAGTGTAAAATTCATAGTAAAGATGTCTTTATTCCAAAATAATAATAATAATAATAATAATAACAATAATAATGTGTTAGCCAGACAGCTACAAAACATCTACACAAGACTTTGGTAAGAAATGTTCATGGTAGCTTTTTTTTATAATTCCACAGCAAACAAAAACAACGAAGGATATCTAAAATTGCAATGAAACAAAACTTTGTTTAACTTGTATGCCACACACACAGAGTCCTACTGTACATTTGTTAAGCCCCTAACTTTTCTTTTTTATTATGTGTAAAGCTTCTACAGGTTGTATATAAGAAAAAAAACACACACACAATGCTAAGATCTGGTAGTTGAGGTCTACAAAACTGGAGTGACATCTGTGCTTTCAGTTCAGCAGGTTTATTCAGGACATCAGAACAATAACAGTTCTTATTTTTATTGACTGATAGTGGCTATTACACTACTAGAAAGTTTACAGTAACAATGCAAGACTTCTACATATTGTATTTCAGAGCTTTTTTGTTTCTGAATAGAAAATCAACCTCTTATTTTTTCTTCATTTGTTTTTGTTTGTGTTTCTTTTTTTTTTACAAAATGTAAGAAGCTTAAATATTTCTCTTGTATCAAGTTAGAAGAAAGACAAGTGATTTGTAAAATGTTTCAACAGAAAAACAGTGTCAAAAGCTGAACCTAAGCAGGAATGATCACACATTTTTGATCCGGTGCAATCTACCTTGTCATTTCATATCCTAACAAGCTGGGAAAAATAATTTCCAATGTTCATAACTTTTATGAGCCTAAGAGAAATGACTGGAAATCACACTGAACAGCCTTCTGAGAGATAAAAAAAAAAAAAAAAAGATATATGGAAAATCAAATTAGTGAGAACTACAGAGAAGGGAATGCCAGATTGTTTTAATGGACAGTTTTGTGGGCACATTCAGAAAGAAATTGTACGTTTCTTATATACCTAAAGAGGTATTTGGACCATGTAGCCTTTGGCAATGGAAGTATTAAATGGACAAACAGCTTGATGAACTGGAAATAATGTGAAAATGAGAATACAACATTGGTTTTAATCGATTATTTGCCAAAACAGGTGTAGTTTTGCAAGAACAGCTTTACAAGTGAAAAGGGTTGATGAGATAAAATATGGTTCATGAACTTACAACAGTTTTTTTATATTCAGGAGAAACTTTCTTCTTCTGGTCCCTCTGCCCCAGGCTCTCCTAGACCCAAGCCTTCAAAACTGCTCTGTCACACATGTTATGGTCAAGGATTACTTTTCTGAGTGAATGGTTCAGCTGGGACAGGCTCTGCCAGAGCAGCTCATGGGGCAGGTGGGGTGTGGGTCTGGATGGCAGATGTAGCTCTGCCCTGGCATTGGTCACTGTAGCCCTTCTCTGCAGCTGTTTCTTCACCCAAAATATGCTCAGCTGGTCACTCCTCCAGTGTCTATGTCATTCCACTCTTTTTTTGTTGGATTTTCATTTAGGTCATAAAAGGGGAATATGCAAGGTGAGGTCACAAATTCATTAGTGAAGGATGGGACTGGTTGCTATGCTGTAATGGCAGTGCTAGAGAGACCTAAATTGCAGAATTGTTGAAGAGGCCCAAGAAGGCAAACTATCAGAATTAGTATTATAAAGTGAGCCAAGCTGTGCAAAACGTATATTGTTTGGTTTTAGCATTAAACCTTGTTGTATTCTTTTTTCTCCTGGTTTGGTTGACTGTGGGCTTGCACCCATTTACTTTAGCAGCAGCAGGAGAGGCTTAATTAATTAACACTGTGGTTGGTTCCATTATTTTCCTGGCCCTTCCTTCATTCCAAATCTGCAAGAAGCAGTACAATACATGGAGGGGGTGGGATGCAGCAGCTGTGGAAGTCCTGAGCAGCCCTTGCAGTGTTCAGTGGGGAAATGATGATGAAAACCCCACAATGTAATGCCACCAGCCCACCTGGGTGTGTCCTGTTCAGGTACAGGGGGCAGTGAGAGGATCCCCAGGGGGGTGTGGGTGGTGGAGCTGAACACACAGGGGGTTGTGGTGCAAACAGGAACGCTTAAAACCCAGGTATCAGGTTCTCAGGGTCGTGATCAAGTGTTAAAGAAGTGAGTAAATTACTTAAGGCTGGTTTAAAGAGACTATAAAATAAATTTTTCTCCACTCATTTCTCTCAAGCTTGTTTTAAGAGTTCAACATGAACAATCTTTATTTTCAGTGCATTGTTATTAATTCTGTAGAGACATAGGTGGATGCTGCTGTTCCTGGATGAAAAGATAACCCATAACCCTAACCTCTTACCTTTAATGTTTTATTGTTAAACTTAAAGGGCAACACTGTATTCCAATAATAAGTGAAGCCCAAGGGTCTTGCTGATTACACCTGATTACATATAGGGACAAGAGCTAAATTCTGCAGGAGATGGTATAAAATAGCAAATAGAATTTTCTCATCTCAGGCATTTTGTGGATGACTCAAGTGGTCAGGGAGGGCATTTAACCTGGCTAGTACACCTACAGTTTAGTAATTTTTAGATTATTCTATACTCTGAGTAAAAAAACCTCATAAATGACACTGCTGCAAATGTATTCTTGTGTCAAGCTGTAACTACCTTTGTAAGAGGCTGTCATTGTTTCATTTCAGAGGCTCCCTCCCCTTTGTTTGTTGTAAGGGGTACAGGAGAACCTGCCTTACCCTTTCTCTACCATCTTTTGTTATATTTCAAATCTATTTCGCTCTGTGATTAACATCCTCATGAAGCTGAAGCTAATGTTTTAGTGACTCTCATGTGGAACACTTTCTGTGACACAGCTGTTGCACCTCTCTGGACCAATTTCTATTAGTTCTCTATCCATTTTGAGAGGCAGTGGATAGACCCAGAACAGGAGTGTGGAATCTAAATATATTATGACCTTCACACATTTCTTTGTGTGCTGTTTACCTGTGACTGTGTAGTGGTCAGACATCACTACTGAGCTGCACAAATTGTTTCCTTTGGAAGTTTTAAAGAAACAAAGACCATTTTGCATGGACCACAGCATCCATATGATGAAAAGTATTTAGGATTGTTATTATTATTACTATTATTATTATTATTATAACTATCAGTTTAACCCAACAGTGTAAAAAGATAGACATGCACCTTTAATATTACTGAACCAGCATTACTGAAATTACTCCTTGGCATAGTTGTGTAATCATGTAGGCACTGCTTTGGATTTTCAAAATCAAATCAAGAGAGAAATCCTCCCTCACATGAAATGTGTCACTTTAACTTAGTTATGTTAATATGCATGCATCCCATGTCTTTACAAGTAGTATTTCTATATGGCTATTCCATGTCCACAGATATGTCTGTATTTTAGTTAAATAACTCATGATGATTTATTCTTTTTATGCATTAAGGGCTGGCTGGAGTACCAAAGATTTACTCTCAGCATAAATCTGTGAGGAAACATTTATAAAATATTTTTCTTGCACCAGCAAGACTAAAAAGCAAACCACACTGCAAAAAATGAAAACTAATATACACTTTGTAATTTTTTTTGTTGTTTTTTAAAAACCAAACCAAGGTTGACTTTCCATTTAGCTCAGAGTGCATCACTTGGAACCTGGTGTTTTGTTAACAAGGATGAACATTACATGCTCTTAGCTCCTTTTTGTCTTTGCAACTACTAAACTGTGTGCTTTTGGACCTCTTCTTTACCATCATGTAGCGTTCCTGAATTCCACCTCCACAGAGTGTAGAACATTCTGTCCAAGCAGTCCATGGTTTCAGCCTACAAACTGAAAAAGTAAGTGATTGGATTAATTTTTTTAGTAGTAGAACCACCTGTTCATTATAATCAAGGTGAATTTGTTAACCATTGGGGAAAAAAAGTATTAAAAAAGAAATTTACTGTCTATATTATCTACATTATAAGAGCCAAATAAAACTAACAAATTGTAAAATGTCAGACAAGCATGAACCACAACTTAGCAGCAATTCCTATCCAGATAATGTAAACTCCAGCACAAGGTATTATGTTTTGTTGATTTGAGGAATCAGTGCTTGATAATATTGTCCCCCACTGAAAAAGCAGCATGAGCAGATCTCTTGGAGCAGTCTGAGTCTGAATCAGATAATTGAGGTGGAAATTAATTCAGTTTTGGAATTCAGCACTGGATTCAGGAACAATTATTTTTAAAGTTAAAGGCAACTGGATGTAAAGATTATCACCCAGATCTGCAGAAACTGTAATCGTTTGCCAGGTCTAAATTTTAGTTTTTTTCACATTCCATACTTTTGTGTGGAGTAGCTAAAACATTTTTTTTGGTGATGGGACATGGACAGATGTGAGCCTTTCTCCAGGGTGCACTTATGTCACACTTTAACACTATTGCACAGGTTTTTGGTGACAGACAAACACTGAAAGGGGCTATTTTATTGCTAAAACTTTCCCTGGACTGAAATGCTGTTCTTGCAGCATTCAGAGGAGCTGCTCACAGACTCCTGCCATGCAGAACAGACAAAGAGCCCTGACCACACTGGGAAAGGTTTCCCTCTCACCTGGATATTGCTCACTGTCTATGTTCTTTTTCGCTTGTTCGCTCCTCCGTTTCTCCCGCGCCTCTTTCCAGCGCCGTTTCTCCATCCCTGCGCCTCGCAGGCATTTCCTGACTCGACACTTGGAGCGTTGCACGGTCTCTGGGCACGCTGTTCCCCCAAACTGGGGCTCAATTTTAATCATTCTTGTCCTGATCATATGGCCCTTCCCACACGAGGTATTGCACTCGGACCACTGGGACCACTCTGTCAGTTCACAGTCGATGGCTGTGAGGAATAACAAACATGTCACAAAAGCCTTGAAATCTAAACATCAGGTCAAGAAACAAACAGATGTGCCTGATGAGTTTTTACACCCTAAATACACAAACACAACTTAAGCCTCCAGTCTTCTCAGCAAATGTTTTGAGGCTGCACATGAAAATTTTCTGAGTCCATTCCTAGCAGAGTTATCATTTGACACTTTCTTCAATTTCTTCTTCCAGAGTGGTGCTGGCAGAGCACTAAAATTACAAAGAACATATAAATAATTCTCCTGTGCCTTCTTCAATTTTCTCACCCATATGTCTGTTTTGTAATGAAAAGCTGTTGAAAATTGAGTTTTATTTAAAAAGAATTTGCTGCCTCTGAAACCTAAGCCTTGCTTTCTGGCAGTGTTATGCAATAAGCCATAATCACTGATACCATTATATCTTAGAAGTTTTCATCTTTCAGCACTGCTTAACACTTACAGCCCCAGTGAATAATAATCAAAATGATATTTCACATCATTTAAGAAAAGCTGAATGAGCAATTACAATGTAAAAGCCTTTTTAACCAACACTTTCTGTAAAAAATAATGTAATTTGTGATAAAACCTCATAAACCAGCTGGCAACAGGATGCTAAAGGCAATCATATCTCATTCATTCAGCAGCACCTTAGGCTATCACCCTTCACAAAGACTGAAAGGGAACTAGAAATTTGCACTACTCAAGAAGTGGGGGATTTTAATGGAGTAAGGTAAAAAACCAAATCATTGCAGCTGTCTCCACACCATCCACTGGCTCAGATGATATTGCAGGTTGCAAAGTGATACAGATGTATCAAAGACAGAGAAAGCCTCTTTTGTGTTCTTTGTGTGAGCTAAAAGAATCCATCCCACACCTGACTTTAACTCTTATCTTCCTTCCTAGCACGCATTCTGCATTTGAGTAAAAAATAGGTTTTATAATTCTGACTTATTTACTATTGGGAAGCCCACAGTTGTCTGATGTTGTAGCGTGTTCAATATGCAGAACTGTGCACCCCCAGCAATATTGATCACCAGCACAGGGCTAAGACAAGCTGAATTTACAACACGTTCATATTCCAGCTCTCAGTTGCTGAAAGTCTATAATAATAATAATAATAACAGTAACTTTTTAAACAATGCACAGTTGGTATCCCTCCCATCTAAGAAGTGATGCTAACAAACAGTGATAGAGTTTTGCCCCTAGGTTGTTACACTTGTAATCAGCCCCTGTCCCCAGGAGTTCCCACACTCACGGCATTCGGGCAGCATGCACTTCTCTGCCTGCTCCAGCTCCTCGTTGCAGTCCCCAAGCTCAGCTGCAGATTTCAGCATCCTTTGCCGGGTTCTCATTCCCTTCCCACAGGTTACACTGCAGTCACTCCATTCAGACCAAGGAGAAAGCAGACAGGGGATGGTATCTGATATGAAAATAAGAAGGTAATGAATTCTTGCTATAAATAAATTATGAAGGTATAAGTTTTGAGAGTAATACAGGTGGAAAATGTACTATGTTTTATCTGTCATCAGCCAATTATACTTTCTTGTCACAAGCTAAATGATGTTGCTGAAGAAGCTCAGAAAACACTATATTAAATTGAAAGGTTTGCTTGATTTTAATATCTTTTCTTTGCTATCTTTTTCTATAGCTTATTTGTATCTGCAGAGTCCCAGTGCATCTGAGGAATAAATACTTTAAGAAGCTATGTTTCAATCATAATTCATACAAAAAAACCTCCTGGCTTGTTGCATAGTGAACAGGACTGGAAGCCAAATTAATTTAGTCCAAAAATGTGAAACTTCCATATTTTATCTATTTTATCTACCAAAAATATTTTTAAACTTAAACTTATCTCTGTCTTTGATGAAAACCTTAACATTTCTTAAGAATTAAAAACAGTATTACTAATGACAGTAAGGGTGAGACTGGCTGACTGCACAGAAGGAGCACCTCGATTTCTGAACTGTTCACAAACTAAATGGAGGGAGCACTGTTTTATTTGTTTTATTCTAGCTGTATGACTAAATATACCTTCAGGTTAAGTATGGCTTGCCGATATACACACCACTATGTGGGTCACACAGTAACTGAAGACTTTTTTACTGATGCTCTCATCCTAATGGTGAATGCAGTACTTAATTCACATTCCCTAAGAGACCTAATTTTAAGGAGAATGAGAAAAAGTGACTGCTTGCAGTTTAGCTGTGATCTTTGTGTGCTGGAACAATGTGTCAGAAATGAGGCCTCTGTAGCAGAGATAAACTCCCAGACACTCACGGCATTCAGGCATCATGCATTTCTCTGCCTCTGTAGTTTCTGCCTTGCACATGGATCCATCAGCAGGAGTCATCTTGATCATCCTGTGCCGTCTCTTCATCCCTGTGCCACAGCTAGCACTGCATTCATCCCACTCTCCCCATTCCGTGACAAGGCAGCTGCTGGGAGCTATTCAAAGTGGAAAGAGAAAACTGTTCATAAGTTCAGCTCATACAAAAAGTGGTTTGGGCAGTGCTCCTGTTACTGGCTGGATTTTATAATGCCAAATAAAATACTTACAGCATTCCTCATTTACAATACATTTCTCAGTCTCTTCAGTAGGCACTTTGCACATGGAGCCATCCTCAGGGAACTGTTTTACATATCTCTCCCTAGATCTCGTTCCCATTCCACAGGAAACACTACAGGGGGACCATGTAATCCAATCAGACATCATGCAAGTGGAACCATCTAAAATACAGAGAACCATTTCAATTGCAAGTATTGACAGAATTGCTGATAAATCTGTGGCTGCCCATTTGTGTGCAGCATTACTTTTATACTGTCTTTCACACTGTCCTCTCCTCTGTTGCTTCCTTTACTCCTTTCCTTTATACTCTGTGTTCTTCATGCACTGGCTCAGCTGAAATGCAGATTTGCCCACAGACAGCTTCGATTTGAGTTCTTCATCAATTATCCTCTGTTTGCCATAACTGAAGCCATACTACAGCAACCAACAGCCTTAAGAACTTTAAAGGAAGAGAAAACCCTACAAGGTGTTCTTGCCCTCCACCGTTTCATTCCTGATTACCTTCATCACTGCAGCCTGGCCCCATGCATGGCTGAAAATCTTGGGTATCTGGGCAGGGCACACTGAGGTCCAGCTGAGCTTTAAGCATTCTCTGCCTCATCCTCTTCCCCTTTTCACAAGTGGAAGAGCTGCAGGCTGACCATGGGGACCAGTTTGAATATATGCAGGTCTCAGGGGTATCATCTAAAAAGTAAGGAAAGGCATTGAATGTTAGTCTCCCATTTTCTCTCCTTTACTTGGCTGATGATTACTTTAGATTCTAATAGGATACATTCTTTCTTTCTGCATTCTATCTTCTCCTTTTTAGCTCAGATGAAAAAAGAATTACCAATTGCCAAGTTTCATTAAAAACAATTTTTATTTGAACCCCAAAAGGCTTCTCTCTTTTCTCACCTATATTGTTATTGTCATTTTCTAGGTATATATGCAATTTCTTTGCTATATAAGGGAAGGCTAATAGTAGACAGCAGCAGAGATGAAAACCTAAACCACTTTTTGACACTAGGCAGAATTTTTGCTCCTGAGTCCGTTTTGTTCCTTATCTACAAATGACAGTGGAGAATGAAACAAAATATAAATTAGTACTGCACAAACTAATTTAAAATGTACCTTCTTCTTTTTCCTCTGGTGCTAGATCTGCCACAATATCATCTATGTTATCAGGAACGATATTGCATTGCTCCCCCTGCAAAAAAATGATGGTGGAGATTGAATACAGCAAAACTTATACATGAATGCAGAGAGAGGGGCTAAACCACTATACTGTGAGACACTACTGCATCTGCAGCACCTTTTTCTCTTCCACTTCCTAGGCGTACTTGAAGAAAATCCCCAATTAGGCAGGTGCAATAATTATTAGAAGTAGGAGAACTAATACCTTAAGACAGTTTTATTTTTTTCTGATACTAGCTCTGTTGTGAGTAGGTTAAATAGTGTAGATTTGGAGGGAAAGGGGAGGAATGATTGATTTTTTTTTGGTTTATGAAGTGGGGGTTTTTGCTTGCTTGAGAATTTAACCTGTATGTTATACCTTGCGTGCAATTCTCTCGATGACAACTCTGGCTACCAGCTTGATGGATCCTCCTTCTGGATCATAAAATGGACTTTGGGGATGATCTAAGCTTGTAAGAGGTCTGATCTTCTCCTGAGGCACTGTAGGTTTGTTAGGAGACTGCAATTAGAGAGAAACAGAATGTTAACAAAGAAACTAACAATGAATTATACAATTAGTCTGCTGAAATTAAAACTCTGAAATGATAAATTACATAGTTCCAATGTAAGATGAACTTAGTGCATTCACACTTAATAGTACATTCATACTTACTGGTAGGGGATTTTTTTGTTGGTTTGGTTTTTCTGTTTTGTTGGTGGTGGTCTTGTGTGTTTGTTTTTGGGGTTTTGTTTTGCTTTGTCAGGAAGCACTTCTCTAATACTTCATGATTCAGGCCTGAAACTGGGTTCACAATAAGATGCATGCCTTGTTGTGTGGTTAAATAACTACATTAATAAAAAAGTAAGATATTCAATATGCTCCCAGGGCTGTATTATAACTGAAAAAATTCCATAAGTACTAAAGTGGCTGGGTCTGAAAGGGAAAAACAACCATCTCTTGTCATCCAACACAGGAACATGTGTCCTGTTTGAGGATGTGACTAATCTGGTCTCACTTCTGCTGTCTGCACAGACACACAGTGTGGGTACATGTCACCCATGGGCACCTAACCTGTTCAGCTCACTTGACACAACTCATTTGGTCAAAACCAGGACTTTACCTGAGGATGATCTGAATCTCTTCCTAGGCTAAGAGAGTGATGGAGACAGAGAAAACAGATGATTTTAGAGTCTCACAGTGACGAGAAATTGAGTTTCAGTCCTTCTGTAAGGAATAGTTATAGTTTTCTGTGCCAAACAGAACAGTTGGCATTGGATTGAAACAGTCTGAAACTCAAGTTGATGTGGCTGCTGCTGGCACACAGATCTGCACCAAAGGGGCTGCACACCCAAATGCTTAGGTTTAAACAATGTCCTCCATGTGCTATTCCAGAGGTGAATATAAGAGGTGAACATGAGTAAGAAATTCTTTGCTGTGCAGGTGAGCGAGCACTGGAAAAGACTCCCAGAAGAAAGGTGGAGTTTCCCTCAGTGGAGGTATTCAAGAACCACACATATTCCTTGGCAATGTGCTCTGGGACGTGCCTGTTTAAATAGGACCAGATGACTCACTGGGGTTCCTTCCAGCCTTAACTCATTCACGATTCTGTAGTAATAACATCCCAAGTGAATGTTATATTATCCATTAATAATATTACTCAAGGCATTCAGACAAAATGACTGACTGAAGCTGTAGCTAACACCTGTTTAAACGACTTTCAATTCATTCTAAGAAATTTTTTTCCTAGAGTAGTACAAAGGCCAGTATGACACCACCATAGATTAAACAGCTTTCATTCTTCAGTGCTTTAAGGTAATACATTGAATATATTACAAACAGTCCCTGTACCTCATAGGTAACGCCGCTGTCCGTGCCGGCATCCCAGGGGATTAAATCCTGCACGACCCTCTGGACCCAGCCACAGTCCTTGGTGCAGAGGTCCTCGGCTGAGAGCCCCACGTTCCAGTCAGGGCTGGGGCCCAGCATGGTGAGGAAGGACATCAGGTGCCGGTGGCGATCCACGGAGAACTCAGCAGAGGGAGCAGCTCTCCTGCAAATCCGGGCAAAGAGCATTAATAACTGCATCCAGCTCAGCTGCTAGAGGGAATTCAAACTGGGAAATACTGAACCCTGGTAAGACACTGTCTGGCTCATGGGGGTGGGGGAGCAGGACAGGGACAAGGGGCTGCTCAGCACTCCTCAGTCCCAGTCTCCATAAAGCTCTGGCACGATTCCAGATTTGCACTTTAGGGGGTGAAACAGATGTAGCAATACAGAGCTGCAGCTTATTTCATAGTGGTATAATAATAAAAAGTCCGTCACAACACTTAAAAACATTAACCAAAATATCAGAGAGATACCCTGAGGCACTAATGGCTGGGATAATTTTCGCCCCCCACAAAAGATCACGTAACTTCTAATGCCAAAAGTTCTTGGAAGTGCACTCTGTGTGTGTGTGTGGTGTGTGAAAAGCACTCATTAACAGAGTTTTAGTGCTCATGTAAATGAGAGATTAAAGGCCAGTGCCAGCCCTAGAGAGTTCAGCCAAGGCTGCAGCAGGTCTCTGCCAGTGGCTGTGAGAACGCCTCTATTCCTGCAGCCTCTGACAGCCATTCCCTCAGACAGGAATCTGCTGAATCACGCGCTGCTCTGCCATGTGAGCAGCAACACCACAGCCCTGTGCAAATGGCAATAAACCCAGCCCTGGTGGAGCCTTCTGCTCATGGATGAGGAGCTGCACCTCTTTGTGGCGTTCTTCTCACGAGTAACAACAAATGCAGAATTGGTTAAAATATTAGTTTGGTAATTCTGCCCTACCAAATACTGGTCAGATGTCAGCCCAAGTTTTCTTCAGCTACAGGACTGAGGTAGAGGAGGCTCAGAGGTGACCTCAGCACTGTCTGGAATTACCTGAAGGGAAGTTCTAGCCAGGTGGGGGTTGGTCTCTTCTCCCAGGCACTCAGCAATAGACAAGGGGGCACGATGGGCTCAAGCTCTGCCAGGGGAAATTTAACTTGGAGATCAGAAAAAAATTCTTTGCAGAGAGAGTGCTCAGGC
>JAWWEV010000167.1:6218551-6262363 GCA_035583235.1 Hafferia zeledoni | reverse complement strand
AAAGAATTTTTTTCTGATCTCCAAGTTAAATTTCCCCTGGCAGAGCTTGAGCCCATCGTGCCCCCTTGTCCTATTGCTGACTGCTGAGTTGTTGAAATTAAGGAGAAATTGGCTTATCTAAGGCACCATCCAAATTTGCTACCTGGGTGTAGAGAAAGGCACAGACAATAGAGAACTCTGGGGGATTTTGTTTGGGTTGCCTTTTATTAATCTGACAAATTTCAACTGTTTCCAGTATCCACATGAATGATGGATTTATGAAGTTGGCAGGAACTTAAATCCTTCACATGTCCCTCAGCAACACAACTGGCTCAAGCATCCTAAGACTGCACTATGGAACTCCATGAAAGAAAGCAGTGTAAAAACATGCTCAGTACACCCTAAACACAATTATTTTTTTTTTTAATTGTCAACACTTTGGATAAAATAGGAGTGTGGATCATCTTCTTTCTCTCTTTAAAGGTTATCCAATTTTAAGGAAGTGTTCTTCTTCCATGACAAGCTGAGCATGTTTGGTAAAGCCCACAGAAAAGCCTCAAGTTGGTAACCAACTGATGTGAATTTGCAGTAAGAGACTAATATGTCCCTTTTCCTTCCCCTGCCCATTTATATGTTTAAAACCAGTGGCAAATGGAGGTTGCAAAGCAAATTCTAAACATTAGGTAAGTGCCAGATGACAACCCTGAGAGCCCCCCAGGGCAGGGGAACCCTCTTTTGGTTGGCTGGAGCAGACAGTACTTTCCACTGTGAGCCTGAGCAGCGTGCTGGCAATTCCTGTCACATAGTCCAGAGTAAGGCAAAGTCCTAGGCAGCGTCCTGCATCCTAATGTTTGCCATTTCATTTGTTTCTATTCTATTTTATTTTCTGTTAGCATCATTAGCATCTCCAGCTATAAGGATGTCATATACTGAGCAGTGTAAGAAAATATGTCTTTTTTTTTTCTCCCCTGTTTTTGTGCATGTGTGTGTTTTGTGGTGTTTTGGGTTGTGGGGTTTTGTTTAGTTTTTTGGGGTTTTTTTTTCCCTTTTTTAAGGCTAAAAGAGCACAAACATCATTTTGCTTTACAAGTTTTCTCCCTAAGTGACAATCTAGTTGCTATCACTGCTGGGGGTGGGGGTTAAAAAAGCCTTTGACAAACTAACAGAAAACACAACTTTCTGCAAATCAGATTTTTGAGTGTTGAGTCAATATTGTTGTGTTCTGATTAGGTCCCTGGAAAAGGTAACAGAGCACACATAAAGAAGCTGGTTGTGTACAGTTATGGGATAGAAATAACAAAAAATACGTTTAGTAGAATAAAGCTTTGTGGTTACTTTTGGTTTAATACTTGATTAACCTACAATAAAAAGAAAAAGGCAGCTTGAGACTTTTTTTTTCCCTGGGATGCTACCTAGCTCAAGAAATAAGACCATTTATAGGGTTGAGCTTGTTCCACTGGAATCAATGTGCATTTTGCAACAAGGTGCTACATGTACTATATTCATATAAGTAAACTCTTTGCCTCACCCATGCATAAAGAATTTTCCAGCAACACAAAAGTCGATTATAAAAGCACAAATCTGAACAGGAAGAGCATTGATATTTCCACTGCAAAGTTCTGTGGAGCACAGAAACTCTCTGCTAGCTGTCAAACTCCCCAGCCTGGCTACTAGAGATGATTTTAGCTGTGGCAGCACAAATGCAAATGATTTTTTCAAACAAAGTAAACCAATGTATTACATGCTTGTTTTGCAGCAGTGCAGGAAAAGCCAACAGTCCAAAACATCTTCAGAAATTCTGAATTTTTGCAGTGCTTCACCACTATCCAGGTTCTGACTTTGGGTATGGGTAAAAAATAATGTGGCATTTTAGAGAGAACAGGAGAGTGTAAATACTAATTTTTATGATAGCCTTTGGAAATTAAATTTTAATTCAGGTAGTTTATAGATTTCATGCTGGGGAAAAAAATCTGAACTATCCCATGGAGTGAATAACTATACGGAGTGTAAAGTAGCTTGAAATAGCTTATACCTCTACAGACTTCTTCACAGAGGTATAACCATCCCAAACCCATTATTGGAGTCTGGATATCAGAGGCATTTGAGTGTACCAGGTTCTGATACCACTTATGCTCAGGATAGAACAGTAGCCTTTTCAGATAGGAAGAAAAAAGTGGAAACGGCAAAGAAACCAGTCTAAGTCTGATGACTGTTGGAGGTGGCAGGTAGTTGAAAGCACTGTGGACCACATTGCCACTGGTTTAGTGTTGGTTCTAAGTGCTGCTGATGGGAAAACACCACTTTTTAAAGTTAATAGTTCAGCTGATTACAAGACCATGAAAACTGAATATTTTTAGAAATACTAAATGAATTGTCTATTCTATCCCTAGTAAGGAAAACCAGCATCCTTCTGTTTTAGAAACTTACACTGCATCACATCTAAACTTTCCAGGATGAGCATTCTTATTTATTCATCTTTAGTACTTTTTGCTATTGATACAGATAAACACACTTCACACCCTTGAACTTCCAACTCTGCACCACCTACCTATACCAGCAGCACCTACACAACATCTGTGATATCAAATAAACTTTGAAGTCATAACATCCTGAAAAGTGAATAGCTCCCAAGAAAAGAAAGAAGAAAATACTCTCTTAGAGGCGTGAAACTAACAGAACAAATTAGGTGGCATATTTAGATGATGCATTATTAAGAAAGCCATTTATGAAGTGATGGAAAATAATTAGTGCCACTACATGGACAACAAAACTTTATGCACAGGCATCAAAACCTGAACATAAATGCAAAGTTTCAGAGTTGTACAGAAGGAGAGGGAGAATCCTTCTTAAGTTCTGCTTAATGCAGTGCAGGTAAGCACTTAAGCTAATGAATAATTCAAACATGTGCATGTCTCAAAAGAGCCAGGGAAAGGAAAGCTACAATAACATGAACACTGAATCAATGAAATTTGACTGACATTCAAATAGAAAGTTGAAAAGCACTTTAATGCCAAACTGTTTGTGCCTCTGAGCACCAAATTACAGCAGGTGACAGTAAGAGTTTGGCTATTTTATGTCATAATGAAAGAATGAAGAAAGCCATGAAATGTCTTACAAATTTAGCTGCTGGACTACAAAAAGGCCTACATAACAACCTCTTACCTTGCTGTGTGTCAGCCCTTAAAATGAGAATGTTGCCTACAAGCAGCTAAAAGGAAATGTTATTGCATATCGAACCAGGGGTCATGTCATTACCACTGACATTTAAACCACTCAGAACAAATGTTGCTCTAAAATAGCATTAATGAGAGCATTTTTAAAAAACATTATAAAAGGATGGACTTTGTTCAATTCATCATTCAGACATTTTGATATTGCCATCTAAGCATACCTGCACTGCTACTGTACATGATAGTTAATTAACATATCAGCTATTTGATCTAATTCCTTCATTCATCAGTGGATACACCTTTATGATTAACACATATGAACAGGCTTTTTACACTGAAAAAAAAAATCTCAGATGTCTCAAGTGAGGATTGCAGTTTCTGAAAGTGTTGATTTTTGTGTGTGTTCTTTGCAGATTGCCACAAACCCCTTTGGTGTGGCCACCCCGTGTGGTGCTGGCAACATTGGCTCCTGCTGTGTTGCTCCTTAGATAAACTTACTGAGTGTTTCAAATCCAACCATGTTTCAGGAATCACTGGACAGATGCAGGAAACCTGTCCTCTTGGCTACCCAGGAGTTTGGGGGCTGCAAATTGTCTGCCCAAAGTAATTACAGGTGTATTTACAAAGGAAATCCTAATGGGTGTTGTAAGACCGTGGTTGCTTTGTAACGGTTTCCTTCTTCAACCTTTCAGTCTGCAAACCATGCCCTGTTTGTCCTGAGAAACAGCAGTGACAGATCACTCAACCCAGCATAAGAAACATCACAGCCATATGTCTGACCCTCTCCTCTCCCATTAACAATATCAGATAAGCAGGGTAGATTTATTTTTGAGTCTGTGTTAGCAGTGCACTCCAATTTGCTATCAATTAATTTATTCTGAATATTAGATTGCAGCAAATATCTCTTTTTAACAAAAAATACCACGATGCTATTCTTTGGAGTATCTAAAGAAAGTAGATACTCTTTCAAAATCCTTTCAAAAATTTTAAAATAGTATTGTCCTGTTTTTCAAAACCACTTAATTTGCAAATGTCTTAAGACTGGAGTTTCATTTTATGTTTCCCCAGTCCCAGTGTAATCTCTGAAGATGCCCAACACCTTCATCAATATAATACACATTCCAGTTCATTCAGCATCTCTATCCATCTCACATCTGCCTTTTGGTATCCAGAGATGTGAATAAGGGGAAACATTTCATTATCATTGCATTAATAACAATGCAAAGGGATAACAATTGGACGTTTGAAATTTTGCAAATAGATTTCTGTTCACTAGAAATCTAAATGGTAAGTTGTTCCAGTTACTTGGTGAGTATTTACACAAGAATGAGGAGTCAGGATTAGTAAGTAGGCCTATAATTGCATGAAAACAATGCTTGCTTGATTACTCACAAAATTATAAAGGGAAATTATACTGGCTTAAGGAAAGACAACAGATGGTTGGGAAACAATCATAAAACAGTAACTACCAACGAAGGAACATGTACAGAAAACAAAAGCAAGGACAGAATGGGATGAGTAAGTTTGATTTAACTGGATGGCCATTAATTTCCAAGAACAATTAGAATAAAGTTCTTGCAGTGATTGTTCTTAGTCAAATCTTTTCTATGTTTTAATACTCAACTTTTTCCTTGTCTGGTGACATTTGAATTTTAAGTGGAAAGTAAATGGTGACAGAAAATGGAACTGCCATATGTGCTTGCTCTGAGAAAAAATGATCCATAATAATTTTTTTTCTTTTGCAACAAACACATATGTTCTTACTTTGGGGTTTTTGGAGATTGAATTATGAATTTCTTAACGTGGGTGTCAGACCATCTGTCAGACAATGAAGTTTCCTTAGGTCTCAATAATACACATAACACTTAAAACAATTCTTTTTATAAGCATAATGTAGTTCTGCGATTAGTTGTTTTTTCAGTCAACACTTAATAATGTCTATAACTATAAATGTACTTGGGTAACATGGTACTTTATGATGGCATGGAAATGCATGCTGAGACAGGGAGAACTTTGCAGCCTGGAGCTGCTAATACACAACTCAACAGTATTTTGTCCTGTTGTCTGTGAAAAAAAAAAGAGACTGTTATTTTCTCATGTAAATGGAGCTCTGTAGAGACATTAAAATAGAATAACCATGTTGTAAGGGCACCATGTATTGTTAGGTTTGCTCATTCTTGTTACATTCCTGAAATATTAATGGTAATTCATATGATTAAAGCTCTCATATTAATTATAAAATATATACATGCATTTTGAGCTCAATCACACCCAATCTCAAATTTAGATGCATTACAAAAACTTGTAAAAATACCTTTTATTTTATATGGATTTTTAAAAAATGTGTTTTGTCTGATACTGACTTCAAGTAGTATTTTTGGTGAAACAAATATTTCTACTTTTTTATAAAATTTCGAATTTATATTTTAAAAAACCCTAAAAACACTCGATAAACTTTATTCTTTCAATGTGAAACAGAAAATTTACCACAATTGTTACACAAACGCTTTCCTTTTGAAGGCAAAGCCTTTTAACAAAAGTGTTTGGATGAGGTCTGCTGGTGGCTGAACTGTTCATTCAGCATGATTTGTCCTGCATCCAGCTGTCAGGAGTTCAGTGCCACACCCGTGAGGCTGCCAGGGACACCCAGCTGGGCATCACCTGGCACATGAGGGGCCAGAATGCAGCAACCACATGGAGAGCTGAGAGACAGATACACCACGGCAAAGGTTTGGGACTGTCCTTTCTGCAATACTGTTTCTGATTACACTGGGGGTTAGAATTCTATCTTTGACAATATTAAACTTCACTGTATGAATCTCAGCTATCTATAAAATCATAAAAGGAGAAAATAGCTGAGCTAGACACACCATGGTGTTGCCATGGAAACAAGAGACTCTGTCTGGTCTTCTCATTCCTGTCATTTTGTACACCAAATCTCCAAACTTTGAAAATGTTTCCTAGTCTATACTGTCATTTTGTGGAAGGAAACTTCATTTACATCTGGATTGACAGATAGTGGCTTTTACCCCATTTTAGAATAGAAAGCATGATGTGACAGTGGGAGATAACAAGAGAGATAAGGATTCATGAGTGAGAAAAACCCTTCAGAGATTTACAGAAATAAAAAGTAGAGACACAGTCTGTAGTAGCACTATCTAAATAAAATGTTGCCATACACGAATAAAAATAGCTACTTTATAGGACACCATACTTAGGAGTGGGGGAAAGCAATAGAAATCTTTGCAGGCTATCATCATATTCCATTCCTGGGATGCATGTCATCAAACAACTTTAGTAAATATGCCTTTTAACTGTAAGGCTCAAATAGTACATCCACATCCATAAAAATCTGCACTTAAAAAGCACAGAGCTACCAGAACATTGTATTTTCGTTTTTTCTTGGTGTATCTCTGCAGCAGTAGGTGCCATAGAATGCCTAGAAAGTTCTGCAAGAATTAATTGTTACTACCACAGCTTATTACTAACTAGATATTTCGAAAATTCAAACCCAGAAATATTATTTAATAAAAATTACACTCCTGTTCCCTTGTGAGCAGTTGACTGTGAAACCAGAGTTTTTCGCAAAGCATTTTCATCATCTCTACATAACACTGCAAGAAAGCATTTTTTCCATACAGCTATGACAAGGGATCTCATCCAAAAAATTGAGTACATAAATCTGAACCAGATATTTAATTGAAGTGCTTTCCTTTCTTCTTCAGATAATGTATTTTTCCTCTGAGAACTGGCATCTTTTTGCCTTTCTGGTATTTCCTGAGAATGCTTGTATTTTAAAGAAGTTAGTTTCTAAGAAAATCATTTGAATGTGACCATTTCTTAGTTTTTAGGAGTTCAGGATAATTTTTTTTTTACTTGTAATTAATGTAAGGAAAATATTACATATTGTTGAATCCCTAAGGAATGAGCATTTCACATTTACATCTATGTGTTATATAAATTCAGGTCCTGATTATATCTTGCCAGCCATGATATAGCATGCAAATACCAATTCATACATGCTGCTTTCCTCCACTTCTTCCTGCAGCTTCACCAAAATAGCTCACTTTTAACTATTAAAAATTGTTTTGCATTCTAAAAAGTTTCAATCCAACAATGTTTCCCCCACCAGCCTGAACTCTGCACTCAGATTTTGTTCTCAGTGGCTTCCACTACGAATTTTTGTTCTTCCATTTATGCTTTCCATGGCATCTCTGATAAGGTCAGGTTTTGAAGAAATAATGAGCTACCAGATGTTACCAAGCAATCACAGGAATACTAAAATCTCTGTACATTCATTAAACTTGCTCCGATGTGGGTGAGTTTTTCAACTCAGTGATTGTCATTTTTCCAAAGGATGGCAGTACAAAACCTTAATCAATAAACAGCTATTATAGCATTTTAGACATAAGGAAAACATTGTATTTTCCTCCTTCTTGGCATGAAAATTTCCATCTGCATACTTGGCATGCAGAGAAATTAAACCATTTGAAAACAAGGTATTGTAATCAGTACCATACAAGGTGAACTGTAAGTGATACAGAACATTTCCCAATTTTGCATTTGTGAGATAAACTGGTCAAATTCGCTCAGAGAAGAAAATTATTGAACATCCTTTCTCTCTGTTCAGGCAATCCTGAGATCACTTTCTACTCTTCTGTGCCAGCAATGAATTGCAAGGTGTGATGACCCTGCATAGCATCCTGTGAGAGCACATAGGGACGAGTATCTCTGGGTGGTTTAGGTGAATGCCCTTCTGAGGTGAATTCCCCTCGTGCTCTGGGTCATACCCTGGAGCAATCTCGGGGTGCAGAGCTGCTTTCTGTGTGATCAGTGTAGCCTGGAGCTGTTCCTCTGCCTCCTGCTGCCAGCAGGCGCTGCATTCCATGTGACCTGAGTGGTGGCTGCCCAAGGGAATGTCCCATTCCCAAAATCTGGCACTTCTGAGCCCTGTTTCAGTCTGCAGATCTGCTCCTGCTGCAGGGTATGTCTGACAGATGCAGACAGTTTAGGGCTGTTCGTGGTTATAAATACACACACTACAGAGACTGTAATGCTTTCACCATAGAATTAAAGCAGGATTTTAAGTTTAGACAAGACATACCTCACACAAAATCTTTTAAAAATATTCCCAGAGTGCCTATTTAAGGGAAAATATGGGCCATACAATACAAAATTACAACTTTTATTCTTATGATAGTGTAGATGCACTTTGAGAGAGTCACTTAGGGAATTTAAAAAATAATTTCAAGCATCTCAAAATTTGAATTAACTCATCTGTCAAGAGAAAAGCATATAATAATTCTTACCAAAAAATAGTATTTTCTTTTTGGGCAATATAAATCCAGTGAGATAAATATAACCACATTTCACTCAACTCACTTCATTACAACGGCAAGTCACTGAGAATGAATTTGTAATGCAGACAGTTCATCAGCCTACTCCTTGTTTCAGTTCTTCATGCTTTAGCTGCTGGCAATTTTATATCCTTTTATTTTCAGTCCTTCACTATGACTTGTTATCAATGAGATGGGCTTGTACAAATTTCATTATTTCTTTGCTAAAAGTTTTGTTTCCCTGGATGCAGCTGCTATTGGTTGCAAGGCACAGCAAAGTTGCTGTTCCAATGGCAGTGACTGGTTTTTATGGCTGATTCCCAACCATGTAATGCTCACACTGCTGCGGTCAGAGAGCTGTTGCTATTGCAAACTATTAGCTGCAGGTAACAGCATAAGCAACTTTTGCCCCCGAGAATCCCTGCAATGGTCATTAAAATTTGCTTCAGGCAGCAATTGGGCACTATCTCAGCATTGTAGTTGTATTTTAGTTGAGTTTTAAATCAGCTATTCTTTTAGAACTGTTCATGCTGTCCACTTTACTGTATAGAGGCTCTTCTTTTATAACAAGAATTAACTCCACTCACTTTACTTTATTAAAAGAAACCTAAAGGCAATTCAACCACAGGTATGTTGTAAGGTACTCAGTGGATTCAACCCAGCTATGGAAGGATATATAAACTTGAATGGCAAGAAAATGCACAAACTTTACTATTTTAAAAGTACGGAGGAACTGGAAGACAGAAGAATGCAGCACTCAACTAGGAGGAAATGTCTAACAAGTATGCAAAAGAAATTAGCACTATAAGGAATATAAGAAGTAGACATAAATAACAAGCTCCCTTATTTCTATATAACCCTCTGCTGACTCTTGGTCATACAAGGAAAAAACATACATGCATGATATATTTTTCAAATCATTAGGTGGGAGGGACAGTGTCTGAAGCAATTTGTATAATCAAATATTTATGATATCCAGTGCAAAGGTGATTAAAGAACTATGATATGACCTTTTCTTATCACTATGAAGAAAATAATAAATAACATTTAGACAATGCTGATTACAGCTGCTTAATTGCAATTCAGTTAGTATTTACCCCTTCTGAATGCCATTTGAACCCAAACACAAATATGTGTGTTCAAATGTGTTTGTTTTTTTAAAAAAAACTCTCAGGACTTGATTAATTAAGCAACTGAATTTAGTAATTTCTAATGTCAATTTTAATAAATTACGTTCCAATACTGATATCGGCTCTTTATGTACTGCATGTCAAGCCAAGAAATAATGGCTCTTAATGGGACAGCACAAGAGGAACATCCACTGAACATGAGCATTCAGTCCCAGAATTTACTCACCCAGACATCACACAAAAGTTAGTTTGTGACTTCATAACATTTTAAAAGAAATAGAGGTACAATTCTGTATCATATCAAATATTTTAAGTGAATGGATAGAAACTGGAATGACTACAGAAAATTAGTAGGTATTTTCCAATTAGTTTTAGTTTGCAAGCTGTGAGGAATTTGGTGTGGCACTGGTGGATAATTCTATTGACCCTTGATAAAATGCTCTAGGAAGATTAATTCCCAGAATTAAGGTACAGACATTGTCAGGTCTCAAGTCTTCAGGGCTCTGGGTATTTCATTATTTTTATCTAAAGCCTCACTGTTACCAAAGCTGAAAGGTGCATTGATTTGAATCTTCTCTCAATGCTGATTAACATCTAGCAGAGAGCAGCACTTGGCACTGCCTTTGGGACCCGGAGTGAGACCCAGCAAACATCTGCTCCAGAGGGGAACAGGAGGAGGAGTCCTGGCCGGGCCTGGGGTGTTGGGGCATTCACATCGAGCAGCAACTCAGTGAGACACTCCACATGTAGGCAGCACAGCAAGGTACTGGTTTTGAACATAGCCTATAAATATTTTTTTTAATATAGCTCTCATTGAAAGAAAAATGCCAGCTGTATACAGATTAATAGGTAAATTGATTTATCAAATTCTCCAGATAGATATGCAGATCAATTATATAAATCCTACCAATAAAAAGATTCTTCAAATAACATATTTATTTTATAGGACAACACAACAAGAAATGTCTACTTTAATGTTTAATTCTAAAAAATTACACCATTTATTATGGATGTGATGAAAATATTGTAATTTTGTCCTATTTCCAGCACAGAGAAATTACCAAGTAATGGAAAATCAATTACAAGTAGATACAAGTAAATTATATTTTACTTTAAGAGTACATCTTTGGTTGAACAGATACTTTGGGGTTTTTAGGTTGAATTCAGTAAATAACAGTCAAAAAATGAGACAAATGAAAATGTTTTCTTTCAGAACTATCTAATTAATTCATTCCAATTTTAAGTACTGTGAAAGCGTTTAAAAATAAAAAGCTAAAAACCTGGAAAGAGAACAAGCTATTTTTGTTCGCCAGGACCAGTCTCTCCTTGTGGGCACCCAGGGAACTCAAAAGGCCATCGATTATGCCACCAAAGACAGAGTGATTGCTAATTAATGAGAACATGCAGCTGATCCCCATCTTACAAAGTAATTATTAACTCACTGTTTGCCAAACACTTTAGAGATTAATCCCCTTCAGTAAACTCTTCTCCTCACTCTTCTTAAGGGGAAAATCCCAGTGATCGCCTTCTTCCTCTGGCTAATAAATATTCAAGAATTCCATGCAAAGCAGCAAGACATGAGCTAGAGGATGTGATACTCCTTGCCGGTTTGAATTTTACATTCCCAGGTAGGCATTGCCATTCACATCTCCTCGGGGGAAAGGAGAATTAAACCCAGACAGTTCAAGGTCCATAGGGTGATATCCTTTATTTTGCTGAATGTAGGGGGGTGTGGCTGACTTAAAAGTTATACTTGAAGATCAGGCACTTACTGATACAACAGGCAGGGCAACAAATAAATTATGTAAATTAATACGGCTTAGTTGCAAGCTGTTGCCCAACAGAGGCCCCCTCACCCTTGTGAAAATACAGCGAGTTTCGGAACACTGCAAGTTACATTTAGCAGTGTTACTAACAGCTCTTTAAGTATGTAAACACTTCAGAAAATGAAGGTTCAGGAATTAGGTGTTTACAGCAAATGGTGCCGAAATGCCATCCAATTTCTTTTGTAAATGAGCCTCTCTCTGAAGCTCACGAAAGATGCAACGTGGGAGGTCACCAGAGGGTTCAGTGACACATCATGTTTACAGGGATCACGTTCATGTTTAGCTCTCTGCTGTCTGATGGAGCTGATTAGGTAGTATCAGTAACATTAATGTAGGCACAAATTGATATTAAAGCTCTTTTCACCACTAAGACTTCTTTTAAATATGCAATTGTATACATAATCTTGGGTAGTTGTACACGGGGATATTTATCAGCGAAATCACACCAAGGCTGTGTGAATTGTAAAGAGTAGAGAATCAGACACAATTGAGGGGTTCAACAATGAAGAATAAGATGAGGAGAAGGAGTTATTTTATTGCATTTCAGAAGAGAGTAAAGAGTTCTCTTTCTGACATAGGAGATTCTCCATTTAACAACATCTAGGTAATTGTTCTCTGAGCTAAATGTGGAGGCCACCTGAAGGAAGGGAAGGTCTGTGGGCACAAGAATAGCAGCAAATTACAGTAAAAGCAAAATAAAAGTAAAACAAGAAACCAACACTGAAGCCAGCCCCAGATAGACTCATTTGCTGCTTGGTTTTCAATGTCCAAATGCTTTAATGAAAACTTACTGATCATAGTAAATTCACTGCAGCAACAAAACTTATAACAAACATTCTTTTCCTCAAATTTTTCCTTGACAGAAGAGTCCTGGAAGATTGAAAGAACTTTCATTCAATAATAGAGGAAGGAAAATGCAACAGAGGATGTCAGCATTTTCCCCTCCAGTTCATATGATATGTCAACTCAAACCTTATTTTGGACCAGAACAGTTTTGTGTTTCCCATCACCTTTCCATTGAATACTCTGTCTGATTTCTGGGACTGTGGGCTTTGTTGCCCAGTTTAGTCACATTATCGATTTTAATGCTAAAGAACCACACCTGGGAATATGCTGTCACATTTGCTGATACTCTCCTTGCAGTCCAGAAAAAACAGCCCTCACATCTTTGTAGTCAGAGACTTGAAATGGAAAGAGGTTGATGGGATGATTATAGGAGATGATGACATAACCTACCAACTTATAAACTTTGGACTAAATACTCCTACCATCTGAATTATAAAGGAATACGCCTCCTTTTCTGCTAAGCTTAACATTGCAGTGCTTACTGGAGTGTTTTCAGGTAATCTCCAAATAAATACAAAAGAGCTGCTTAAACGGGCAAGAAAAAGAGTAAGATCTGCATCCAGTCAAGAGGCTCTGGATATACCACAGGACCAGGAATACTCACACAAACTGTACACAGAGAGATGGGATACAAACAGGAGAGACGAAAGAAAGTTCAAATAGTTCAGAATTATAGTAAAATAAAATGCATTTCACTGCAATGTACGCTGGTTGTAACTAAGAATGGACTGAGGCAGTAAAATAGTTGGAAAGCAGGAGGGGTTTTGCAAAAAAGAAATAAGAGAGGAGTAAGAAAATTCTTGAGACTATTTCAGAAAAACATAACCTTTTAATTCCAGGTATTCTCAGCATGCCATTTACTTAGATAAAATATCTTGAATTTTTGCATTGAAGTATTTTGCCTATAGGTTGACCTACTAAATTTAAAATTATTTAAAACCCCCCCAAAATTTAAAAAACACATTATATGCTTAGTAATAATTACAATCATACTGCTGGAAGCCCCTGTCCAAACATATTTTCCTCCTAGCTAGGACTGCAGACTGAAACGCTGGCAGGATAGAAATGGGAAATAGGCAGCTAATTTCTGAAAGGAAGTGAAGTCTTGCCATTTTTATAGAATCTGAAAGGCTTAACATTTTATTTTTTTTTCCCCTCCCAAATCAATATTTCCTTTTTATGTACCAAGAAAAGACAGAATAAACACATAAAAATACTGGACAACTCAGACATCTGTACTGGTATATTTAATAATTTAGAAGGTCTGAGTATCATAATGGGATACATAACATACTGGAAAATAATTTCCATCCTGTATCTGACCCGTGTTTGTATTTATCAGTGTTATTCTGTACATGTACCTGGCAGTCTGTATTCCACACTGCATGGGGCTGAATTCCTGCCTGGTTTGCAGAAACTACAAAAAAGTGATTAGACTCAAGAATTGCCATTCAAATACTTCTCCCTGTGTGTCGCAATAGAGATGTCAAGCTTTGAAATAAGAGGAGTAATGATACAGGTAAAAATCAAAAAATAAAAAATAATAATAAAAAAATTATGGCATATATTTGGGGAAAGGGAATTCAAGGCAAAATTTTAAAAGGTATTAGCTCCTGGCTAATTTGATGCATACTAACTTTAGAAGTCTTGCCTTCTTTATCCCAAATTCTTTCGTCATGGTTCGATTATATTACAGGTGCCGGATATGCAGATTTGGATAGCAGTGCTATTATCTGCTTTTGCTGTATTTTATCCTCCATACTGCCAAAGGCCAATGATTTGCAGCTGAGTATGAAAATCAAATTTGATTCTGCCTGAAACATGGCTGTGAGGAAGGGAGCAATGAGCTGTGCTCTTGTTTATACAAGCAAGATAAGCAAACCTGCTTTGATTTGACAGCATGCTGCATACTGATACCAGTGTGCTCAAGGAAGAATGCACTCCCTGCGAGGACTTGAAAGTCAGAATTTCAGACATACAACTTGGAAATACAAATACAAGCAGCAGCAAAATGTTTCATTACTTGGTCTGGCACTCGTCCTTCTCATGCTACCAATATTCTCTCTCAATTGGGCAACATAAAATTAGTCCATGAAGATCACCCAGATCCGTCTCCTCCATCTGAAAACTCCACAGAGTTTTGTGCCTGCTGGTGCCCTGGATTAGAAACTGAATGAAGGATAATGAAGATGAGTGATGGGAAGAATAATAATAATGGAAAACAGTGACAAAGAGCACATACAGAGAGACTGAGGAGAGGAATGATAAAAAACAGACAGTGAAATATGGCAGGGTATAGTTTCCACACCAATAATCGTACTGGGGGATGACAATATGCTAAACTGTATGTCTTAACTGTAAGAAACCATTTCAGAAAATTACTTACTGTCATTGTTTCCTTCCCTGCTTAGGGCTGGCAACTTGTTTCAACCCCTACTTTCACTTCTTTTACCTGACTCGTGTGAAGCCAAAGAACTCCCCTTGAGAAGGCACTTTGTGCCCACTGGATCTCCACTTCTCCATTAGCAGGAGAAAAGCTCACAATTATATTCCCCTCCTTATCTCTGGTGTCATGAACAAAGACTTCTTTTGACCTGGTCAGATTTAGACACAGACTTACACACTTCATGCCCTCAGTTTATACAAGAGCTTAAAAATTTACTAAATGAGTGTGACTGCCCTCAGGAGTCACAACCTCATTGACCGGCATCAACCGGGCAGAAGAAAAGCCACTTTAGTCCATGATGAATCCTTGAGAGGTGCCCAGCCAAGACCATCCTCTCCCATGTTATCATGGGTGACCAGAGCGGAAACACAGAGTTCACAACTCTGCAGGATGCAGGCAAGAGTTAGCAACTTGACTTGCTGCAGCCTCTGCAAGGAGAGGAGGTGCTGCACCTTTGGACAGATGGGAGCAGAGCCAGCAGTCCTGGCTGATGATTCCTCTGAGCAGGCAGCAGGGCTGGTACCTGGGGTTGTGCAGGGCCTCAGCATGGGCTCCCATCTGACTTCTCTTGGGTTTCCCCTGACAGAATGGGCCTGCCTGAGCTGGTGCCTCCATGAGCAAATACTGAGCCCTAAGCCTCCCCTCTGTGTCAGTGTTTGTCACCACCTCTGTGAGCATGCCTGTCCTCCAGCCCCACTGCCTGTTATTCTCCAATTCCACATCCACCAGGGCAGCAGCCTGGTGTCCACAGTGCCTCACCCCCTGTTCTCCACAACAGCAGCAAATACAATGGTGCTCTTACAGCCCTCTCACAAGCTTTGGAGGATCTTGTTCCTCTCCTCCCTCTGACTGTAAGTGTAATCATTATAACCAATTTGGTAATCTGACTTGGATAAGGCTAGCAATAAAATTCACTATATGGAATCAGGAGGCAAACTCTGAAGTGAGGGCAGGCTGAATTTGCCAACTTTTGACACTTTAGATCTCGATAAAAAGTTAGTATTATGCATTTCATAATTGTTGTGAAATACACTCAGGAAGGTTTTTATGCTGTGCTTATTATGAGACATTGTAAGACCACTTTGGCACCACTATCATATCATATTATCCATTAGATATATAACCAATGATTATGCAAAATGAGAATATTCATGACTTTTAGTCAATTCTTGATTAGCAAAATGGTTGTGCTATGCATAATAATAGACCAAATGTTTATCCTGAAAAGTCATTATCCAATACTTGCACAGATCTCATCTAAATTCCAAGAAGGACCACCCATTATAGCAAATGGGAAATTAACACCAGTTAATGGATACGAAAATTTTCTCCTCTTGTGTGCTTAGACCATGTTTTTAAATAGAATTAAAAAGCCAGGACATCATGGCAAAATATGATAAAAGCCAAAAATCAAACACTACCTGTAAAGTGAAGAGTTAGAGGAAAACTTATGGAGCATTTGAAAGCACAAATACAAAAATTTATTCCTTTTGATGTTACTGAAAGGTGAGAATTGCCATAAAGAAAAGGTAAGAATTGCCTGGAAGAACATCTGGAGGATGTTGCAAAAGCATTTGCAAGCATGTCTGTGAAAGAATATGCTTTAGAAAGTATCTGAAGTTGTTCACACGCAACATTTTTGCAAAGTATCTGAAGTTGTTCACACTCAACTTTTTAGCAAAGTTTCTCAGGGCTGTATTAAACTCGGCATTATGATCAGGGGAAACACAGCCTAATATATTCAAGATGATGGACTGAGACTCTGGAGCAGGAAATCCTCTCCATTTTCTGTGAATAAACGTGCTCTCCTGTCAATGCCAAAGCCTTCCAAGCACCCACAGCAGGCAGTTCCTATAGTATTGTTCACTTTGATGCACAAGCGTCATATATAAATGTTGCTTTATGAAAGTAACTGAAATTATGAAATTATGAAACTAAATGTCTTGTTTCAGTCTGAGAACTCACCAGAGCACAACAGAGAAGTGGACAAAAGTTTCCATTTTCAAGTGTTAATTTGAAGTGAATTGAAAGAAGGCAGCAAGGAAAAAAAAAATGCTACCCACAGCTCTAGGAGGCAAAACTCCAAATCCTGAAACTTTCACTGGGAGAAGACCCTAAATTAGAGTGCCATTACTGTCACCTCACCTGCATTGCACCTGCCCAAAAAAGCCTGACCTGCAGTTCCTGTGCAGAGCCTACAACTCTGTCTCAAGGTTAAAATGCATTCAAGTGATGGAAAATCCACCTTGTGCTCAGGTAAGCTGCTCTCAAGGTTAGTCACAGTGGCAAAGTTTTTTCCCATACCTTCAGTGAGAATTTCCTTGTCATAAATTTCCAGAGTTTCCATACTATGGGGGATTTCAGACTTTGGTGCTGGTTTGGGTTTTTTTTTCCCCTCTAGATTAAAGAGAGATCAACTATCAGAAATCTTTTCACTATTTAAGCTGTGCTCACCTCCTAACCTTTTTTTTTCCAGAGGGGGAGATGATAAAAGGAATAGCTTAAATCCTAAGCTGCTTAAGAGTTTCTAAGCCCCTTAGGGTAGGGGATGTTTTCTGAAAACTGAACTTCTTGCAGTTTTTTTCTGACTAACCTCCAAATTTTCACATACTTTCTGTAAATACAGATGATAAAGCCAGACACACATTTCACTAACTGCTTCTCTTATACTTTTTATGGAGAAACAGGACTACCTGGTCTGTGCAATCTTGCAGTAAACTAGTTGACCTGCTCCTCCAAGGACTTAATTTGACTGTCAGCTAATTGGGTGACCTCTGCTACTGAGTTCTCATCTTAAGTCGCTTTTTGTAAGTCTCATATGGGCTTGGATAATTAGTATGAACTTTAGGCCAACTATAGATAAGGCATTCAGGAAACACCCCCCTGCCCTGACACCTCCCCCACCTCCCTTGAAAGGCCACCAGTAAATTCAAGAATACCCTGAAAGGAGAGTTTTGTCCTCTTTTCTGCTGAGTGCCAGAGAGGCCAGAGTTAGGGCCCTGGAGAGCCAGTCTGCTGTCTCACTTGGGGAAACAACCACAGTAACAGTGATATAAGGATCATGGTGCTATCAGAGTGTTTCAGACAGGCATTTTGAAGAATTAGTCCTTTAAGAGTTTTTTGTGGATGGAGATTTGCTGTATTGATGCAGAGCATTGTCACAGTGTGTGAGACAGGATGATAAAAAATACTGCTACTACCTATAGAATAGTATCCCATATTTTTGAGCAAGAATAGAATAAACATAACCACTTATTTGCAGAAGGCACAACTCCAAGGGACAGTCCTGCTGCAACAGTTAGTGAATCAAAGCATGTAAAAAATTAAGACATTGTAAAGAGGAAAGGAAGAGAGAAACAGTTGTTGCGGGGGGGGGGGGGGGGAAGGGGAAGGAAACAAAAAAATCCCAACCAAGTGAGCCCTCCCTCTCTCCCCACCCAAAAAAATAAATTGAAAACTCATCTATCCACAAATTTTCAGATTATTTTTTTGACCAAAGTGAATGGTTATGTGGCCCATTAGCCCACACTCAACACAAGGCTGTTGAGACCCACAATTCCCCACTTACTTACACATTCAGAGGCTGCCAGGCTGGCCACTGTGCTTTGGCTTTGATGACGGTTAGAACTTCATCACTCTGGAAGAAAGAGAGAAACCAAAAATTTTAGCATGAGAGTGATGTGTTTTACAGGGAAAAAAAAAAAAAAGTAAATTATGAGGCATTAGATAAAATTGTGCCTCCAGATTTTGACTACGAGAAATATGCTTTGTCCTTTTGTTATCTGGGCACCTCATGTCCTCTGCTGCACAGGGCCCACCAAGGAGCCTCTGTGAATGCAGGAGGCAAAAGCAGCAACCAAAGGCAGCCAGACCTTGGGCACAGTCCCTTTGCCTTCTGCAGGAACTGAGGTGAGCTTAAAACACCAGCAGCACTCTGAGATGTTATTTTTGCATCATGAGCTCAGGGAAACCTTTCACCAGGAATTCACCAGGTTTGTTGGGGGTTTTTGTTGGTTTTTTGTTTGTTTTTTTTTAAAGGCAAGGACAGAAAAATTGCCCTCAATACGTTACAGACAAAAAGTAGAGGCTACTCCTCTTGGCAATCTAACACTCTGTGAGCATGTGTGATATATTATTTATTATTCTTATACATGTAAGGGTGTAAAGAGTCCATGGTGGATACACTGAAAACTCCTCCTTTGATAGCATTTTCTCTTTGCTCTCCATTTATGCACATGAAAATTACAGGCTGAAATGGAGCAGCCATCTGTGGAAGCCCAGAGTGTGGCAAAGCACTGTACAAAGATTATTTCCTGAAGTCTGTTGGAGTTCCTGCATCAGCAGTTTTAAACTTTATATTGGTGCAGTAAACCCATGACAAAAGCAGGAGGCTGTTAACAAGGCTCTGATGCCCAAAAGACATCTCTTGTGCTTTTATAGAAGCATTTGCCCCACCTCCCTTAGGAATCCACCCTGGTAATTCACCTGGAGGAACACAAAGTTCACAACTCACTCACATGATTTCTACTGTCTTTTAAAAATATGTCCCAATTAGAGCAAGAAACCCACTTCATACATTACCAGTAATTGGCACCTCCAACAGAGCTGACCTTTCGGGTTAGTGATAACAGTGCCATTACCTGCTTGATAGCAATAGTTCTGACACCCAGACTAGCTCTAGTCCATACACACCCCTGAGCAAAGGAAACAAATTTCACTGGTTGTTTCTGCCACTCTCACTATTTTCTGTCTCCCTTTTTTCACCAAAGCAAGGGCATTAGAGTGCTGATGGGCCTTCCCTGTGACACACAAGGGTTTCAGTCTCAGGAACACATCCGTGACATCGACCTCTCCCTTAACCCAAGTGAATGGATAAGATGTTTCTTGGAAGTCATTTCTATAAGTACAGATGCTTGGCCAAAGCCTTATACTACATGAAGTGTCCTGAGCTAAGACAGCTGAAAGTCCAACTCTACAAAGGCAAGTAAGTATAAAAATATTTTATCAACTAAGTGTAAAAATATTTTATCCAACTCCCGTACTACTGATAGAGTTGGAATAAAGAGAATTTTGCGTTGCCAGGGAGCAGTCAAACAGCAGGCAGCTCTCCTGGGGCAGGCAGCCCCGGTGAGCAGCAGAAGGCTGAGCCACCAGCACAGCCCTCTCCCCAGCCTGCCTGCTGGGCTGAGCTGAGCTGGGATCTGTGCGGGAGGGATGCACCACATCCAGGCTCAGCAACAGGAACCTCCTTATTACAGCCATGCCTTCAAAAGTAGAAGAGACAGTTTGGCACTCCAAGTGATTTAAAAAGGAACTGATTCAATGAATGAAGTTGAAAGACATTACTTGTCTTTCTCTGACAATGCAATTTTTCATTTTCCATGTTTCAACATCCTAAAACTTTCCAGCCAGGCATATCTTTATTTACTTGCCTTGAGAATACATTTGCATTCCAAATGATTAACTGTGTATTTTACGTCCCAACAAAAGTCTGTTCTGAGCATAGATGGTTATGTTTATTGAAGTAATACACTGCTTATCTAATAAAAGGCAGTAATTATGTCACTAGCACCCAAATCACTCATGTCTGAAAGCATTTCAACACGTGCCATTCAAATTAAAAACACACAGCAAGAGTAGAGGAACAATGGCTGATAGAGTCGTAGTAAGTGCAAAGGGAAGAAAATAAGGAACAGAGCATGGGCCATTCAGACATTCCTGGATTTTAAGGAAGGTGAAAATTCAGATGCAAGTGCTGAATATATGGACACTTCCTGAACCAAGATAAAAAAATGCAGAATTAAGCATTCTGTTGAGCCTGGAATGAAAATACACATTCTTTTGTGCCTAGAGTTCCTTGACAGTTATGTAGGATTAAGACACAATTTGAATTAAATCATTGCTATTCCAGATTGATATTTTAATTATGCAGTTATCTCTATCATGCAGATTTTCAATATTCCTGATTTTTTTTTAAAATGTAACACCTCCACTGCTATTAATGCCAGTGTATATTTACATGCACTGGCAGACAGACAGATATCTCAGTAGGTATTTCGTACAGTGAAGAGTTTTCCTTGGACAAGTGTTTACATCAAGAAGAGGAAATGCTGGAAAACGATACAGCAAATTCATGTTGCCACTCCCTTGGGTCTGCAAGGCTGTTGCCAAGTGAGGTCTGGCTTGGTGGCAGCCTGGGCACCCCAACTCCACTTGCCACATGTGTTGTCACCAGCCTGCACCTCCCCAGCCTCCTGCAGGGATCAGGCTTGGAACCTCCCCCAGAGAGCAGTGACCTTCCTCTGCCTCCAGACTCTCCAGATGACCTCCACATTTTTGAGGGAACATGATAAACTCAAACAGGCCAGACAAACAGATGTTATCCACCACATGAGTTCACAGCCTCGTGAGCAATCTATAGATAGAGAGCTTGGATTTGCTGGCCAATCTCTTCAGCTATAATTATTGGCAGATGGTAGAAACTGAGAGGATACAAAATGCCTAAAGAGAAAGCCACAAATTAATAGTATATAACTAGTTGATGTAATCCAACTGCCTTGAATAACCCAAATGCACAGACTTTACAGCAGAGGCATAAAACACCATCATTTTTTATGAATTTCATTAACATTTTCCTGGTGCTTGTTTGTACACATTTTTCTCTCCTCTTCATATTCCCAATGTTTTGCTTTGATTTTTGAAGTAAACAAACTCTCAAATTCACATCAAAATATGGAGAAAACAACTAGGATGTTTCACTGTGGTATGTTGCAAGTTGTCTTGGAAGCAATGATTCACAAGTAATGAAAGTACTGTATTTTGAAAAAGAAAACTGAGATTGTTTACAAAATGATGGAGCATCAAAATGTTGAAACATCAGAGCAAGATAAAGGGAATGGCACCAATGCTCTTGCTTTAGTCAAATACACACCTCTTCCAACAATAAAAGTGGGGGGAAAAGGGAAGAAAACTATCTGTCAACAGTTACAGAGATACACAGGAATAAATTTGCTGCCCTGTTTCCTTTTCCCATTTAAAAGTGCTTCCTCCTGAAGTGCAACTCACAGAACTGATACTTCAGAATTTGCGATTGATTTTTTTGCTCAGCTTATTGGTATTTTCAATGGAGTCTGGGTATGAGACTGTCCTGTGAGGGGGCCGAGGGTGTGTGTGCACTGCTCACCAGCCCTGGCACACACAGTCCCTCCAGGCAGCTCCTCCTCAGAGCCACACTCTGCCCCCAACACCCCCCAGGCATGGTGTGTCTGTGCCTCCAGCTGCAGTGGGAATGTGCCACCATGGATACAGCACCTCTGCTCCCCCTGGTTATTAACTTAGTGTAAGCTCTCCAGAGTCACCATGGTAAAGCCCTCTGAAAAGTGTGGTTAGACATAATCCCTGGCAAAACTTGATATAAAGACTTTGTAGAGCCTACTGAAGCTTCTCCAATTTCAGTTATTAATAGGAATACATGATGCCATTTTCCAGTTGGAATAGTATGGCTCCTTCTCTACACACTTGAAACTCGCTCAGAAAGTCCAGTCAGGCCGAAGTAGTTTATAGATTGACTTCAATATAATTTGGATTGTGGTCTAAATTAAAACATGCAAAAATAGCAAACATCCATCCTTTTCTCCATCAGTGTTCAAGCTGGGGTTGGGTGATTGGCTCAACAGCTCTTCCTTATGAAAGTGCTGTTCTCCAAAAAGTCCTAACAGACTGATTTTTGAAGGTTGATAATGTCATTCTAATACTGACAGCCCTACCGACACTTTGAAGTCAGTAAAAGTTAATCATTTCTTTTATATCCATTTGTTCCTGCAATGCCCAAATGAACACTCATGCAGAATAAAGTAATTAAACGGTAACACGCAGAACCCCACGGTGTAAAGCCACTGCTAATTTACATCGTTCAACTGTGCACCTACAAAAGATTAAAAACTTTTCCTCAGCTTCAGCAGAAAGTGGGACATAGCTCAAAAAGGCAGCATTAAGGGTAGGATTTGATTTGAAGGCTTTCTCGGCCAAGGGGATTTGAAACAACATGTTTAAAGGATAACATCCATTAAAAAGTAATGAAAGCTTTCAGCAAAAGTTTTAAGTATCATCTGAATACCTTTAGAATGAAAGGGAAATGAGTAGGATCTGGAAAGCCATGTAAACTATTCCATGTGCTCCTGCTGCTTTTTGGTAACCGACACGATTAGTACCTTTTCTATACTGGAAGGTTTTTTCAAGTTTTATTACTATTTTTATTTTCGGTGTGCCAAATAACATTAGAAAATATTACTGAGCAGATCACTTAGCACTTTGTAATAACGATATGATTTGGTTCAGCTAAACAAATGGCAGTGTATTATCCGACATCTAAATCAAAGTCAGGTTCGATGAACCGTGGGAATGAGAAACACCTGGCTTGGGCCAGAGCTTAATTTCACTCATTTCATACTGCTGCTGCTTGGCATTCATTGCATTGTTTTAGAACAGAGAAGATTTAATTCCTTCCACAGCACTCCTCATACTGTCTGAATGCCTTTCTATCCACGGTGGACTCATTTTCCCAAGTTTCATAGAAAATAGAAAAAGCAACATTATCTTCAATTCACAGATGATGAATTGAATGTCTTCTGGAAACAAACCTACATATCTGAGTCGTAAGATAGCATCTCCCCTGCAGGATTATCCTTCTCTTCAAAAATAATTTGTTATTGAAGGAGAAAGAGATAAAGTGAGAATGAAAAGGTATAATGTCTTCTGTGGGGAACAAAATGCTATAAAAATTAGAATGATTTGAAGGGATAGTTGGGTGCTCTTTAAAATCTGATCAGTCTTCCATGATTAGTATAAATAGACCTTATTCCAGCTCCACTTTGTGCAGACACACAGAAATCAGTTTAGGATGAGAAAAAAAGTATTTTCAGTATTTTTCAGTTCATGGAAATAGTTTCAGGCTAACCAAAGTCTTCAAACCCTCAAATTCTGGCTCCTCATTGCTACATATGCTGTATATAAAATGACCCTGAGATGAGCTCAGTTGGTTAAAACTTGGTTGTAATAATGCCAAGGTCATGGGTTCAATCCCCTATGTGGGCCATTGACTTAAGAGTTGAATTCGATGATCCCTGTGGGTCCCTTCCAACTCAGAATAGTCTGTGAAATATAGTTAGCTGTCATGTTTCAGAGAGATGTCAGCAGGAAACACTGAAGAAAATACAAACACCTGCTTGCACACTCTGAGCAGCCAGGTAGTCTGCAAGGACACCTGAAGACTCAGCACCACAGCCAAGAGGATGCTACAGCTGCCCCTGCTGGGCTTCAGTTCCTCACTCTGCTAAAAGGACGTGTCTGCTTGGGATTGGCCATAAGAAGGTCCTTTCTGAGAGCAGACACCTTTCTTCTGAACCAGGAATGGTGACAGTGGTTGCTATAAGGCTCTAACTGCTGTTCATACCTTTCTGTAGGTGCAATTTTGCCCTGCAACTGTCTGTGCTGCTGAGCAAAGGGCTAAATGAACTCCAGCCTGTGATTTTTCATCTAAGAACCACTTAGTGCTAGAAAGGCGTTACCAGGTAAGATGGAAGGGACTAAAATTTTAAATACATATACTTAAATTCTATTTAAGTTATGAGCAAGCTGCACCTTCTTTGATGTCATAGGGTTGTTATGATCCAATAGCACAGCTTTCTGTAGAAGCTGAATTGCATGATACTCATTTATGGGGAATTCCACTGCAGCAATAGATGGGCCACAAAGTACATTGCAAGACCAGATAAAAAGGCACTATTTACCCCCAGTAAAAATGCACAGTTTCTTTCCAGATTAAGTGAAAAATAAAAACCAATATGGTCTTTAAAGTATGATCTAATACAAAATACCTGAGCTAATTAATGCTCAACACATAATGGACTACTATGATATATTACTTGAAATACGGCATGTTTTCTCCTGGTTTATAGTTCAGCATGAAGAGACTTCTTCGTGAAAGTACGTGCAAAAGCTGTTTTTTCCAGTTCATAAAAAAAGAGCATTTTTGAAAAGGTTAAGCTTTTAGTCACGAAAGCTTAAAAGTTGCTTCATTTGAGAGGAAGAAAAAAGCCCAAAATTAAAGACAAAGAGTTATTTTTACCATTTGACAATAACTAAAATCTCTTTACATCTGTGATTGACTTAAGATTCAGGAAGATTATACTTAAAGCCAGTAGCTCAGATTTGGCGTTATCAAAAGTAACAGCAAAAATGCATTTCAGTCAGTGGAATTATACCAGGATTGTGTTTGCCCATTTTACTTTGACATCTCTAAGTTTATGACAGCATTTCTGTGGCAGCTGAGAAAACCACTCATATTATAAGATATGTAAACATGCATGAATGAAATTCATTATTTGATCACAGTATGTACAAATTCAACATTTCCCTGTGCAAATACCCATTTCTTTAATTAAAAAGTCTTATTTATTTTCTTTGAAAAATAGGTAATGGCATTTCGGGGAATATAAAATCTGTGTTTTTCAGTTCACAAAATATGAAAGTCTGGGGGAATTTCCAGGCTTTTAGTAATAGAAATGTAATAGAATAATATAATAGAAAACACAGTCTTGGGCTTGAGATGGATAAAGAAGCACTGCTGGGGTACAACAGGATAAAAATGGAAGGAAAGCTGAACATTTAAATCCAATCCTGAATTGTTACTGCCTGGAAACATCCCTGCTTAAGGAGAGCAAGTAACCCAGCACTTCAGACAGTCCCAGCTTAACTGCTGTGCTTTGAGGAAAGCTTCCCTGAACTGCACACTTAGCAATTCAGTATTCACTTCTACAAAGAAAACCTCTCTCTAACCAGGTTGAGAATTTTTCCCTAATTTGGATACTGTCCATATTTTCCAGAAAATATGGAAAAATATGTTTAAGCTTCACCGTTTCAGGATAGTGATTGCACAGATGGCAGCTGACAATGCATGGGGTTTTTTAAAAAAAAGCTTTTAAAGGGAATCATAAGAATTCCTGATTCTGTTCAAAATTACTAGGATGGAATACAAAAAGAACTATATTCATTGTCACTCTAAGTATACACCCCCCAAAAGCACTGATTCACCAACCCCCTGTACCCCCTGTCCCCCGAGGTTTGCCTTCAATGAGCTGTTTGTTTCAGGAGGTGAATGTGGGTTGAAATTAATAACAGAGCTGTTGCCAATGGCAACGCTGGAAACCATAGGCGCGATTTTATTTCCATCAAGGTGCAGTTACACAATCCAGGGTGTTCCCAATAAAGCAATAATTCATTTTTGCATAGTATAAAGCTTAGCAGTGTCTGTTAATGAGCCCTAGGTATGCTCTGAGTATCTGAGCTCTCATTTTCCCCGGCTGAGCAGAATCTTTAGGAAAGGAGAATTCAGTTCTAGATTGCATGTTGATTTTCAGCTGCACAGAATGCTTTGCTGTCTCTGGGACTACTGAAATATTTTGGGATCCTAAATTACTTTGCCAAAAATGAGGGCAAAGCTTTTTGCCACATCTCAGAATGGGTCCTTTTTAAAGTAGGGGATAAAACTAGACTTTGAAGCTGATCATAAGTGGTGTAACTCCCGCCTTCTGCTTAATGGGTTTATCCAACACAGATCCTTCTGTTCTCCTTCTGTCATAACTTTCCCAATTCCATTGATCCTTTAGACTAAGCCAACCTTTAAATCTGTGTGCTATAAAGCTACTGTTAAACTCTCAGATGACTGGAAATGGTGAGCACACCAGAAAAGACACGGGGAGAGGGAGAAAAACCCACCAACAATCCAACACACCAAGGAATTCTGTGTGCAACAAAGCAGCTGTATGCAACTCAGTGGCAACCTGCAAACAGCAAGACAAAACCTGCATTCACTGGAGATAATGATAAAAGTGTTTTAAAGCACTGGGTTCACTCATCAGATTCATATTCGAGTAACTACAGCATTTTTTGCTCAGGCTCCTTGAAATAGTTTCAGACCAGTCAGGGATGAAAGCATTAGACAGGCTCTTGGGCATGCTATGAATAAGTGAGTTTCAACTGCTTAAATATCAGCAGGAAAGCTCTGGAGAGGGCTGGGCCTGCCCTGAGAAACAGCCGAGGGAATGGGGACAGGGAACAACTCTGTCAGCTGCTACACTCTGGCAGTGACACTCCAGGTGTCACAATTATTCATTCCACTGCTTGCTCACACATTGGCCAAATGGAGGAGCTTGAACAGAGGAGAAATAATTATTTGGGTAATAGCAAGAGATTTTAAATAAGACCAGCAAATTAGCTCAGGAGGTGAGCTTTCCTGACCCTTTATAGCACTTGGACAAATCAATGTAGTCTTTTTTTTTTGCATTCAGAATGTACAATATAAATATTCTAAATGTGCTTTAGCTGCTGTACAGAGGCAATCACAACTTAATTTCCCTTCAGTAAAGATACTGTGTCTAAGCCACTCTTCACCATTCCTTCCAAATAAAAGCCAAAATCAAAATCACCAAAAAACCCAACCACAATTATAGCCTTCAAACAAATTAAGGAATTGAGGAGCCTACCATGAATTATATTTTCTCGTTGGTTGATTGGGGTGTTTTTGGGGGGAGGGCATTGTTTGTTTGTTTATTGGTTTGGGGTGGTTTTGTTTTGTTTTAGCTCTCCAGCACTAACTGTTGCCTCAGATGCACTAACTGTTCTCAGCTCAGATGAAGGTTATCTCCATGCCTGGTGGCCACAACACTTGTTGCTTAAAGAGCTTCAGGTGTCCTTAGATCAGGTAATATGGCTACACTTTACATGTGCCACTGAGCAGAATGAATGTTAAAAGAGGAATTACATAAAACAGCTTTAAAATCAGTAGGAGCTGCTATTAGAGTGACATCTGCACTCGATACAATTAACATGGTAGGGAAAAGCTATTAATTGCACTGTAGAAAGTACTGTTTGACTTTCTATTTGCTTACTTAGAAAAGCAAAACTAGAAGGGGAAACCAAGAATTAAACCCTGTAGCCACAGTGCTGCATGTCATCCTATGGCAATCAGATAAATGAGTGATGTTGTCTCTGTAATAAGCCCCATGTGAAGAAATGTGTTTGTCTTAAGGGACATTTCTAAAGTACCTGGAAAAGCCCCAGGACACCAAATTGCTGAGTGCAGCATTCAAGTAGCATTTTATTATCAGAGTATTTCTAAATTAAAGAACATAAACAAAGGCTTGCACTTTAAAATAAGGTATTCACTTGATTACACTGCACTCATATCCCACAATATTAATTCTAAAAATAAGAAAACAGTGAGAAAAAATCACTGCAGTGATGTCAGGATAAATTTAAGTAATTTAATTTCAGCTGTTAGATACCACTGCCTGTTAGGGACAGACCTTAAGGCTGTGTACCTCAGTGTACTGCTGAAAATGCTTATTGTGATGTACATCCTTTCGTGGTTTGAAATTACAGGAACACTGACCTATTTATATGCTTATCTCTAAAGCTTATGTTCTGGAGTTAGGTTTAAATTTTAGAGTTTAGCTGTTAGTCATATTTCATTATTATGCCATGAAACAGGTATTCTTAATATTTCATGACATGTTCAGTGCCAAAAAAAGCAGGTTTCTCATTCCAGTAGTCGAATACATATTTCGGTTCTTATCTCATTTGTATTCCTTTAGGTCCTTAATAAACTCTTTTCTAGTAACTCTGAGCAGGATTGTGCATTATTAGAATTTTCCTCAGTTCTTTTAAACTGGGGATAGTATGTACAGATATTTATTTTCCTTCATCCTTTATTTTCTCCTCCTCAAGTCCTCTCTCAGGATCAGACCAGGCTCCTGCTGGGGGACTTCCAGAAGAACACTGAACACAAACATCATTCCCCTCTTTATTTTTACAAAAGTAACAGGCCAGACTAGTCTTCACCGAAGTCCTAATTCCAGGTGTTAGGCCACTTTAGTAAAATCCTTTGCTATTCCTTAAAATAAAATGAAGTTGTTTTAATTTTATTAAATAAAATCAGGTCGTTTTCTTTTTATTAAACTCCAAAGAGATTAGAACTGCTCTGGTGTTGCAGAGCAACTTCCAAGGTGGTTGATAACTGGAGCAGCAAAGGATGGCAAATGCCACCTCTCATTCCCGAGCCACTGCTTGGGCTCTGCTCACTGCAGGAGAACTTTAGAGACAGCCCATCCTTTGGCTAATCAGGATGGATGTTTTTAGCATCATCATTCTCATGCAAAAGCATGCAAAGTTCATGGGGTTGGTCCATCTTGTTTTCTCCTGTACACTGAAATAAACTGATGGAGATACTTGCTTGGACCAGAATTGCTGAGTTGCTGCACCACAGGAACTGCAGAGAGTCTACTAAATATGCAATTACTGAGGGCATTCTCTAAAGTCTGATGAGCCAATTAATAGCACTTTGTATTTTCATGGCACCTTGCCTCAGAGAATTTTAAAATGCCTTTAAATAATAAAGTTCTAGAGCTCTCCTGTAAATCATTTGCACCAGCATACCCAGAAACTGCAGCAAAGTTAGCAGACCACGTAAAGCACCTGCAGCTCAGCCTGCCAAGTGCTGTCTGTCTGTCTGGCAAGACTCTAACACTGACATCAACACCATGATGATACAGCAAAATGCTTTGCAGGAAGAAACCTGACAATCTGTTGTCACTGGCCTCGTCTGTACCTCCAAAGAAGTGACCCCACAAGGCAAGGTGGGCACACCAAGCTTTTCCTACCACACTGAATGACTTGTTGGTTCACTTTGTGAAGCCCACAGTAGCTACACACAAACATACCCTGACAATCTGTACTGTCAGTTTGAATTTGTGGTTAAAGCATTAATTAATCCAGTGAGCACAGGCAAGTTCTCTGTGAAACACATGAGCTGCATTATTTCTTTATAAAATAGCAAACAGACAATCTGTGGCTCAGACCAGATCTTTCACAAAACCAAACCCCATGTAAAAGCAACCTGAAAGGCACATTATAAACCAGACCTTGAGCAGGCACACAATCAACTTTGAAGAACAAATGTACCACTTTTGATATCCACCTGGCTATAATGGCCTTATAAAGGACACTGGTCTAAGGAAGAAGGGTGAGAACTTTGAACAATTCCTTTCCCCCAATACCACCCACAAAGCTGGATGCTTGCTGTATCTCATCCTGTTCTGGGATTGCTGCATTATGATCTATGCTTGGGGAAAAAAAAAATCAACCACAAGAAAAAATTCTTTCCAACTACTAATTCACTCTCACCCATCTCTACCCAGTCAGAAATCAAGTGGCCTTTTGCTGTGCCATCCAGTGTTGAAAACTGAAATGTCACAACTAGGCTTTCTGTGCACCAACAGGATCCATCCAGTGCCAGAGCCCAACCAGGAGCCATAACATCCCACAGCAACCATGCAAATGAAATAAAAGAGAAAACATAACGTGATCGAGAAAGAAATCACACAGCCAAGAAAAATGGAAATTCAGTCTCCACTAAGATCTATTCTGATGGTCATAAAACCCTACAAAACATTTCCAAAGCCTGGGAACCAGAGGTCTCTGCTGCTGAACAGCTCCTGCTCCCTTACACGGTCATTTTCCTCCCCACCACCCAGCTGTCAGTGTTCAAACTTTCAAATTACTTGAAATTTTAAGCCTTATCTCTTCCTATAAATTTTCCTCCCACCAGACAAACATTTGTGAAAACTCTGGGAACAAAAGCCAGTTCTACTGAGCCAAGATTTACTGCTCTGAACCACCCAACTTCAATTTCTCTGCCATGTTCTGCTCATTTTAGAGATGAAAGCAAACCTCTTTCTCACTCACAGATCTGAAAAGATCCCAACTGCTAACAGGCTTACATCTTATCAATTATTCATTTTCTGAATCAGAGTTGCTCTATACAACAGGCAAGAACATTTGAAAGGGCAGATATTACTCAGGAATTAGTTTAATTCTGAAATAACTGAATTATACAAAAGTTATTGCTCTTTTTGAAGAAGGTAGTACTTGCTATCAGTGAGTCTGAATTTAACAATTTATAGGATATGATCACTACTGAAGTAGTTAGGATCTTGCTTTTTATTTCCACCTGTTTTACATGTAGTTCTTTGTACCTTTTCCAGGTACAGGGATCTCTAAACTGCTCGGAATTCCTCTCTCTTCCTGATCGGGGGTACAGTCCCAATTGCATCAGCCCTTCTCAAAGATTGTTCTCTTAATCACTACTTCCTACAGCTCCAGAAGAACTTACAAAAAGCCTTAAACCATCTACAGTTTCTTTTCTATCTGCTTTGAGGTCCACATTTCTCCTGATTTGTTCTGCACAATTCTTCTACAATAAATTACTCAATATTATTGGTCCCATGTGGCTGCATGCCTTTCATTTTTGTGAACTAAAATCCAACCCTCTTATTGACTGCAGCTGCTTTTAAATACACTTTGGTGTCAGCAGTGATTTACTTTTTAATTATATTATTTTATTTTAGATGAGTGGTCCTATTGTTTCCTTAACAGCTACTTTAAAGGCAGTGCTCAAATAAATGAAACCTCAGCACCTGAGCAAGGAAAACAACTTAATTCACAATTCCTTAACAAAAGAATTTCCTACAATAACATTCTTGATGAAAGTATCACCACACTTCCCCAATCTTTTACCTTTTAGCGTGATGATAAAAGGGGTCATTTCCTTGAAGTATGTTCTGACTGAGCATTCTTGGGAGATTCTTGCTAAAAAGACCAGCAGGGCCAATACAGAGATAAGATAATTTCGGTCTCTCTTCCCAAAGCCTGAGAGACTGTTTTACCAGTTTTCTATTTCAGCTGCAGACACAAGTTCTAAATCAAAGGCTCACCAAAATTAAAGAGCAGGGATTTGATCTTAGGAGAAGGTCCATTTTTGTCCTCTGATATGGGTATGTAATTTGTCTGCAGGAGCACATTTATGCTGCATCTGGGGAAATATGGAGCATAGGGGTAAACTGGTATTTCCCCAGGGAGAGATTATAATCAGTAAAAACAAAAACATCACCATTCATTACAAATGTGTACTCTCTGCAATGGAAATGTTAAGCAAGGATACATTTGGGAATGTGGAAGGGAAAAGTTTACCCATGGTCTGCTTGGTTGATTTTAACCCACACCTCTGGAAAAAAAATCTTATGAATGCACCATATATTGCTTTTTTCACACATGCATGAAGTATCTGATAATAAAACTATTTATGTAATCTTACTAAACATCTGATGCACTTCCAATGCACAAAAACATTATGCCCACAAATGATGAACATGGCCACCAGCTCCAGATCAGTTTCTGTACTGCTGGCCATTATCAACCTGGCTAAATGAAGAACCAGGGATTGTGCATCTTTGTAACGCTTTTTTAAAATGCAGAATTGAACAATAGCCAAATAATATCTGTGGCCACTATTTCTTCTGATTCTGAGCATCTGCCAAAAAAACCTCAGTGCAGTGCAAGGGCAGCTCCATAGTGAGCTGTGAAATTTTTTTTTCCCTATTTTTTCCAGCTACCATTATCCTTCTGAAGGTCTTGTTTTGTTTCTCACAGTAATCATCTTCAAAAGAACAGAGAGGAGGGGACAAAGGGAAAGAGCAGATGTTTTAGGCCAATGTGCAAACAACAACAAAGTAATTGCTATGAGGGTCTTGACATTACTTGGAATTTGGGCCTATTCACCCCTAGAAATGTGTTTAGTTGTTGAAAAATGTGTTACGATTGGTCGAAATCATTTTCCAAGGAGCAGTTTCCAGCCTTTGTGCTCCTCTGCCCCTGAAGTCTGCAGGAAGTGCCAGGAAGAAGACAGAGTGGTCAGACCTGCAAGAGCAGCCCAAGAAAGCACCAACCCCCAGTGTCTCCCTTTGCCCATCACAGCTCCAGCTGGACTGGAGCTCCAACCCTTCTGGAGATGGGTCAGGAGGGCAGGTGCCCTCCTGCTCTCCCTGTGGGCACATAACAGCACTGAGCTGGCTTTAAGTGCTTGCTGGCTGCTTGCAAAGGACACTCTTACATCCTTCAGCCATGGCCTGGGATAGAAAATGAGCCTCAGATAAATGCTACACATGTAGTCCATTTATTGCAGGTCAAACCCTTCCTTTCAGGTGTAACTATTTACCTGCTGACACTGAAAGCTTTACAAGCATTTCTGAGGACGGAATCTAACTTTTGTTATTAAAGACAAGAGGTCAAGCCTTTGTTCCTACTGCAATTTCTTGCTAGTATTAGAGCAGAGAGGTCTTACAATATTCATTAGCTCTGCCCGTTTTGGTTTTGGCCTCTGTTTGCTTACCTAGCCCAACAAGGGAAGATGTATTTAGGGGCTCCATCATTGTGCAGCCCACAGAAGGCTTCAGGAAAGCACAGTGCCAGCATTTCAGAATCTATACCACCTACCTACCACTTAATTCCATTATCTTTACAACAACATTAGCTCTGATGTGTCACAGAAATCTCCAGGGTCTAGAAATTACTTATGAATTAATTATCTGAAGCATAAGCATTAAAAAAATAAATTCAAACTTCATGATTTCTCATTCTATTCCATTAGCATGCAAGGAAAAATAAAGGCGTTCAGCAAGTTTTCATGTCCATCCACATTCACACATCTTTGTGCCAGAATAAAACACTGAAGGTGAAAAAACAGCTCTGTGCATATTGCAGTGAAAACGGAATTTCAGTCACATGGATTTATGTTGAGCACCACAATGAATGGTTCTGTGAAGTGAGACAAACTCACCAACAAAATGTCAGGGATGTTTTTGTTAGTAATGACACAAAGTCAAAGACAGGATCCATCACTGTGTTTGGAAAGTTCCTGGAGCCTTTTGGGCTCTAAGCCTAATAATAAAATAAAATGGATGTGTTCAGCATCTCAGGCTGTTTGCAGCTTTGGGGCCTCCAGATAGTCAGTCACACTGCACATCACAGTCACTCACACACTCCAAGTGCAAAGAACCACCCGGTGAGATGCAGGAAATTGAGCTATCTTTGTAATCATCATGGTTAAAAGAACTGTGACATTCTCAAAGATAACATCCTTTTCTCCCTTTTATTATGCTACATCTGGATGTTCTGAGCAGCTTCAAAAATGATTTCACCTTGATTCATTTAAGAGAGGAAAAGAAGAAAAATGAAACAAGATTCAGAGAAGTATTAAGGTTATTGCTGACATCTGTCTCAGAAAATCTAAAAAGGTTGAGAAATAGCGGATTCATTTATCTCAAAATGATACCTGTGAAATACAATGCTAAGGATTTCCATGAGTCAAAAAGGACCTTTCCAGAAAGAGATCAGGAAAAAGGCATAATGGTCTTCAGACCCAGCTGCAGTGGGACATGCTGTCATCTATTGGTCTAACTTCCAGGTCTCACAGAAGACAAATTCTCAGAAGAGACATCTAATAAGAATCACTGTTCGACAATCCATTTAGAAATTTATGTTGGTTTGTATTTTAAAATAAGAACCTTTGGATGCATCTTTGCTCTCTTGAGCAGGAAGAGGCCTATCATGTTCATAGAACTTCAAGTATTTATTGTGTTTTTCCAAAAACTTGGGCTTTTATTCCAAGGTGTGAAATTGAAATACTTTACAGGGAATTCGGCCTTGGAAAACCCAGTTCTTAAAGGCACCACAAATTATTACTGTAATTAAGGTGTGATTGATGAAAATCCAAGTTTGTTATTTGCTTGCAACGGTGGAAGATGGGATTTTCCATTAGTAGGATATAGCTTTTCTTAAAGTAACTTAAGTGAAAATAATCAATTGCTGTTTCATCTTTGAAGTGTAATTTTTTTCTGGAATACATTATAACCTAAGGACTTATTGTTAAACCAAATACCTGAAATGATTCCCCTGCAGCATCCACCACAGTGATTCCCATCTAGCTCAGCAGACATCTGATGTCTGGGGGCCTGCAGAACAATCTCTTCAGAGCACTGTCAACTGAGCAATGAGCATGAAACTGGTTAACACCTTCCCCAGACTTCCCTCCTTATCCACACACCGCTTCTCTAACATGTGCCTGAGGGGTGATCTGTATTTTCTTTCACAGCAGTAAAGGACTATTCTCTTCAAGGTATGCAGGAGTCGAGAGAACTAAAATTCAGTAAGAGCCTATTTATCCACGTGTTTGACATTTCTTGACTGTTTTGTGAGAGTCCAAGGATGATAAAGAATATAATATTGTTATTTGGTATGAACTATTAATTTATTCATTTGACAGACATAGCTGTAGGCAAAGTTCTTGTCATAAAGTTCTTATTCTCTGATGAATGGAGAAGTGACTCTTGAATTACAGCTATTCCTGTGCAGGCTAATGTACAATATAGTACTTCTACCACATAGCCTTAAAAAGAAAAATAACCATGCTAATAGCTTGACAAATTATTTTAGAAGAATCAGATCTCTGTTTATTGAAATAACAGAGCACTAGCCATTAATAGTATTTACAAGTTAGTATTACTGTTATAAATCTGCTATTTTATGTCAAACATAAAAGCAACTTTTCAGTAACACATTTCAACCTGCAGTTTAAGTGCTGTAATTTCTTACATGCATTCAGCCAATATACTGTGTAACATAAATATGCAATTTTATCACACAGCAGTAACAGCAAATGTGAGTGTATTGTTTGTATAAACAGGACTCTCAAACCCTCTGTTTACACATACATGATGGTATTTTAAACAATAATAAATAGAAAAGATTGGTTTGTTTTCTACTATACTTCACATAAGCATAGCATAAATGTCTTCATTCAAGTGTTTGCCTTTATTCATTGCAGTAAGTTTTGGTTACAAATGGAACTTTTAGAAGTGATTCCTTCTTTTGCCATGGAAGCATGGAAAACAGCATGCACGGAAACTGGGAGACAGTCAATGAGGGGTAGATATGATTTTTAAAGAAATAATAAGAAAATATTAATTCAATGAACACACTGAATCAGTGAACGCTGAGATACTTCACTACTGTAAAATACGAAGATGCAGCTTGTGTATATACTCTTAAAATCTGCAAGTCCTAATCTAGTTTCTAACATATCCTAAATCCACAGCTAATCTTAAAGTAGAGGCACAAAGATATATTCACACCAAGCACAAGACTGATAACTGATCCTTAAGAACAGGCTCTTATCTCTCTTGGTAGCACTTTTCTGGGATGACACTACGACAGGAATGCTGCCTCGGGGGGAAGATGCCACCAGGCATTCAGCTCCCTGATTGTCCTGCCCCACCTGTGGTTGTGCTGTGATGCTCAGTGTCCCCAGCGAAGGGCAATGCCACTGACTGAGCTGTGAGAGCAGGGCAAGGAAAGGGAAGGCAAAGAAGAAACATTCCTATGCAATTACACTAATTGAGTAAATAAGAACGAAACATTCAAATCAATATTCCAGTGCTCTAAGGCAGAGCAAGAGGTGCAGACCTCTCTCTATTGCTGAACAAAGGCAACTGAAACAGGGATTTCCAGGAGGAGTGGACTTGACCTGGGAGGCTTGTATAAGCATGAGACATGTAGTGGTTATCAAAACAATAACTGTTAGCTGAAATTAACCTTGATAAATTGCATTACCGACATATTTGGAGCCTCTTTTCAAGCAGTCATATTAGCAGTCCTTTCTGTGTTGTGTGCTGCAATGCAGAATAAAATGTGACTTCTTGCTTTTGGTTTTAGAGACTCTCAATAGCATTAAAAATGCTATTCCTGCTACCTTGTCTCAGCTAATTAATATCCCAAAACATGATGAACGCACACCAGTGTGGATTCACTAACAGGATGGTATTGGTGGGTCTGCAGTGACCTGTTGTATACGGGTCGCAAGAACAATCAAGTCTTTTGTTAATGAACTCATTCACATCCTAAGCACTAAAGTCACTGCTTTATCCTATAATACTGCAGTGATTAACATTAATTAACTTTCACACATGTTATGAGAACCACAGTAATGCAACCTCATCTTCCTGTTTCAGTATTATTCTTGTCTACTAGTTCATGTGCAGTTTTAACTATCTTGTTACTCCTCTTTTCTCCCCATATATTTTTAACATCCTGTTGCTTTTTGGCTTGATAGCTGCCTAGGGCATGGATTACCTCTGTCTTACATGCCTATAAAAATATAACACATCTATGCCTAGAGGCACTGCTCAGGTCTTTAAGGCACTGCTGCAGTAGCAAAAACCAATAATACCTGGTATAGCGGAAATGAAAGAAGGTTATTATATGTGAAACCATTTCGGAATTAATGGCTTTGTAGGTATGGCAACAGAGGTCCTTCCTAATTCCCTTCCTTTGTCCTTGCTGATTGTCCAAAAGATTTAAACTGAGAGACAGGTGATGATTTCTCTCTGTAGGACAAATTAGTCTGTGCAGGTCTCCTCATTGCCATAGCCAGCCTAGTTTAAGGCTAGTCTGGGTATTTGTGCACCGGGCTACGATTCCCGAGCAGGGGGGAGACACAGTGGTAGGTTTCACTTTTCAGAACTTGGCTTTGGAGGCTACTTAGTCCCTGACTATTTGGTTAAACTCCTGTGGTTTTGGAGTCATCTTAGGTCACTGCATGCTGCCCACACCATTCCCAAAGCCACTGTGCTTTCAGATGAAGCGTCTCTATGTGCCTTACTCCACACATTCCTTAGTGGTCAGCAGTACCCTACTCGTCAGAAGGATTTTCAGTCAGTCTAGTCCATCAAAGCAGCTACTGTGCTGTTAAATACCAGAAGCTGTGACTAGCAAAAAGGGTGAGTCATTTGCACAATAAACACAAGATTTTGCCATCTCATCTAAAGCCACAACCACAGGCTGCTCTTGGGAGGAACACGTTCTTATCCCAGAATCATGAACACAGAGAAACAGGAGGAGAAAGAGAAAGGAGGGAGGAGAAGACGGCATTTGGATTAAAGCAGCATGTTAAAGCCATATTAAAGCATTATGTCATACATTATTCTTTTGTTAGTGCAACTTGTTAAGTGGTATTCATCTCAGAAAATGAAATCAGTTCTGAAATGTCTGAGACACTGAGTAAATCAAGGGTTATTATCATTACAGTTGAATGACAGCTTCTCAGTGAACCAATACTAATTTACTGAGGTCAGAAAACATTGAAGAAATACATATTTCTTTTCATTAATTCCTTCAAACTTTGGGTGGTTTTCCGCTGGAAATACACTTGTTTCCCATCTAGCAAACCTGGGTGCCTGGGATCTCATTTAATCTGCTCCTGACTGCTGCTCAAAGGTCTGCCAAACCCAGGAGGAGCACATGGCATATGTTTCTAACGGGGACTCAGCTTTTTTGCTCAAGCCGTGACTTTTAGGATTGTTTGGCTCCCTGCCGTGGGGTTGGACCAAGGCTGAGTGTCCCTCCCGCAGCTCTGGGTTTCCAAGCTGCCTGTTGGCTGTGGCAGCTGCAGCATCGTGGGCTCCTCGCAGCACTGGGAGCCTTGCCTGGGTTTAAGGCTCCTCCATTTCCCTGGCCAATTTTCCAAGGGTTGAGGACAGCCATTACTGTCTCGCTTTTGGAAAACAAACATGCAAATAAAAACCCCCAACACAAAACAGCCCCACAGAACTAGACAAATATCCTACTTCACTGGAAAAGCAAATATTGTGCTGCTACTGAACATCTCTGAACAGCTGATGTAGCTGTCTTAGACTGCATGTTTATTTTGGGCCACTCGGAGTTCAGGCACTATTACAATTGCCCACACATGTCAGTCAGGCCTCTTGATTGGATGAACTAAAGCACCTGAGATGCTGGAAGAGCATCTTAAAATCCTTCACACATGTTACAAAATCATGTGTGAACACTTCGGAATGTCCCTCTTAAAAACCACTACTATGCCTCTACATTTCCATAGCCTGTTACTGCTGATTAGGAGATTAAAATGCAGAAAGAGCTCTTATTAAACAGAAGAAGTAGTTCGGTTCCATCCTAAAGTCAATTAGCATCCTAAACTGGATTTCTAAGTATATTTTAGAGAGAAACAGCTGTTATTAAGCCACTAGATATTTTGGCTTAAAATGGACTACAAAGTAGGCAATAGTCTCATTTAAACAGCATGAGAAAGAGATGTGGGAGGCAGGATTGTTATCTGCATAATGCATGACTCCAATTCTGCCTCCTTGTGCATCTAAACCCCATTCTGTGGAGAGGCATTATCAGAATAATGCACAAGAACGTGAGAGTGGTCTTGGTTTGGCTCCTCTGAGGGGTTTTTAAGGAGCATGTGGCTCTGTCTTACATGAAGAGTGCATCCTGCCAACAAACTCTTCAGCAAAATGTCCTTATCTAAGTGATGCCAACCACATTTCTGACTAAGGTTTTTGTACATCCTCTACTTGTCAAAAGAATTGTTCTTGCCTTCAGTATTTACCCCCACATATTCAATTTCCTTAGGGTAAGTTTGCAGTATCGGGGAGTTTATGTATGTCTAAATAAAACTATTTGTATGGTCAGCTCATATGCACTCATAGGGAAGTCCATCTGAAAACCTGGCCTTAGAGTATGAACTAGTTAAATAAAAATATGTGTGTGCTCTGCAGTTGGGAACACAGATTTCCTATGAGGAAAAACCTTACTCAAAACAGTATTTCACAATTTTCACATTGGAAAGGTTTTTTCTGCACCCTCCTGCTACGAACAAATCACAATGTTTTACCCTGTCGGCCCAGACACCCTGGTTTATCACATTTAGATGCAAAGTTATCTCAAGAGAAAAAATTAGGTTGAATGTTGAATAAAAAATGAGTTACATTCATAATCCTAACAAATGTGTATATGCTTAAAGATGTGTTTGTTGGCAACTTTTAAATATTCAATTCTCTCATTTGCCTCAGAATCATTCTGCTCTCTGAAGAAAGATAAAAATTGTAGCTTGCAACTCTTCTAGTCTGAGAAAAAAACTGGACTGACCTTTCTTAAATCCACTCAAGACTCCTTTTACCACAGCTGGTCATTCCCTGAGTATCACAACGCAGCCTCCTCCCTGTTCTGCACTGTCTTGTTAGGTTTTACAACACTTAGGAAAATGAACATTGATTACTGCCTTTGCTCATGAACACACTCTCACAGCTGAGCTGACTGTCCCTCTCATCTGTGTGCATCCCAATTTACAATGCTACAAAAGGATTCAGCGAAGATGTGATGAGAAACGTCAGTGCTGTTCAGATGTGGAGAGATCTACAAATGAGATGTGTGTGCTTGAACTGAGCTGTCGCTGAAAACATTTGGGAGGCTTTTCCCTTGGCAAAGAGCTACGCTCAGTAACATGTTTATAAACAAGTTTACACGGCTTTTAAAATTCTATTTTTCCCCAGATGATGCAATAAACACTAAAATACATTAGAGATGAGCCATACGTATAAACAAAATAAACCTCCCAATTAAAAAAGTAGAAAAACAAACATCATAAACAACCAGTGGAGTGGAAAAACAAAACCACCAGCCATATGCTGACTTAGAATATATCAGACTTATTGGCAGCTTCTGTGCCTTTGCTTCTCTGACTATAACACAGTGGAGGGACATTAAGGCCACCAGCCTGAGCCCTGATACATCTGAGACTGAAAAAGTGCAAACAGCCCCCAAAGTCCCTTATACCACAGTCATTCTCTTTCTTGTGTGGAGTGCTCTTTGCCTGCACATTCAGAACTATAACAAAACACCAACAGAGTAGTAAGGTTTTCAGGCTGATTTGAAATTTACTCAACCTAAATTAGGTTTTATGGGGCTTTTTTAGTTTAATTTCTTCATTTATGGGCATTTTTTTCAGAATTGTCAGTGACCCCAGATTTCAGATATTGCTAGGTTTAAGGGCATTAGTCACTTAGACAGAATGCTGATTGTTTTTGTGTTTCTTATTTTGTTATATTATATTGTTATATTAGAATACCTTGTTGCTTGTTACAGCATTCAAAGCCCACAAGTAACTAAGGCTCCTGGTCACAAAGGAAAGAACTGAAGGAAGGTGCTGTGTGTCAATATGCAGCTACACCGGACTGAGATGGCCCTTACAGACAACACTTCGCAAAAAAATGTATAAATGGAAGTGATGACAAAAATTTTCAAGCCTTTGCAGCAAAGCTGACTGAGGTGAGATGTTTTCCCTTTACTCTGTTCTGCAGGTGGCACTACGTTATTTGCTAAAATCTAGATATTGGTATAGTCTCTTAAGCCTCCACATGGCTCTTCCTGTTCTAAGGATGCTCGAGCTCCTCAAGCAGCTCCAAGTGAACAGGTTTGACAGTTTCTGCCTGGAGTTATTGCTTATTTCTCAGGCCTTTGTCAGTAACAACTTCCATTAGTTCCCCTCAGAGGCACTGAATAGATGGGGTAATTGGGCTTTGGGGATTTTGATGGCCCTTTTGTTTTCTTTTTTCAGTTGTATTGACCATTAGAGTCTATTCAAGCTACAAGGAGCAGATGGGTAGAGGCTCATTTTTGCCTCATGTGATGACATACCAGGGGAGCACAAAGCTTCGATGTGCTTTTCCATGCAACACAGCTACTTGCAGGTGAAAGAACTGTTTAACAGACGTGTACGCAAAGCAGATACTGAATATTTCTATAATGCACGTTCAAAAAAAACAAAACAAAAAACCAAACCCCCCCAAAGATCTCTCTTCTCCACTGCATTGTTTCTGAAGGTGCTCTCCCTGGTTCCTCACATGTCTGTTTGAAACAGCTCTCTTATAAATACAGATGGTGCTCATGTGTGACCAGCCTCTCTCTTTCTGGGAACTAAGGGGTATTTCATTTATAAACTGCAATCAAAGTCTTCTACAAGGAAATCAAACTCTCTCTCTTGATATGCTTTTGCTCTGATAACTGATTTTTTTGTGTAAACACTCACATCTTCAACAGCTTCTCAGTTCTGAGGTATTAGCAGCCTAAGATATTATGAAAAATAGGGCAGTCAAGATCAAAATGATGACATTTTAGCAAAGAAAGATGTAGTTGAGAGTTAATGCTGAAACTGAGCTATTGAATTCAGTGACTGGAGCACCTGCCATGCAAGGAGAGGCTGAGAGAGCCGGGACTGTTTGGGCTGGAGAAGAGAAGGCTCAAGGGTATGAAAGACGAAGCCAAGCTCTTCTCAGTGATGTCCAGTGACAGGAAAAGAGGTAATGGGCACATACAGGGAATTCCATTTAAAAATATGAAAAAGTTTGGCAGCGGGATTGTTTGTTCGTTTTGGTTCCCAGGGAGTGTGGTCAAACACTGGCACCATTGTCCTGGAATGTTTTGGAGTCTCTCTCTTTGGAGACTCTCAGAAGACACATCCCCAAGCACTGTGCTCTGGCTGAGCAGGGAGCTCGGCTGAGATGGTTTCCAGGGTTCCTCCAGACCTCAACAGTTCTGTGATTCTCCCATGACTCTCTCAAGAGTCCTCTCTGTGCTTGCACTTCCCATCCTTTCAAATGGCCCGTTCCTGCATACTGACACAGGAAGAAATAATGGAAAGCATTTCTCCGAAGTGCAGCGAATCTCATCCAGTTGTATCTAAAAGTTTCATATAAACTAGCACTGATGAAAAACAAAGGACACTCAAAGGCTTTAAATTCACACTTCAGCAACACAATTAATTTTCTGGTCAAAGACAGAAAAAGTGATATCAACCCAGCTGCAAAAAGGTTACAGACAGAGCTGTTGTCTTATGCTCATAATTAAATATTTCATTTACAGTTATCAAATGTTAATTAGAGTATGTTTCTGTCAGCCTTCTCTAGGAGTCCATTTAGCAGGCAAAACATTTCTGCCAAAAAATCTACTGCCATTCGATTGAAGATAATATTTTGCCTCATATTGGCCTGAAATTAATTCTCTTGGTATTTTTTAACTCTGTTGTTTCTGACTATCTTATTACCACAGCACACGGATATGCAGGATGAACACAAAGCACAAGTAGCCTCATTATTATTTACAGCATAGTTACAATAAGGCATCTTTATACTTCTCTGACAGAACCAAGAGATCTTCATTCGATCTCAGTAACAATGTTTTGAGGACTCTGCACACACAATCTGTTTTAATTTGGTGTGCAATTTGAGAATATTTTCAATATATTGAAGATCTGTGAATGAGCTTTGTTCCTCTGGTCCTTAGACTACCCAAATACAAAAACCAGCTGGAAAAAAAATCAATCAAGTGTAACTCTTTTCTTAATTATCTTTAACCAGAATTAACTGTTGCTCTGACTACAAGCACAGAAAAATATATGCCTTTTTACCAACTGCAAACCTGAAATGGTTCTTAGTGGAATAAATTCCAGAAGATCCAAAAATGACTACTGTCAGCTGGCTTTTTTCTGATTTTATTCACATTGAGAAAACTAAAATATCGAATATTTCCAACAAACTGAAGTAAAAGATATAAAAATTTGTAATTTTGTGTCCCTATGAATGAGACATGAATTGTAGGTACCCCAAGACAGCTGTTTCAATTCATATACATTTAATAACAAAAGATAAAGGTTTTGTTTTATAATCAATGTTTTTGAGCTGACATTTTAGTGCAGTTACTTAGGAATTTTTATTTCATTTTTATATATATGGCATCTTGTATATAAATTCTAAGTAGAACAGTATTAATTATGCCTAACAAATTACAGAGTTAATGGGCCAGAAAGCTCATTGAAATGAAACTAGAATTGAATTTACCAGAGCCCAATAAAAGTATCAGAGGTCAATAAAATATTTTATTTCATTTTACTTCAATATGATTTCTGTTATTACTCAGCAAAAACTCAGTTTGAACTTTATTGTGAATGAATCTCCAATATAAATCTCTCAGAAAAGCCTTGTGTTAGATTTCAAAATCAAAGAGCTATAAAGTACAATTGTGTATTGAGGAACAGAGGAACATGAAAATGTACTTCCAAACTGGAGCACACCAGAAAAAAATGAATGTGCACTGAAAATTCATATTCAGTACTCCTGCAGCCAGATGTGTTTGAAGGCCACTGTCACACTGTCCTGCACATTTCATAGAATCGATTGGGTTGGAAAAGACCCCCGAAATCATCAAGTCCAACCCTTGGTCCAACTCCAGTCCCTTTACCAGATCATGGCACTCAGTGCCACGGCCAATCTC
>JAWWEV010000167.1:6181681-6218451 GCA_035583235.1 Hafferia zeledoni | reverse complement strand
CTCCAGCCTCGTTGCTCTTCTCTGGCCCCGCTCCAGCCCCTCAATCTCTTTCCTGAACTGAGGGGCCCAGAACTGAATACAACACTCAAGGTGTGGCCTCCCCAACACAGAATACAGGGGAATTCACATGTCTATTAATAGAATGAAGCTGAGCAAGGCACTATGTGCTTAAAGACCAGTTCAGATGACCAGTTTGAATGGCAGTGGAACATTATTTGCATCTCACTTGGGCCCATCCAAAGAAATTCTCCTGCTGCATCCATCCTGCTAAATGTCCTATGAGGGCACAAATCTGCTGCCAGTGGCAGGGCCTGAGGACAGACAGGGTGCAGGTGTCACCCAGGGATGGGAAATCCTAAAAGAGAACCCAGACAGTTGTTTAGGGTGTGTTGCCCAAAATATCTTGGCACGTTGTCTTGGGTTGAGCTGGCAAAATGCCATCTACCCAACACAGAGTGTCATAACACACTCCCATCAGAATTCTTCTGAGGAATTCTAAATATCCTGTTAAAACTCCTCTTAGTTTGTTCTCATGTACTTTTATCATTGCTACTACAAAGAAGCTAATATAAAAAAAAAAAAAAGCAGCAAATGGGAAGTCACATCAAGCCATTTCACCAGTGTGATGTTAATAAACTCTCTCAGTATAAACATATCATTTGTATTCATTATTCTTTGTGCTAGATTGTAGGTTTTAGGCTACTGCACAAAATAATGATTATAGAGTACCAATAATTAATACACATTTTTATCCTAAAACCTTTTTCTCCCCAATAAGGAGCTGTTTTCTCTCCAGGCTTCCCAAAGTTTCCTTAGGAAAGGTATCCAGGCGTTATCCATTCTTTCATTAGAGAAAACCTGAGAACTCCACAGAACACAATTGGCTGTGTCAAAGGAAAATGACACATTTTTACAACTGACCACTCCTGCTATGATTAGCTATTGTGGATTCTGCCCACACCTTAAAAACTGCCTCTAGAAAATATTCAGATTGAGAACTGTACCTCTGACATAAGTAAAAACCATTCTGTTGACTTAAAAGAAACTATAAAGCTTAGAAATTAGTGTAATGTGGTGGGGCAGGGGTTGTTTTGGTTCCTTTGATATTTTTCCTACTATTCTATCTCAAATCTTTAACTACTCCTTAACAATGAAGTACTGATGCATGGGGGGGAAAAAAAAAAAAACCTGCTATGAATTTACCTGCAGAAAAAATAAATTTATATTTCTCACAAATGTTCTGCCAGTAGGTGAGTACATGACAACAATAAGGACATAATAAAGCTATCAACAAGCTGGAGAACATGAAAGGTGGCATCATTTTTCTAACACCCAGCACATTATCCACCCCAGCCTGGCAGCACCATTCAGAGTGAAGAAATAATTCATTCCCCAGTGCCAAGGAGATAATTCATTCCCCCGTGCCAAGGTAGACTTTGTAACTCCAGAAAGCAGAACAGAACGTGGTGCACACTCCAATATTTAAACATAAGTTGACATCAGCCACTCACTTTAGTCCAGCTTGTGAATAGTTACAACTCCTGACAGCTGCCCATTTGCCCATGACCTTAAATGCTCTGAGCACATGACCACCTTGAATGACCTTATTTCCTCTCAGTAACTAACAATTATAAATATTTATGGGCTTAAACTTGAAAAGAAGAAGATATGATGAACTAGTGAGAACCTCAGCCTTGGTCCTCGACTTTCCCTTTCCTTTCTTGATAAAATGTGTTTGCTTTCCCACAGCTTTGCCTGATTTATGCTGACAGCATGCCAGGCTTTGGTAAAAAGATAAATCTCTGCTGTTCATCACCCAGCACCTCCAGCTGTTCTCTGGGAGCTCACGTGGAGTGTAAACAGGCCATGGAAATGCTGCATCCCTGGGCCAGGTGAGCGGGTCACGGTCACGGCGGAGCTGTGGATGGACAGGTTGGCTCTGTGATTAATGTTTAGAAGTACCACGCAGTTGCAGCTCCCACTCAAGTCAGACGTTTTTATTACAAAAATTAATGAGGGAAAAGATCAATTAATGTTGTAATTATCTCTCTTCTGTTTTCTCAGAATGTTTGTGTGTGTTTTAATGATGTAACAGCAGAGACAGAGCAGGTGGCCACAAGGTGAAGGGAAGGGGTGACTGTGGCCATTACTCCAGAGAAATCAGAGTTGTGAGAGGAAGAAATGTGTAGTTAGGAAAAAAAAAAGAGAGAGAATCTGGAAAGCCAGTGGGGCAAAAGGGATATAAAGGCTGTTTCCAACTGAATTAGCAGACAGTCAAGGCCTGTCAGAGCAATAAGTGCAGTAAAACTGAAATTGTCAGGCACTGTTAGTCACTGTGTTCATGTGCTGCTGCTGCTACTGGAAGCGTTTAAAAGAGGTGTCAACCACTGCTGTTTAAAAATACAACCCCTGCTGTACCCGCCCCCAGCCCACTCCAACCACAACATGACTGAGAGGAAAAAAATAAAATCATGCTACTCTACCTGCTCTTTTGCCCTGGGGGTCCCAAGCAGGGTCAGAGAGGAGACTGCTCAGGTTCACTTTATGAAAGAGAAGCACCACGATGCTCCTCTGGCATGACTGGAAACACACTGGACATGGGGATGCTGAACAAAAGGATTTTTTAAAGGCTACAGAGGAATAGAGCCACTATTTTGCAGGTAGATAGCTAAAATATTTTTGAGTTGATTCTTATTTTTAGCCTTTCTGATACTGGATAATCTATTTCTAAGGTGTGTTATTCTTCCTGAACAACCACTGACATCACTGATGAAGGTTTGAAGTATCACAGGAAAACTAAAAAGTTTTGAACCGCCACCCATGCCTGGAGCTGCCACTTGTTGAGGATCCTACAACCTCTGCTTCTTCTCTGGCAGTACAGAATTGCACTATATTACTAAAATATTTATGTAGGTAATAAAGCAGGGAAAACGGTATTTCCCTAATAACAAGAGAATATGGCAATCCATAAAACATTGGTACGAGAGACACTTGCACTTTAAAAGATGATAAATAATACATAGTGTCTTTGATCACACTATTATTAAAATTAATATATAAAAATTATGTCTTCTCAACTGCAATCCTAGGAAAGGTTGTAATTTGCCGACTCAGGTGGAATGCTCTGATCTGCAGATTTTCTCCTTTCCCAGTTCCCTACAAATAAAGCCTCAGCACACAGCTATGTATAACCTCAGCAGCAATTGGGGAAAAAAAAATACAAGGAAACCTTGCTAAAATTTTTTAATATGAGGCAAAATTTGGCAATGTGTTGCAGAAGGTCAAGAACAGATCAACTGTACTGCAAGGATCACTTGGTAAGTTTGATTCATTCACTGCAGGGGTTTATAAATACATTTAAATACAATACTTGAATTTTAGGAATAAAGCATGCAGAATGTATAAGGAAAAAAACAGGATCCCAGAAAAATAATTCTGGAAATGGCTTAGGAAACTGCAGCTAATCAAGTAAGATGAGCCATGAAGACCACTAATTCAGACTTTAGTGTATAATCTGGTAAATAACATGTAGAAGAAAGGAAATTACAGCATTTGTTATCATCACATTATATGGACAAATACCAGTACTGGCTTCTACATACAGGGAAAAAAACCCAAAATGAAAAACGCCAAAAAAAGCACCCAAGTGAAAAAGGCAGAGGGAGAAAAGGCTTTGTAAAAATTCAAAAATATCCAATATTGAAAAATACCCTCTAAATGAAATACTTAGGACATTTGATTTAATAAACTTCTTTGTGGAAATGTTAAGGAATTGATTCCTGTCTTTTACACCTTAACTGTGAAAATATTTCAGATAGAAGCCAGTTTCTCAAATCTGATACGCAAAACTAACAACCAAAACCCCCCAAAACCCACGAGGTCCAAATGGCTCAGGTTAGAAAAGCCAAGTATTAACCTTGCCATGCTGGAACAACCTCTCCACCTCCACCCTTTGTAAATAAATTAGAAATGTAACTTTCTCACTTACACATCTTACGAGTCAACCAAGGAACCACTTGTTAAAGTAATTGCAAAAAGTAAGAGATGTGTCAGGGAATGCCAGAAACACTGATGAATTTAAGTCATCAGTTTTTTAATTAGGCACTGAGACATGATGGTGCACAAATTATTACGATCTCCATCTCATTTGGAACTAGCACGTTACAAATAAGAAAAAATGACAATGTTTTTTGATAATGATAAACTATGAAAGATAAACAGCAGCACACAATTTGCTTCCAGGATGGTATTTAAAACAGCTGCAAAGAATGGGATGGTCTCTGCTGTGCACCACAAATAAAACATCAGTGAGGGAAGGTATGAGAGAAGTCCTGTAAATATTTAAAGCTATGGAGTTGAGCTCCTTTAAGACAGTATCATTGCCAATGAAATGGCTACCAAAGCTGACATTCATTCAGCCTTTGGACCGAAAAGGTGGGCTCACTGAATCAACAGGGCTTGTAATGTCAGAACAGGAGCAGTGTACACATGTAGAGGAACTGGATGTCAGAAGGTAAAAAAGACACAGAAAAATAGTTTTTTAAAGCTTCTGTAGGGATCTGTGGAGAGGTACTTGGGTCTGACTGGGCAGCCTGCAGGTTTCTGACCTGACCTTTGGTTTGTAAAGTTAAAAAGTCATTTGACTGGTATTTCTTCCCTTCCCCAAACTGATCAGACGTCCTTGTGACTCAGAGGTACCAGCAGCCTTTTCACAGAGCCACTTCTCAGAGTTCAGTGACATTTTTTAGTGTAAGTACCTTAGGCATTTGAGGGTGCTGCTTCTCTGAATCACTCTATTTTTGCATCCCATTGTGTTTACTTGCTTGACTAATGTGAGTAAATCTTACAGCACAGAATTCTTAAGAACTGATCTGACATGAATTTAGACATATTTGTTAGCAGAGGAAAATAAACTGATAGTCTTTAAATAGAATCAAATGAACTGGGAGAACCCCAGCTCAAAGCACCATCCTGTAAGGCTTGTGGGAAACACAGACAAACAGTTTTGCAGGAGCAGATTAGTGCAACAGGCATATATCAAGCCCTTCAACTTCAGTCACTGAATGGAAATAATTTTCTTTAAGAATTAAAGGACATAAACCAAAGCTCATGGTGTCCAGCTGTTCAGGGAAGACAAGATACGACATCTGGATGATTAAATGTATGGTTGGTGTCCAAGGACACCACAAGACCCACTAAACATTATTCAAGGGGAGATGGGACAAGTCTATAGATAAGGATTAATGGGTGAAACCAAACACAGCTTGGGAAGTCATTGAGCTGAACATCCCTGGGGTTTGGGAAAGTACCAGAACAGCAGTGCCCAGTCCTCCTGTGGCACTCAGGGATATCTGTGACCTTCCCTTGTCACACAGGCCAGGCCTTCTTCTGGAGAGGACACAGAGGCCACTGCCAAGGGGGACTCTGGTGTCACCCACTGCAGCTGTTCTGCTGTGCTCTGACACCACTGGCTGGGGGGTGGCACTGTCATCACTCCCAACCCGACTCTTCTGCTGTTGGGTAACCTTCACTGAGTCTTCTGGATGTTGAGGTCCAAGAATGGTCCTTCACCAATCAATCACTGACAAGCTCCATCTTTCCAGTAGAAATCATGTTATGAAATATTCATACTTTGCAAGTAAGCAGGTGGATTTTCAGGGACAGCTTTCCACACTCACTTTATGGTACATGCAATATATGGGCAAAAATACAAACACAGAAAGTCCCCCCAAAAAACCCTTGTGCATCACTGAAATGCCAGTGAACTTCACTGAGTAAATGGAAAGCAAGGCAGCATGATTTTTTTTTTTTTAATTAGGAATTTTGCACATAATTCTCCATGCTTCATCCTAAAACTACCTCTTGAAAAGGCAGAACTAAACCTTTCTTTTCCTGAGTGTTTGCACACATGTGAGTGTGGGAAGAACTTGCATTTAGCTTGCTTGTTTTGGTTATGTGCCTGCTCAGTGCCCAACATCTTCCCCTGATCCTCACACACATCAGAGAGCAATGGTGTTGCAATAAGGCATGTTTTAAAACAAACATGCATTTTGAATTTCAAAGCAAAGGAACAGCCGCAGTTGCTGTCCCTGGATGGAGCATCCCTTGCCTAACAGCTCCTTTGAAAGGAAAGATCATCCAATGGCTCTGCTCTCTCCCTGCATGATTTACACCTTACATTGTTTTTCCTAAGACAAAATGCAAAAATTTCACAGCCAATAAAATAGATATATTCCCTGAATCCCTTTAAAAGAAAATACCTATTTGAAAAATCATTTAACCAAGAAGAATCCAGTGAAATGAAAGCATCTCTATACTACAGCACTATTCTCTTTTTCTTGGACAGCTGTTAACTGAATTAATTACCATGCTGCTGAGTTAATTAGGTAATATTAGTACATAAATACCCCAACTAATTATTCTAAGCAAATAAAAAGACAACTGCCGTCAAACACATTTGACAAAACCATATATGTCGAATGTAAATTTTCCCATTTGCTTTCCAATCCAATTTTAATTAAAACATTATAAATATCAGTCATTCCCATAAATGAGTTTTATAGCATCACAAGCTAATCGCTCCAGAAAAATAAATGAAGAGACAATAATCCCTTGCATAATTATACTGCCAGTTAGAAAGAATGAGTTTAATAAATAGCTCATCAATTGCAGAGTTTTAACATAAAAAGTTCACCAACCAAATAAATGTACCTGCAGCCTAATTGCCTGAAAATGAGCCCATAAAGATATGAGGAAAACATCTTTTTTTATTGGTCTCATAATTGTTCATTTCGGCTCCTTCTCTACTGTTTTCCAAGGAATCGTTTTTATAGCATTAGTTGTTAATGAAGACAAATAAAATTAACGAAGACAAATCTTGACTACTGTCAACTTTCTGGGCTCCTCAGTACTGTTTAGTGTGGTTTTAGTTTTATTAGCATCAAATTTTGTTATTTAATAACAGTGTGATTCGTTAGAGGAAAATCGAGGGTTCAGGCCAATACTAGACCATAGTAGGTCTAAATATACTAGGACTAAATATACCAGCTAAAAGCTTATAAGATGAATAAAAGTCAATAACAAAAGCTTGATAAAAGCTCATAAAGTGGGGGGGGGGGGGTTATGATTATGTGTTTGGATTTTCCAATGCATTTGAAGAGAAAAAGAGAGAGTTTCTGACAGTTGTAAGTTCATTGCCAATAGCCTTAAAAACTCTTTTCTTCTAGGAAAATATTTTGAAAGTTTGGAAAGAGAAGAAAATTATTTTTCTATAATGAGGTCCCATATGGAGGAGCATAGAAATTTCTTCAGCCGATAACCACTTAAAGAATTACATAAATTAAAAAAAGGAGTTAACAATAAATTTAACACTAATAAATTTAACAATAAATTCTACATGAACTGGGGCAAAGAGACTTGTCAAAGAAAACATTTAATTTCTGCCAGCACCAAGAAATTATTAATCATGGTCAGCAAACATGTTTTCAAGACTTTCATCAGGAGTTTTAATTTCATTATCTAAATGAACAAACGATTATTCACATGTTTTGTAAATTTAAAAAATTAAATTTCTTCACTGTAACCTCTTGAAAGAATAAGATAAAACCCTTCCTGACCTTATCTCCTTATTTCTGTCCTTGTCTCATCAAATGCTGCTCCTCTGATTCAAGAAGCTTAAGCCTGCTTAAAAGACCAGACGCATTCTCTGGTTGTCACTAACACAAACAAAAATAGGATTTAATTTTTCACCAGCATCACTGAACTTTTCAACTCGTGGCCCAGTCCTGAAGGTTGTATTTAGGTTTTAGAGCACAGCCCTGTGAGCAGGTTGCAGTACAGCCCTTCTTCTCAGAGCACAAGGCCTTTGTTTGAAGCTCATCACCAGCCCACCTTCATGCGCATCCTGAGCAAGTTTCTTATTTAAGCAAGGATATTATTATATTATTTGCACATGAAGAATCTCAGGATCAAGGGGTCAGGCAGAATGCTGATGGAGGCAACACCAAGATGGGAAGATTGAACTGTCAAATATTGTGCTCACATTGGTACACCAAAAGCAAGAAGCAAAGGAAATGCCATGTCTGAGTACTCAGGTTTGAGGAACATCTATTTGTTGTCCTGCAGAGTTAAGGAGGTTTCCCACTCACTGCTTACTGATCAAAGCATTTTCTATGTCATCTCTTAAGCAGAAAATGCCTCAAACTTTGTTTATATCTTGTGAAGAACTATCCATGAAACTGGTATTTGACCCTAATGAATTTTTGAAAAGTAGGCAAATAATAAATCTTCTCCATAAGTATGCCTTTTCTATGACATTATTTTGATTGAAGTTAACTTATAAAAATTTTTTTTGAAAATAATTTGAAAGTAACAGAGAGATGACACTGGGTCCAAAATCAGCATGTCCCAGCCTGCAGCACTATCTTTTAAACGCCCAAAATAGTCCAACATGAAGACCTGTGTTAGAATTTCAGTGAGATGGCCAGCCAGCGACATGGCAAAATTTGGAACATGAGTTACTTCTCTTTCCAGTTACTCAAGGGCTAAGAAAGATTTGCCTGCTTCAAATTTTCCTTCCAAATGCTGTTTTATCACCCCAAGTATTTTTAACTCTCCAAAGGGGCTTTTACTTCTTCCAGAAGTGAGAAAGAACAAAACAGTTAAACAGAAGGACTGGATGTGGAGAGAAAAGCTGATTTGCAGAAACAGCGTCTCAAAGGAGGGCTGTTCTTCATTTCTGGGTCTCCAAAGACGAGGGAAAAAATAACTCTAAGACCCAGATGAACACTTCTGCTCACAGGACTTGGTTAAGGATCATTTTTCCTTTTCCAACAGAGGTAAAGAAAGGAAAACACAAATCACAAACCTTCCCACACAGCTGGAAATAAAACTTCAGGTGCTGCTTGAGCTCAGTACGGGGCTGAGGTCAGGCAGAGGTGTCTCTGGGAGCAGGGAGGGCACTGTTTGAGAAGAGATTCCCTCTTCAAAATAACCTAATGCTGAGGTTGTGGGTGGGCTGCACACAGCAGGGGGACAGCACACTGCTGCCTATCTGGATGGTGCTGCACAGAAACCTTCCTCTCAGTTGCATGGATAAACTTGCCCAAAAAAGTCAAGATGGATATGAATCTTGTTATGTTTTTCACAGAATTACTTTTTTTAAGTAACAGATTTCTTATTTTCAGCCTTTTTTTACCCTTATACACTTATTTTTTGCTGGTTTTCTATATTCGCTTTTGTTTAACTTCTTGTAAACCTGTGTAGACACTTAATACATCTGGATGTGTGAGTGCCCTGAATATAGAACCTCAAGGCAAGGGTGGGAAAGCAGAGGGGGGAAAAAAAGGATATGTTTATTCATCAGTACTGAAGCAGAGCCAAACAGACCTTATCACATCATTATTCTGACAATAGGATCTGCCAGGGACCACTGCCATATTTCTTTAGCAAACATGAGAGTGACTGAGAAGTACAGACTGTTTTCAGACTGTTAGTGCACCCCTGATTTTATTCTGAGTTTGCAGCACTACAAAACTGTAGCAGGAGATAAAGATCCCCAGCGTGTGGCAGCACCAGACCTGATGGCTGTCACTGCCACTCACTCACTGTGATTACCTCGGCCAGGCAGAGATGGGGAGCCAGGCTGGGAACACATTTGCACTGAGCAGATATCAGTACAACATCTGCCCCACCATGTTCTTATAAAAATCTCCCTGCTGTTCCAGTAATCACTGAGCACGAGATAGCTGAGTTTCAATAAGGTAGAATTTCTGAATTTCCCACATAACTGATGCCACAGTAAACCCTTCTGCACAAACTTGGGAGAGTATTCTAACAGAGCTAAAGGAGTAGCTTTCATTTTGTGCTCCTTATACCATATCTTAAATGTTCCCAGAAGTATATCTGAGAAATTTAAAACTATTTCTTAAATTATTTTCTGTTTTCTAGATACACACAAGTCCTAAAATATATGTGTGTGTGTGTATATATATATAAAGTCCTGCACTTTCATTTAAGTGACCCGAAGTTTAAATCATGACTGCTGCCCTATTAATCAGTGGCAAGAAAGAAAAGCAGCACCTAAAATAACTTTCCTTTCGAGATTCTCTTAAGCTGAGAAGACTTTAGAACTCAGTTCCCATGGTATATATTACCCTATTTACCAGGCAGCAAAAATGCACTGGGCACTTCTAACTGAAGAAATTATTTAGGACTACAAAGTATACTTTTTGCCTTAATGCTTGGTTTTATACAACTAATCAAACTAAAATATTAGTCACATTTCTGTACCACATCTGCTCAGTAGTACCAAGTAGAAAATATTATTTCCCCATTAGCATTGCTCTTTCTAAATACATGAGGTCCACAGGGATTGAAATTGAACTTTCCATAGAAAACTCATTATTTTTTTAACTAAAAATCATCTTCGGAAACTGATAAGACTGCATAAAATAGTTTGATTTTCCTAATTCTCTAAAATAATGAGATTAAATACAAACATGCTTAATAGTTTTGACCAGAAAATTAAAGCAGGAACAGACAGACCCATACTCAGCTGTTTCCAGTAGCCCAGTGTCCAAAATGCCCATGGCCAGCTGCAGTCCCAGCAACATCCTGGCTCCTTCCCTGCCCTTCCTGGAGCACCTCAGGAATGGCTGAGATCCAGCAGCAGCTTTCCTCTCTGGCAGGATTTTCTGCCAAGCTCTAAACCAGTTACCCTTCAAACCAGACTCATCCACCTGCACGATGTGAGCCTTGATGGCCCTGGCCCCACATCACCTTTGTGACAAGCGAGATGATTTCTGAGCAGAGACTGGAAGCTCTGAGCCCTCCCCACCAACAGAGACAGGGCTGGCAGCAGCGCTGTGCAAGGACTGTGTTTGGGCACACTGGGCTGGGCCAAGAAGCAGACCCATCACCCTGGTCTCCCTGGCAGAGCTGCCTGCTGTCCCCATGCCAGCACTGGCGTGCCCGCCGCCAGCAGCTGCCCAAGGACAAAGCCTCTGGAGCTCCCTCAAGCTCCTGCCTGATCCAATGAAAGGAGCAGCACTGCAGCAGGAGACTGATGAAAATCTCCTCCAACACTTTATGCAGCCTGACAAATGGAACGTTTCCCTCGGAAGTGGAAACAATTGGTTTAATGTTTCTGAGCTGTGCACAACCGGGGGTTTGTGGACACGCAGTGAAGCCCCAAAATGGTGCTTATCCCATCTGGCAAAGAAAGCCCTGAGAATGTCCAGTGTCTAAAAGCAGTTGGGGGTGAAATCCAGCCCTGAATTAAGGCATAATCTCTACCATGAGGGCTATTTAACATGACAATATCTCTGATGGGGCAGTTTTATTGGGACTTGAAGTCTTTAGGGTATGTTTACATGTTGTTCAAAATGTATATTGAAAAGTCAGGGTTTGGGAAATTCTATTGCCTGTCCAAACAAATATCCAACCTGAAAACAGCTTCACTCCTTTCAGATCACAGCCTCTGGATGAATATCAAATCTCGAGTTATTTGAAACTGTGCCATGAAGTGCTTTTTCTGGTGAGCTAAGAACAACAGATATGGAACTGGAGCCTGCTATTCTACTGTTAGATTACTTCAGTTGTATTTATTCCATGTATTTAGAACTCCTTTGCATCCAGCCTTCTGTTGCCATCCATGTGCCAGGAAGATCTAAGCCTTTCCTCCAGAGTTTTGGGAAAAACAGAGGCAGAATTCTGACTCCAGAAAGTTTTGCTGTACAGATCCAAGTTACTGACATTTCTAGATCTGAATACCAAATACATTCAAGAGGTACTATATATTATATAATATTACATTAGTTATATTTATTCATGTGAAAGGTGGGGACTTTCCAGTCCTAAAATTTGATTCTCACTGTTCATCTGCCACTACCTTCATTTTCAGAGGATGGTGTGCTTAACTGGGGATTTTATGTTTCCCTTATGAAATCCAGCTTTTCCATCTTAACTTTTAAGTAGCAGGATCACTTTTAAAAGGCAGAGAATAATGTATCACCAGCATTTTTAAACACTGGCAGCTTCTCTGAAAAGCTACAGTGGATATTAGTTGTAAAGCTGGGGAGATGAATTAGAAATTTGAGGATGCAAAATTTGCTTCTCAAATAGACAGCATCTCACATTCAGTGATGAATTATTTCCCAGCAGTGCTGCCCTGGCTGAATTCCAGATGGATCTATGCCTATCAGTGGCATTTTTTGTTTTATTCCAGTCTCCTGAGATATCCATCACACTAATAACAGAGTTGTCATTTAATTACAGGCCACATGTTGTAGTATTTTGTGTAATTTCTGTATTCTCCACACACATTAGTTATACATTCTATATGGAAATAAAATGTTGTGGTAAACCAGATCATTATGAGAATTTAATATAGACAAATTTAAAAATTTTATAAAAGTGCATCTCCCTTGCAGATATTTGCACTGCCATCTCACCACAAACAGGCAGCAAAGCGGCAGCTTAAAGGCAGCAAATATCTACCTCATTTTATTTCCATATCTTATTGTGCCATAACAATGGTGTTTCTCTGCTTTGCAAATTAAGAACACAAACATGTGGAACATCTGGATGTGTAATGGGATGAAAGAGACAGTGGTTTCAAATTGTTCACTAAGTGAATGTTATTCTATATTCCAGAAATACTTTGACAGGTCCCCTGGAAACACAATTTCAATTATATATGCCTCTGCTCTCCAAAGCTACACTGTAAACATCTGACAGCCTCTCTCAGTGAGGATGGTCCCCTGGGGTGCTCATGGTCCAATCTTCTCATTGAAGAATTAAGAATGCATTTTGCTCATCATTTCTGTTATCTCACTTAAAGTGATCTGAGGAAACACCTGGGCCTATTTGCTTTTTATTAACTGCAACATTTACAAATTTCTTGTTAGATATTGAATGCAGTTAAACCAACAAGGAGTACAGCTCAGTGAAATCAGGGCCTCAGTCTAGGAAAAAATCAGACTGCTCAGTGTCAAGGATGGCCTCATTTAGAACAGGGGAATATAGATGTTAAAGACATGTTAGACTGCATACAAATGGCCAGGAGAGCATTTTAGAAATCACTAAATTACAATGAGCCCAGAACTCCACAACCCTTATTTCAGAACACAATTACATTTTAAAGGAAATTCCTTTTATAAACCCCTGCCCAGTGGATGGGTGGTGTAACAGGTGGCAAAGTCAAAAGCTCCTGCAAATGGCTCTCAGCTTATGTATGGGGTGAGTTACCCTCAGTTAGGGAAAGAATCAGTTCCTGCAGGTCAGGAGGCCCTTGACTGCCTGGAGACCTCAGTGTTTCAACCATCAGAACTGGAAGTAAATTAAAGCTCAAACCCAGACTCCATCTTAGGCTTTATGCATCAGTTAAACACACCTAACTGGGAAGTTACAAGCTTAAAAGAACAACTTTTGATATACTTACTAAGTTTTAAAAATTACTCTTTCATCCACCAGATCTTCAGAAGTTTGTTTAATTAGGGCAGAATGGGTGAGGGAACAGAGGCAGAAAGAGTCCTAAGTCACTGACCTTTCTCCTAACTATTTTTCTGACAAGTTTTATAGGAAATATAACTTTCTATTGCCATAAAAATTTGGTATCACTGCAGGGGAGGATGGTTAATGAAATAACTGGAGAAAAAGATGCTTTTAGATTACATGGGTCTAGCTCATTTTTACATGTAATAGAGGACACAAAAAGCAAAGAGAAAGTGCCTTTTGTATCACCCTCCTTGAGTCCTATAGATGCAAATATATATCTAGAAATGCCTGCAAACATCATATAGACCATGGGCTTATGTGGATGTGATGATGTGACATGTGAGCTGTAATGGTACAGACTGTCTAAAGAAAAGCTTGTTTACAGCCCCACTGTGCTCAGACTGCACTCAGGTCACAAGGACAGGGAGCAACACACTGACTGGCTCTAGCAGTTCTCACACAAGTTTGACAAGAAATAAAAAGTTCCAATTAATAAGCCACAAATATGGTGATGGAAAGTTTTGTCAGGAGGTCGTAGTGGATTAGTTGTAAATGAACATTTAATTCTGTGACTTAGTAATGGGCCATAATGCAACCTTCAGCTTAGGGATATGATGTTCCTGCCTGCTTTACCTTGGTATCCACATGCATATCTGAGCCAGGTGCAAATATAGGTATTTTATTCTACATACAAATACATACATACTTTTTGCCATGCTCTGGAATAGCCCTAAGCACAACAACATCCTTTTTACTCTGGGAATCATTTCTTGGGCCCTTCCCTCCCTGCACAGAAGTGCTGTACCAGTGTTACTTGGTTTTGAGCTTTCCTCACCCCTGTTTTACTTGCTTTTGGATGACTCCTTAGCAAAGGCATCTGTTCTGTTGCTTCTAAAAACTTGGAGAGGAGAACTGTCAAAGTTTCATCTTTCCTCCTCGTTGGTACTATTTTTACCTTTCCTCCATGTGTGACCTGCTGAAGAGATGCTCGGCCCTTCCCTCTGACTCTCCCTCCTACCTTCATCACCTCCTCCTCTGCCAAAGAAGACACCTTACATTTGTTTGTCAGCTGTTACACTGCCTTTCAAAGCACAAGTGAGAAGCACCAAGGCTGTACTTCACACATCATGCATTTTTCTGGAACCTAATGGTTTTTAACATAGTCTCAAAGTCTTCATGTTCTCTCCTGCCTTCCCTCTCCATAATCAGTGCATTGTTCATGGACAGGTGTGGGCTCCTACAGGAAGTAAAAAGCTGAAAGAAAATAAGAACCCAAATTTTTGCAGGAGCCCTTTCTGAGGGCTGCCTGTGATCACACCCATGTACTTTTCCTTAGAAACAATACTACAGCAGCTAAAAGAAGCCTTGCAATCATAAATGTAGGGGAAATGACATGGCTCAGAGAAAAGTAAAAAGGGGGTTATAAATTCAGAACAGAGATAAGTCATAAAACAGACTTTTCTGTTGTCTCTCCCTCCCCTTAAGATGAGGTCAATGAAATGGATTGGCTGCTAATGGATTGCTACAAATCTAAAGAAATTAGTAAGGAAAACCTTCCCATGTAAAACGAACATATATGTAGACTAACCATTTTGGGTGAGATAATTACCACAGTATTTTTTTTAATTGGTACCAATGTACTTTTATATATATATATATATATATAGCTCTGCCATAAAAACAAAGTGTTATTTTTACATGTAGAGAATCTGCCAACTGTTCTCTTTGTACCCGATGGAAGACCATACAACCAGCTTACTGAGAAAGGCTTAAAGGAATTTAAAAGTAGAATAATAACAAAACTGCTAGAGGGAAGAACAGGAGAAAGTCTGCTGTAAACATGAGAATATAATGGAAAGAGAACACAAAAAATCATGTAAGATTACTGTCACCTGGCTCTCAGAAAAATCAAGTAAGGCACAAAAATAGTAATGGTACCAACAGGAACAAAAAAAATGAATCCTTTGTGATCATTCATTAAGACAGAGAAAAAAGATTTGCTCTTCCTGCAATTACAGATGGTTTATTTAGTCACATATGCAAAGCATCACCTCAAACTGCTGTTCTCCAACAAAAAGGACAATCAGTTCCCAGAGGCAGTTTGTTGCCATTACATCCCAGCACTGTGGGAATGCTCTTGGGGCAGTAACTCAGAGAGGAGTTGGTCTGTTTTAAAACCAACCTGAGTGAAACAAGAAAAGTAGGTATTTGGGAACCACAGGACTATTTTTGAGGAATTCATTTGAAAGGCCAAGATAAATATTTTGTGATAATCACTGGTTACTGCATACCAATACGTGGAAGCTAAACAAGCAAGTTGTTGAATGAAGTTACTCCATTTAGTAACATAAAAAAGAAAGGTCCAGAATTGATACTTTTCCTCCTACACACTTCTGTAGTCTTGGGAGAGAAAAGCTCAAGAAGTTCGATAGGGCTGGTTATAGCCCTTTCTGCTGCTCTTGGAAGGAAACCTCACTCTCCTTTCCTGTCCCTTTTCCAGAAACAACTTCCTACTCCCAGAACTGCCAGCCTACAGGCAAACTGCCAGCCAGGTCCTTGCAGGTGTGACTGAGGGGAGGCTTTGGCCTCCGCCCAAGGGTGGGTCTGGCTCCCCAGACCATCTTCAATGACTGGGAACAAACAGCAGAATGGAGCAGATACATCAGGAACCTTCCAGGGAATCATGCTACACCCAGAAGCCACCTATTTCCACAGTTTGTGTGACTTGTTTGAATTCCCTATCTAAACTTTATGTGGCAATTTGGCTGCTGTCTTTTGTCTAATTAGAACTAAATGTAAGCTGTACTTTAACTCTATTAGTTCCTTTAATGTCATTATCTCAAGTTTGCAGAGGTACTCAGTAATGTCTACACTGGTGCCCTTTACCTAAGGTTCACTGCTTTTCCAAGTAATAAGGTAGGCTGAAGATTCAAGGGGTGATTTAGTTAGAATGTCATAAGAATGACTTGAATTAAAAGAAGAGGCTTCTTAATTTGTTCTGTAATTTTTTCTTCCATTTGCATTATCATTGCTTTTCCATCTCTCCTTTAATAAGATGTCTCTCCCTCCTCCCTGGTACCTGTCTATTTGCAAGGACCTTTGCATCTATCTTTTTCTTGCCCTTCTATTTTTAGTGCACATCTGTTCCTGTTTTGACCTCAATTCTTTCTCATCTGGACCTTAATTTTTCTATGACTTCCTACTGCCAGATTTTCTCACAGCTGTCAGATCTCTTCCCTCTGGCAGATCCATAATCTCTCTGTTGGTGGTGAGTGTGTGGACTCCCTCTGCTGATGTGGCAGGAGAAGGCAGGATGGATGCAGGCCCCCCCTGCTCAGCTGTGTCACCTCCTTCCCCAGCTCCTCACTCCTCACCACTGCCAGTGGGGGCGAGTTACAGAGGTTCCAACTTGCTCGGTTTTCTCCCCGCACTTCTTTTATGCTTTTCTAATACCTTAAAATGTTACCAAGAACTGTGAACTGAACTTGGCATGCTTTACCAGCATGACAATGAATTTCACTTCTGTTCCTTTCATAGGCTGGATTTCATTTTTCTTTAGATCAGTAATGAGGGAATTTGTTTTGTTCTACCACATTTCTTCTCTTGGCAGCAGAATTAGGAGCACAAACAAGGAGATGGAGGAAGGTCTTTATGGCTTTACAGAAACATGTTTGCAGAAGAAAGTGTTTGTCCTCATCTCCGCAGGTGCATCTACTACTGCCCCTGGGATTGCCCTAAATCAGGAGTGGCACCATGCCCACTGTGGGTGTTGACAGCAATGATGCCCCTGGCCCTGCCCACAAGCTCCAATGACTGGGAGAAAGGAGTCCAATCCCTTTGCCTGCCCTTCCTGTCATTACTGAGCTCACTGATGCTGCTGCCCCCCTGTGAAAAATGGGATTGGAAAAAAGAGGGTCGTGGCTGTGCAAACAAGGAGCAGCTAACATCAATATTTCCCCTGTTTAGTTGATGTTGCTGTACTTTTGTTCCAGTCAAGTATCCATGCAGTTTCAGTGTTATAAAACTGTGCTGTAGTAACTGAATATATTAACATTTGAGTAAGACACTTAGGTTAATATTTTTTAAAATTTAATTTTAAAATATTACTTTGTACTCAATGCATGTTATCCAAAGGCCACATATACCTTTAGCAATTTCAGACTGTATAGTGAACATGTCAATGCTAGAAATTTCTACTTCTAATTGCATGCAATATTGTAGGAAAGAGATCCATGCACTGCAAATAGTGCTCAACTGAAATGTTAAAAATTATCCTTTCTGCATTTCCTCCCTCTTAGAGCACAAAGAGAATCTAATTAACATGCTCAGTGTCTCTCCGAGATTCAATTCAAACTCAAACTATGCTATCAAAGGCTTAAACATCAGACAGAAAATGATTGAGGATGACTGAGCTCTCTCTACAAATACATTAATTCAACTCTAATGGGCCCTTATGAGAAATGATACCAAATGCAGTTAAAAGGACTCTACCTGCTTTTAAGAGAGAATAATAAAGTTCTTAGGAATTTCTTGAGCCTTAAAGCTGTCTTGCAGTTGTTGAGCATGATCGTGTAACTTGAGAAATGCAGCAAATACAGAGTAGCTTGTGAGCAGAGTCATGTGAGACATTCTTCTCTTCAATGATCTTTTCTCACTGAAGAAAGTTTTGTCTCTGTCTTACAGAGACACAATCTTTCAGAATCTGCAATTTTCCAGGTTCTCTCAAATTTCACCCAAGAGTGTCATTTACAGGTTTTTCTTTATTTTTATCCTTTTTTTAAAAAAGAAATTTCTGTGTATTAGATTTCCAGCTACCCTGATAGCATTCTCCATCCGAGTCATTTCTTTGATGCAGTATCCTGCATCTCTACCTAGCAGATGATAAACCAGGTTTCAGCATTGCTTGTCATGAGCTCAGGGCTGGTGTGTCATTTCAGTAAATGCAGGATGTTAATCAGCTAAATTATAAAGAGGAAGAAAAGGAACATAAAAGCTGTTTCTTTCAAAATTCCCTTATGGCTTGCAATAAAGCAGAGCCTCCCTCATCCAGCACAGTCAACAGCTCTCTCTCACCTCTCAATTTTTCTGTTTTATACAGGCATGCCATCCTGAGCACATTAAAGCAATGGTGATGGGAGCAAAGTGGTTTATTTTTTTAGTCTAGGTTTCAAAGAAATGCACTTATGAAGGAAGGTATGTCTGAGAAGCAGTGCCTTAGCACAGCACTCCCATTAGCATTTCTTCAAAGATGCCTTCTAGTTCATCCCAGCTACAAAGACAGAATCTGCATTTGAATACAGATGTCCAAAATGAAGTTGAAAACTGTCAGAGTCTTCTGGAAAAGATGGACATAAGCCACAAAACTGAAAGGTAGCAATAGGAAAAAGACTGAGTGTGCACAGATAAGTAGCTCTTGTGTGGCACCAGCAAAAGGAAAAACTGCCTGTATGTATTTCAGAAGCTTCATGCTGATCACAAGAAAAGTATGCAAATTTCAGTCATTTGACTTGTCACCAATTACCACCAGTACTAATGCCAAGAAGGTCCCTTACTTTGTGCAACTGGGAAGTCTTTCAGTGTCTCTAAGTAATTACTGCCAAGATCACTGAAACAGAGATTGCAAATATATCCAGATCTGTGTGATGAGATCCTGATCCTCCACAAAAACAAGTAACAAACCCAGGTAGGATAATTCTGCAGTTTCTATGAGACAATCTTTCTTCATAAGCCCAGGCAAATAGGGTTCAAATCTCAGTATGCTTATTTTATTCCATACAGTTTATTTGAGCCAAATGTGTATATAAAAGTAAATACTAATCACAGCTTTTGAAATAACTGTTTAGATCAGGACTTAGAAACAAATTCCATAGCCAGAACTACATTGAATAAACATTACTTCCTATTCATTTTGTATTTTAAGACTTTTAATTTAATCCATTATTCATCCATTCTGAGAAAAAAAGCGAGTAGAAACTCGTAAATGACTTTTAAAAACTATTCTTTAGTTCATACTCCCCACGAAAAAAAAAAAGCATTTAAGAGGCAGTTAAGGCCAAGAGACCCTAACAACAGCTGAAAGATAAAGAAGAACTCTAAGAAACTGATTGCTACCAAAATATATTGGGAAAAAAGTTAGGATTCCCTGTAATTTCATGGAGCAGTATGCAAGCTAAATGTTTTCTTATGCATTCCCCATGATTGTGAACCCATATAAAGTTTGTCAGTAGTTCCAATTTCTTTTACTGTTCCCTCTCAGCTTTCCACACTGTGTTTGTGAGACTGTCAGAGTCACTCTGAGAGTCTGTGTCTCCCATGATGCTGCTGCTCCCTCTTGCAGTGCCCTGGGCTGGGTTTCACCACCACAATGCAATGGTTGGGCAAGAACCATGGCTTGTTTTAACATTCCTTTGGGCTTTCTTAGATATTGCTCATTAGCAGATTAATGTCTCAAATTCACAAAAAGTGTTACATTATGTATAAATGTGGCCACTTGAGTGTTTATATTCCAGAATGAAAACTGATGAGGACACTTCATACCCATTCTGTTAACATCCTTATGACCCCATTCATAACTCTCCTCAGTTATAAATTATTATATATTGAGCCATGATGACTTACTGTAATTTAGACATATCCATCAGTCCAATCTCCAGGACATAACACTTAATATAACAAAGTTTCACTTAAAATGCTTGTCAAGAACACATGACAGATCACTGTCTTCCTCTTTCACTACAGTGAACACCAGAGAAGGAATTTGGATCCATTACAGTTTAGCTTATCTAGGAATATTCAGAGGTTTCTTTTACAGAAACATATATTTACCTCTTTTCCCCCCCATGTGCTTTACTTGTTTGGAGAATTCCTTACTAGTCCCTCTAATTTGTTGTACATTTCTTTTACCTCAGTAATGTTTCCATGGACAGCCATTCTTTTTTCTTTCATTCAGATTTCATTTTGGTTCACTTAAACTTTCTGAGAATTGCATTTCATTATTTATCCAAACGTGTCTCCCTGGCCTTTCCCTTCCTTTCTGCCAGTGGTGAACTTACTTCTTGAAAGAAAACATTAGAGTTCAAACATCTGTTTTCAAAATGACTTTGGAAGAAAACCTTTTAGAGACAGTACCAAAAAAATCAGATGTTACAACCCAATTTTTTTCAAACTAAATATTTTGAAACATTAGCAGGACTTCAGTGAAGAATTCTAAATAGCTTTAAATAAAACCTAACACTGTAAGTTGAAGTTTCATTTCTGCCTGATGTTGAACCAATAACTGAGCATGTTCAGGACCCATCAGGTCTGATACACTAATACTGCCCAGCACTGCAGTCGGTCTGGGTGCAGCTCTTTGAGGAGACTTGGAGAAACCTGCTGGACCTCTGCAGGTCTATCAGTGATTAATCACTAAAGTAACCTACCAAGTGACGCACTGGCTTCCCCCTCCCTGTTCTCCAAGTTCAGCCTGGATTTCTTTCCAGAAGAGAGGACTTTGTCAAACAGAGACTGTCTTTTAGCCACACAGAAGTCACTGATCTTGGTGTAAAAATGGGTAATACAGTGGAAGATCCATCAATCCCAAAAAACTCAGCTCTACCATGAATCTGCTATGGAATATGGACAGACATTTTCCCCTTTTCATTGGTTAAGTTCTTTACAGGTGGACCCATTCTCATTCTTTATTCATCACTCAAAATTGCCATGTAACTAAAACTTTGCTAATCCAAAATGTGCATTAAGTCGTCCTTGTTATCAAGCAGCTGTTACAGAAGACTTAAGTTTAAGTTTCCTGAATCTTCCTATAAATGATCCAATCTTTAAGGATTACTAATCACAATGCTGGTGGAAATCTCCTGGATTTAGATAGCAAAATTTTGACTGATGGACTTCAGCATTGTAACTTTTGGAAGGAGCAACTAAAGGCAAGAACGAATGAAAATATCCCCACTGGAACAACAGAGAGCAAGACATAGCAGGAAGCAAACTTTGTTTAACCTTCTTTGGTGTTCAGGCAGATAAGCAGGCATTGTTTCTATCCTGATTTCCTAAATCTAAGGTTTATGCACATATTCACATACCATTACACATCACTCAATGTATTAAAAAAAAGTTTGTTATAAAACTCAGTCCAATATCCATAACAACTTCAGGCTTTAGCCTGCAACAGTTAAATATGAGTGGGTCAGATTTATTTGGAATAGCTGAGACTTGCACATCAGGGAAAGCCCAAAACAAAAATTGTAACTTCACCCATCTGGAGACCAGAAATTCAGTGACTGAGAAATGTCTCAGGACCATTTATAAAGATATTTTGTCGCAATAGACATGGCAGGAATTATCTTTGCCACATTGCACCAGCTTGTACTTTTTTCTTTTTCTCAGGCTGGGCCTGTTTGGAGAGATCTCAATTCAAAATATGTAACTCTGAACATGCTCGAGAAGTAACAGACTTTATGACAAAGGCAATAAATGTGGTGAGGCTTTATTAAGGGGGAAGGGATACAGGGAGTATAATCTTAAATCAGGCTTGATAAGGGAAAGAGCATGACTGGTAAAATTCTTACTCTCTATATAACCCTCCATAACCCTTGTCTACTTATTGCAGATCATGAACATTATCTTAATATTTGTGGTATTGCTTTCTATGAGCTGCAGGGACAAATGATAAATCTGCACTAATATAAATATTTCTCACAACAAACTGTAACTAACACTTCATCATCCTCCTATACTGAGAATTACTAATTCCATCAAACTTAGTACAATGTCTGCTCCACATGGCTACAGGAAATAAACAGAATAAAGAACAGAGAGAAAAACCACAATTTATCTCATGACTTTTCTTTTTGTGGCTTAATACAATAGTTACCACGCTACCTTGTCAAGCTGGAGATAAATGGAACAGTTGGAAGCTGAAGACTGAAACAGTTTCAAGCCTGGCTGTGCTTATGTGTTAAGAAATGACTGGAAGCAGCCACAGCTCAAGGAGAATTGAGTGCTCTGAGAAGGGACATTTATCCAGAAAAACAGTGTATTCTCCAGCTATTCTTTCTTTTCTTTTCTCTGTTTTTTCTCCTGTTGTTGTTGAAATGTTAGCATCAGTTGGCACACTTTCTGCTCCCCATCTGCCAACATTTCAGTAAACCACTGATCATTCTGATGAGAAAGGTGAAAAAAACCACCAGGTTCAAACAGAAAGCTGTATAAAAATTCATGCATGATTCAGTCTCCTGTAGGGCTTGTTAGTCTATAGCATAAATCTCTAAAGCTAGAATGTAATAGAGGGAAAATAGTGCAGGAAAACGAGTCCTAAAACTTTAAAGCCCACATTTTACCTTCATTATTCACACAGAGCAGTACCTAATCCGCTGCCTTCAGTATGAACAAACCCAGCTGCATTCAAAACAAGCAACAGGGAAAACTGAAGCACTGCATGCAGACATGTGTTTGTAAAATGGATGGTCCTTGGCAATACTAGAACTTTGGCAGCAAAGTTTTTCATTTCCTGCATGTTACAATTCTAAATGTGAGAGACGCGAATATAGTGGCGTTGATAAAGGAGTGGCCCTTTAGCACAGCAGGTGTCGCTGAGCTCACCTCTCAGCTGGGACTGAAGGGACCCCAGCCCAGCCCATGCACCAGGCAGTTCTGCACTGGATCAGGGAATCCTTCCCCAAACAGGTCAGGAAAGGCCTCTCCAGGTCCATGCAGAAGCAGCTCCTACCCAAACCCAGGATCCCAATACCATCCGTGCCACTCCCAGCCTTCACCTGCCCCTTTCCTGCTGAGCAGGCTGACTCAGCCCCACAGCCATCACTGCTGCTGCAGCTCATGAGCTGCAAAATAGGTAGGCTGAGGACCCTGAAGGGCTGAAGAACATTTTGAGGCTATGTTCCTGCTCAGAAACTGGCTAGCTAGCAAAAGGAGGGATGCTGCCCCAAATGGAAAATAAAATTTGCAATCTCAATTCATCATTGTATGTAAACTTATGGCAAAAATCCCAAAATAAACAAAAAAAAGAAGTCAAATTTTAGACTGGAAAAAATCCTACCCTCAAAAATATTAGAAAGAAGAGGCATCATAATCAGAAATGGCAGAAAATCATCTGATTTTCCATGAAAATGTCACTGAAATATTGTCTTTACTCAGCAAGTACTTTGCAGCTCCCCTACTCAACTTCCTATGTCTGCAATACAATGTAGTTACAGGTTTTAACAGCTTTTAATGATTTCCAAACAAACAGCAGTGCTATTGATCCAGAAGTTGAAATCATAAAGAGGCTAAAAACAAACTGAGGAAAGGAATGAAGACAACTGATATTCTTTTGTGTGGAAATTTACCACTGGCAGATAACCTGGAGATGGCTAGTAAGATAATCCATTTAAAACAAAATGTTGGCACAATAATAACAGATTCCAGATTGTTCTATTATTTTCAGGCAATAAAAACCTGTTCTGTGCCATCTTTGTCTATTGGAGATTGCAGAATTGTAACTAAGCAAAAGGTAGTTGGCAAGGTTCTTTTGCCATCTGTCCTGTTAAGTAAAATAAAATTCATTCAAAGTACAGTATTTAATGTTTATATAGGTGTTTCTATGTGTGTTGGGTGGCTATACACTGACACAAAAAAATTAGGACCAAAACAAAAGGAAACATTGAAAGCTCTAAGAAACAAGTTACATTTTTCTTCTGAAATGACACAAGATAATTTAATACCTTAAGAGCTTTCCTCACAGAAAAGCCATAGCCCTCCATTTTTCATGATTTGACTTGTACTTTCTTATAAAGAAAGAAAAACATTCTAGCTGTGTATTTCCTCAATCTGTCTATTCCCCTTTAAAACATTAATTAATCCTGTGAAGATGCCTGTTATGTAATGGTATCACACAGGCATCAGACACATCTCTCCAAACTTCGGGGTCTCGGCCATGTGCTTAAAATTAGGCAGAAAGAAGACTGACCCAACTAGGAAAAAATATCTCTGTTCCCCCGTAATGCACAAAACATTATCCAGCTTTGATTAGATCCTTCAGAAGTCTGAGAGCCTGAAAAAAATCTCACTCACCCTTAACTTTTCCCCTCTACAAGTCTGAACAAGCACATTAAACAGACATGAAGCCACTTTCCTGTGCTACACTAAGAGCATTCATATTTTTCAACTTACATGAAATGTATTCTCTCTTGCAGTCCACAATGTATTTTATTTTTTCAAACCACCATGAATGTTCTCAAAACCAAAGGTTACTGCTAAGCTTGCAGTGCATGGGTAGTTGCTATGCAAGAAATTTCCACACCACCGCTTGTAGCTGTCTGCAGCATCAGCCCTCAACAGAGGCTGCCAAGCTGGGCAAAAGGCAGCTGTTCTGAAAACTCAAGGGTAAGATCACTCCTGGTTTGACCCAAAATCTGGACTTGTGGCTTTGCATTGAAAAGTTCAACTAAATACTTCACTGCACAAACAGTTACCATCTCTTCTCAAAATATTTGGTTCTCCAGTTTTGCCTGTGCTAAAGCAAAGCATGTCTGCAGAGCACCTTTTGGAAATCCTGTGTGCTGGCAACATAAATTGCCAGCATAAGTTGCCATAATAAGTCATAAGTCAAATAATTAAAACACTTTAAAAAGAAAAAAAAATTAAGTTATTCTCACATGAGATATACATATCTATGTGTGTGTGTATGTGTATATTTATGTGTGAATATATGTATTACATAAGCAAGACCTGCTGCTGGCCTGCATGTATACAATTTCACCAATAGGAAAAACACACAATGCTACTTGCAATTATATAAGAAACTTTAGTATTATATATATGACTCTACAGAATATAAATTTATAATTGCTATAAAATCATATAAGAAAAAAGTACTATTTTAAAGACCCTATGAATGACTACCTCCACTGGGTAGGAGCTTGGTTAGGAAGAATTCCTTTAAGCTTTAGCATCTGTTCCTTAGAACAGTGGCATGTTTTTGAGTGAGAATCAAGGGCTGGTGCATTGCCAGAGATGCTCCCTCTGCTCTCAGCCATGTAAACCAACTCAGGGACATGGGAAGAGTAGACACAGTTAGTGTGAAGGCACCTGAGAGAGGAAACTTCCACCCAAGCAGAGCTGTTGGACATTAATAGCTGTGGACAAGCTCCTTAGTTCTGCAAAAGAGGGATTTTGTAGCCCTCCCTCACTGGCAGGTACTGCGGGTGCTCACTCATTTCATGCAGCACTAATTGTGGTGCTGCTTTCCCTGGTTCACCAGCGTTCCCTTTCTGTGCTGCTGAGCAGCCCCACGTCAGGGGTTTATTCCTCTGGCTAATTTCAGGCAAGCAGGCAACTTTTCCTGTAATCAGGCAAGAAACATATGGCAGTTAGACTGTACCTGTCACAAGCTGCCACACTGAGTTTGAGAAGCTCTCAAATGAATTCTGCAGGGAGCACTCGCTGGATCTCCTGCAGTGATGGTGTGAGTGCCACAGCAGCAGGGACATGTGCAAGGCAAAAGCCACCTCCCTTTTGCACCAGACCTGCCCCCAGTTTCACCCAGTTTAAGAACAGAAAAGCTGAAAGTGGGTAGATGTAAGTAGGTCTAAAATGCCAACTCTGTTCCCCCTCCTGTTTTCCTGTTAGTTCCTCGGCCCCAAGCTCAAAAGGATGGCAAATTCAAAAAGATATATCTAGCATGAAAGAACCCAGGGGATAACATTAGTAGTTCTGTAGATAATCTCAGATAAATCATAGTCTCTGCTACTTATCTCAGATTTGCTTGACAGATCTAATAGGATGATGTTGCTCTTAATGCATATCTGCTCCTAGACAGGCAATGTGATTACCCAGCATTGGATTCCCACTGTAAAATCAAACTCGCTTTCCCATATGGCAGGAATTGCAGTGCAGGATCTCAGTGGGCGTATAAAACAGAGAGTGCAAGAAAGATCTATAGCAGAAGCAAACTATGCCAACCCTGAAAACATTTCTATGCAAATGGAAAGCTAAACCCAGCATTTTTAACTAAACAGGAGTGGATTCTCAGATTTGGGAATCAAAACAAATGTAGGTATTTAGTTTAGCTTTACCTGTATATGGAGCAATCATCTCACTGCTTATTTTAAGAAAATGATGTGTAACAGATTCATAATAGTGAAAGATTATGCAAATTTTAATAAACTCTAAAAGAAACATCCCTGATTTTGTGAAGACTATTCCAATGGTTTTTTGTTTCATTCCTTAATTTGAATCTTTGTCCCTGACAGGGTATCAATAAGGTAGGGCTCAAAGAAATCTGGGAAAATTAAACAAGTAGGGCAAAGAAAAGAAGATTGCTTCAATTGATTTTCCTCCTTTGAAGCCTTCATGTCATGAAACAAAGGAGCAGTTCAGAGAGCACTTATTGAATCTGGAATGACCAAAAAGTTAAGATTTTACACAGGAACACTAAGGGCCATGTGAGCCAATATAACTTTTTACGTGCAGTTTTGATGAGCGTTATTTATAAAATATATAAACAAGCTCCATTTTTCATCTGGGTGTATTCAGAGTGACATTTGTGCAATAAACTGATTTTTATTGCTTCTCCTTGCTGCTAAATTGCAAAACTACTTTAGAAAATGAGAAATATTTTACTTTATCTCACATACGAATACAATTAATAAAGTTACTACTGCTGCCATTTTGCACATGGTGACACAAAGTGAGGATACCAACAGTCTAAATAAGCCTCAATTGATTTTTTGAGCTTGGTATTAGTTTTCAAAGTTAGAAGTTTAGAAAACGGTGTGAGCACATGTTTCTAGATAGATCTATATACATTTTATTACTTTGCTCAAAAAAAGATGTGTGCCTGCTATGCAACCGACTCAGTTTTTCATCCAGTTTCATTACAAGGTATTTAATTTTTTCAATGGTAAAGACAAAATTTTAGAATTCTGTTTTGATAATATTTTTCCATTGTGTATATCTTACATTCCATAAACCTCTGAATAATTTTGTATGAAAAATGACAGCCATGATCATAAACCATTGGGAAAAAACCCCCCACCATACGGTTTTTTCCTCTAAATCTTGTAAAGGACTTAGAGATTTAGTACTCCTTTAACTCATTCTCTTGTCTATCACAGGTTCTTGTTTAATTCAAAAATAGTTCCAAAACTTCCTACAACAGTATTAGTGCTCATTAGAGCTAGATGTTTCCTCCTTTACCTGCAACATGTTGCACTGAAGACGTGGGTCAGAAAGTGTGACAGACACATGAGATACTGATCCTTAAATCAGTAAAACTGATCCAGAAGTAGTCACCCTTTTTCAATACATAACTTCTTAGTAAATTCTGTATTATTTCCTTTTCCCCCTAAAAGATGATAGAAACTTATCACCTAAATAAGATTAATTGAAAAAAATGCTTAGTTTTATAAGATCAAAACCCATTTTCTCCAACCCTAGAAATACCGATGTAGGAAATGCCAAATATAAAGGAAGATACTTCTGGATTAAAAAGATATAAAATATTATTATAAATTTTCTCCTGCTTGTTTATATCTTTCCAATATTAGAAAAACTGATCAGTAAAGCACCATGGTTTTACTTCCTCACAGTACAGACTGAGTCAGCTCTTCCACCAAAACTGTTGCTAAGTGCAAGGAGTTCTCATGCAAACATTGTAGGAATACAAGTCAGGAAGAAAGTAGTGAACCACAGTGTCTCCTCGTTTGTAATTAGGAAGCCATAAATTCCAAACAAATGAGAGGTCATTTGCTTCTCACACATGTCTGTGTGTGTTCATAGCAACAGATCTGCCGTATGAAAGCCCCGCGGCGCCCTGAGCTCTGCCTCCATGGGGGAGCTGCGATGGGCTCTCTGTTGGAACAGACTTGGCTTACTCAGAAACCACAGAAATTCATCTCTGGCTCTGAGAGTAATGTCTGCTTACAACAAGCTCATTTTATATTGGCATTGTTAAATTCAGTTATTGAAATAGCTCCAGGCTCTACAAGCAGAACCTCCCTCCGACCTCCCCTCTGCAAGATGAAAACAAAAACTAAATAACTGCGAGTGCACAACAAGAATGAGAAGTAGTTGAAAACAATGGCTAGTTAGGCGAGCAACTATTTAAAATACTAGCAAATCAGCATGTGGCTCTGCAAAAGAAGGCATTTCCATTCTCTCCCACTCCCTTCCTCATTTTTTATTGTTCTGTCAGAGGAATGAAACAGTCAAGAACAGCAGTTGTTTGGGATTGGGAAAGACCTTGGTTTAACTGAGAGCTTGGGGAAGTCTCAAGCTCAGGAAAGATCACTCATGGACTTGGTGGAACAAAAGAAAAACCTGTATTTATCAGGATGGCACCTTTTGGGGAAAACTTCCTCTTTTTGTTATAAAGCAATAAACGTAAACAACCTTTCAAAGTGAATTCTGAGATCTGAAGGAATCCCATTATGACTTGATATATTCCTATAAAAGATACCTTATTTTCATCTTCATAATATGTTTATGTATGATACTTTAGGCAACGCAATATGTATAAATTGTTTATACTACTCTGCAAATCATTAAGGAGTTATTTATATAGTAAAAGATTATTAAGAGTATTATACATCAAATTAGCCTTTGTAAAAGGCAAAGAACATATAGGATGAATTGAACAGCAATGCAGAAAAATAAACCCATTACCATCAAACTCGGTAGTAATATCCCATTCAGAAGTCCTTTAATTAATGCCAGTCCTTGAATGCTTGTGGTGACTGAAACAAAGGAACAAATTATTATGAAGTGCCAATGTTTTTCAGCCTAAGTAAATCCTCGTATGATTCTTTACAATGCTTTAATCGTCTGTGAGCAGAAATTGCTACTTTTGATTTTACTGCACACCCTTAATTTGTTCATGCCTTTCCAAATATTATTCCAACAGTGCTGGTAGTGGTTCAGCCTCAAGAAAACCATAACTGCTCAGGCCAGCTAACAGAACTGGGTGGTGAAGAACAGCAGTCAGACAAGAAATGGAGCCAGGCTGCACAAAACATCCTGAGGGCAAAGATCAGACAGAAAAATTCTCCCAGGCTTCCTCTTTCAAAAATAATATTTTACTCTCTGTGCTGAGGTAATTAAGAAATATTTTTTACTAATAGCTTTTTCCATCAATTTGAGGCTGGTACTCTGCATAGTAAAGTCTTAGCATAATTTCCCTCAAATCACTCATGATCATATTTCCTAAATGTGGCTCTACAACAAAGTTAGCAACAAGCCTTCTCAGCAGTAAGTAGGAAATCTATTCTGATAAGCTCAGTGTTGTGCATCAGGTTAATTTTTACACTGCATGTGCAAATATTGATTTCCAACACGTCTTGCACGTTACATCATGCCCCCTCCATAGTGAAGTTTATATACATGCTACATATTTGCATCTTTCATATGGCAAGCTCTAGCACTAAGCAGCAATTTAACCAGAAAATGCATAATTCAGCAGCTCCCCAAACGTCCTTGTTCACAGCCACATTACCTATGTTTCTGCTTCAATTCAACACCATGAGGATCTCTGACAGACAAGTGTGCTCCTCTTGCAAATTTACGCACACATACATTTTACACATTTGCAGCACTCACTTTTCTTAGGATGTTTTTATTTGGGTGATCTGTTCTTACCACTTGCAGTTCTGATTTCCCAGCTACCCTTACACCGAATCAATATTGAAACAATTTTCACACCAACTTGGTCTTCCCTCGATACTAGAAGCTGTGTTATGTGAAATAAAGATCTGCTCAAACAACTTGGTCCTCCTAAAAATGCACCCTCATCTCTATCCCTAGAGGGAAAGCTCAAAATTCCATCTGCCATTACTGATGATGTGCCTGGAAGAAAGTGGGAGAAAGAGGCAGGCAGCAGAGGAGGGATGCTGAAGCCATTTTTCCAACTGTGTTCACTCCCAGATAATGACTGTAGTGGAGGAACAAGAAATGAAAATATCCTGTGATTCCCTCTGAAAGGCACCAACGTCAATTCCAGTTCTCAACAGAGTCTCCACTCCTGGTTTCTCTGCTCTTGGACTTACCCCACGTTGTGTCCCAACAAAGCACCTGCTGTGTCTCTCTCCCTGTTGCAACCTCTGGCTCTCCACAGGCCCACTGTCCATGGGACACCCTGCAAGGCTGCTCTCCTGCCCTCTCTGGGAGCTTCCTGCCTCCTCTGAGGACACTCCTGGGCAGCACCCCAGCAGTCAGTGGGTGGCACCTACATTGCACTTTGTCCTGATGGCTGGAGATTTTGAGCTGGTGGATGGAGCTGAAGAAACAGTAAATAATTTGCTTCAGTGGAAAAGAGAAAATAGGAAACCAGGGAAACTCTTCTGTGTCTCAGTGAAAACAGGAGGTGAGGGAAGTTATCTTGATTGTTTCAGATGCCCAACTTATCAACATGACAGAGGCAGTGTCGTAATGAAACCCAAATTTCTGAGACAAGATCAACAACTGGAATGACCTCCACCTCTAAGAAATGAGACCATTGCTCTGAGGATTTCCTTCATGTTTAACAGAATGTTCAAAACTGCTCTTCTCCATGGGGCATTTCTGCTTATTAAAAGCCATGTAACAGTATTCAGTGCCTCCAATTCTGCCAAGCCACCCAGACAAAACTCAGACTATTTCTCTGAGATCACAGGTCAAGTCAATAAAGTTTTTCTTTTATTCTTTTCAGGAGACAGAGATTATATAAAATCCATCTGTTCTGTTAGCACTGTCAGACCTCTGCAATACACAGGTGCTTGATGTATGGTATTAGCTTTCCAGACGTTTTGATACCCTGTCATTCCAATAAACTATTGAGATTGAAAAGTGAATTGAGAAGAGAGGAGGAAAATGCCTCAACTCCTCTGACAGCCATGAAGAATTTCACAAATGCTCTATTCCCCCCGAGGTATCACCAGATAAGCACAAGCTCTGTTCCCATTCAGCTGGCACTTGTCCTGTCACAGGAATGAAGATGTGCTGCCTCCTTGGGAATGGCATGAGAAAATGTGACAAAACACACAGTCATCAAAAAAATCTGCATTAACCTCTGTGACTGTAAAACACTCTGTGCCTCTGCAGCTCAAGGTAAAACCCACAGGGCAGTGCAAGCAAATGGATTTGGACAGAACTAGAGCAGCATGCAGCACTTCTGAAAAGTTCCACATCGGGGTATTTGTGCTCACTAATTAGATCCAGTGGATTAGATGTCACCAGGAAACTGTTTCCTTACGATGCTGCACCGTTTTATTTTAACGTTTTGCCTAGTTTGCTCATATGAAGCCCTACAGGACTGGTCCGTGGAGCTGGCCCTATCTGAAAAGAATGAGCAAACAGGTGCTTTCAAAGCTCCCTTGAAGGTGGAAGCATCGATTGGTTATCCCCAGCTGCAGCTGTCTGTGGGCAGATCCACACAGAAAACTCAGCAGAAAGCCCAGTGTGTCCCTGACAGAGCTTTGGCTCAATGTTGTCCCTTCAGTGCCACCTGCAACCTGGCATAGGGTACGTCAAATTAGCCCTGTCTTCCGAAATGAGCAGACCTCAACCAACCTGACCCACAGAAACATCAGACTTTTATACTTTATTCGTGTTTCCTGTGAATTTGGGCCTCAGCAGAAATTCATTGTGACACAATAAAACCGCAAGTTTTTTCACTCTTCAGGATGAAAAAACACTTCTGATTTTTTGAGCAAGAGGAGCAGAGGAACACAGGCAGCAATAGGCAATGTTCCCTACAGTCACTGTACATGGGACCTCAAGGGGGCATATTTTACTGTTTATCCCCCCATTCTCCTCTGGGCTTTTGGACTCCTATAGGTACAGATGAAACCCCCACCACTCGATCATCCACATCCCCCTTTATTCCTGGTAAGAGCTGCTGCATTACCACATGAACAGCTCTCCTAAAATATCCCAGCAAAAAACAAACAAACAAACAAACAAACAAAACCAACAAAAAACCAAAAAACCAAAACCAAACAACAACAACAACAACAAAAAAAAACAAACCAAAAAACCAAAAAAAAACACAAGTGATTTTTTATGCCAGGCAGGAAGAGCCAGCACTCACACCCCTGCTCAGAGGTCTGGTGAACCGACCTGCTCCGTTTGAACAGGCTGAATCAGCTTCTCTATCCAACTCTACTGACCTTCCCCCACTCCTGGGAGGTGCACACTGGGGGTCAGGGGGTTGCATCTATCCAAGCAATCTCTATTTCTTGCCATCCTGGTCCCATTTGTCCTCTTGCCTTATGCTCCCTCCCAAGCACTCCTCATGGGCTGCTCCTCCTGGGTCTGCCTCCCTAACCCTGAGCAAGCATTAAACACAGCCTTGCTGAGCTGGGTAGGAAAGAGCTGCTGTGCTCAGGAGCAGATAGGAGGATTAAACTGATGAGAATGAAAATTAATTACTAAGATTCTGGGATGCAGAACTGACTGAGATGGGAACAGCCAGAGAAGAGCTGATTTATGCCACTGCTGCCATTTTTCTTCATGGAAATACAGAGAGGCTTCCTTAGTGCTAATACACAATAGGATACAGCAGAAAAGTCACTGTTCACTTCAGATACCTCTGTTGGAATAAAGCTCTTCAACTGAGTTTCCTGCACTCAGGCTGAAGTAAAATCTGCTTTACCCCAGGGATTAAAGCTGAAGGGAAGCTGCTGACAATACATAACACTGTCTTTGTTACAATCTGGAAATTTACTTTCCACCTATTTATGAACAGGCCTATTGGTCACTGGGCTGGTTTTTGCAAACAGCAAACTGTACCTTGATTAAAATTCAACGACCAGTAATGCTTTGGAAAAAAAACCAACATAAAATTAGAAGGTTTTGTCCTTCTTCTGAGCATGTCTTGGGTACATGACAGTAAGTGTGTAAATTTGCTTTGATATGTCGTTAATAACTTAAAAATTTTAATTGCGCAGGAAGATGAAATGTTCTAAACTGTCAGATCTACTACTGCAAGATGCTCCTCTGATTTTCAGCAGATTTTCATTTTCCCTTTTCATTAAAATCTTCATGATATTTAAAAACATTACACTCAAATTGAATAATAATAAAAATGTGCTCCTCAGTTGCTTTTGCTTCAGCCCTGAAGTAAATTTTCACTAACATAATAAAACACCAGCTTTATAACATATTTATCTACAGAACTAGGTAGCTTTGCTATTAGAAATTCAGTTTTTCTTTGTATTAGGAATGGGGTTTGTCTTACGCTTGTAAAATTTGATCAGAATTTCCTTCTTTTTAATTCAAAAAGAAAGCAATTTCTTGGTTTCTTAAAATATCCCCTGAGAGATGTCATAAAATCTTATTGATTCCATTATTTTGTAATAAAAGCACAGTTAAGTCACTGCATTGTAAAAATGTAGTTAAATAAATGTAGTTAAAAATGTAGTTAATACTTGTTAATCCAATGGTTTTAATTTCTCATGAATTATCACACCAAATATCCTAAATATACACCTAAATATATTAATTCTTTAATCAGCAAGCCTGATCTATCTGTAGCACTCAACTTTACTGTTTTCATAGTATTTGATTAAGGATCTTTTACACAGTTTTGTTCTGACCAATGGATTGTAACAAGTACCCCAAACCCAGAATTATCAGCAGCTTTTCCCTCCTGGCTTATTGCAGTTGAATCTTTATATTTTATTCAGTCCCCTGAGTTCTATGGACTGATGTTTTTAGAAATATAAGTGGGTTAAGACTTAACAGAATTTTGATTTACTTTTTTCAATATTAGTTAATTTACCAGATTGATTAATGACAAATGAAGAAACATGAGACTGCCTGGTTGGACTCAACCTTACAGGCCTTTTCCAACCTAAACAAGTGGAGGATTCGATAATCAGCAAAAAAACAGGACATATAAGTGCATTTTTCATGCTACAATTTTAAAAGAAAAGAAAAAATAAATTAAAAAAAAAGACTACAAGGATTTCAACTACGCCTAATTTATGACATCGTGATTTCTACACTGGTTTGACTATTTCTTGCTGTGAAAGTGAAAACTCATATGGCTCCACTAATACCATATATGACTACATTAAGATGTTCAATTAATTAATCTGCATGAATTCTGTGGTCACCACGTTACAGAAAGGAAACAAAATCGGGGAACTAAATTATTTGGCCACAATACAAGGTAGAGAGAGTAAACTTATGTTTCTAGCCTGGTACTGCTCCCCTGTGCACTCCTTCTCACCTCCACTTTGTCAGATCCTACTTGTCCTTTGGATCTCCTGCTGAGACCTGGTTGAAAGGAACTGAGAAAGGCAGGCAGACTACAAATATTTATTTCCATAAGTGGTTTTGCAGGAACACCAAATACAACTGTGTGGAATCCTCAGTGCCCTGAACATCAGTCTTGTAGAAAGATAAGTAACTTTGGGCACTTGGGTTAATCCTATTAGAGTCATTGAAAAGAAAATACTGTAATACAAAAAATATCAACCCTAAACAAGTGTGTTGGAAAGGTATAAATGTACATATAACCTGCAAAGCAGCATTTACAGATAGGCAATAATCTTGTTAGATGAAGACTGTTCTCTCTTTTATAAAGAAAATGATGACTCTCACTTTCAGTAGAGCACTCATAGAAAAAACATCTTTATCCTGGTAGGTAAGACAGCCTGTATTTACAGTCTGAGACAATATTAAGCATCATATGATTGTCATATGTGTCTGTATATATAATGGGATGTACTCTGAAAGAAGAAATATGAAGAGAGCAATAGAGCTTTCGTCAAGTATTTCATAAAGAATTCAAGATTTAGTCTGATATAGAACAAAATGACGCAATTAATATGAAATACAATAGATAAAAATCAGCAAGAACATAATATTGCTATCAATACTGGAGTAGGTAAAAGAATAAAATAATATTTTTAAAAGGACAGTATTTGAAAATAAATAGGCCTGATAGAGACCTTACAGATATTAGATGCTACACATGGGAAACCTGGTGTTTGAATGTGTCATGGGCTCCCTAGAGCACGACCAGGGTTTAAAATTACTGTTTAAAACCAAAGTTTTAAAGCCTGTACAAGGTGATGATGCTAGAAACATAAAATATTTCATATACATTCTCCAGGAATGCCTGATTTGAATGATGGCAATAAGGATAGCAGGACAAGATGTTCATTTGTTTATTTGATCATAAACGATGAGGAAAGACCCAGTACCAGGAGCAACATAACTTTAGGCATACTCAGCATACAGAACAGAAAACAGCAGCAAACCCGAAGTTCTCCATTAACCTTAATGACCAAGAAAGGAAAATTTTAAAAAGCTATGAAAATGGGATTGTAATACATGTAGAAATTAACAGGCCTGTTTTACTGACCATTAACATCTTAAATTTCACCATCAAAGCAAATCACAGACTGGTTTAAGTCAGCATGACTTCAGTAACTCACTAGAGTTATATTTTTGCACTCTCTGATAATTTGATCCTTAAACTCAGCCACCTAGAGGACAGCCACAATCCAGCCACTGGAGGGACTTAAATCTTGAGAAATGATACTGATATATCTGAGAATTATAAGACGACCTGAACATGCTGACTAAGGAATTTGAAAACTGTTACCTAAAGCACAAGAAACATAATAAAAAGCTGAGCTGTGGCATTAATGTTCAGGTCCATAATTCTACCATTCTTGCATTGTTGGAGATAAAGAGCAATACTCCATAATTCTTCAGAATATGCAAACAAAAAGGGGAAAACTTTTATTTGTGTCCAAACTGATGCATGGAAAAGTAATGAAATCAGATACTCACTAATCTGCTTTATTGTCTTTGAGACAGTGGAGCAATCTCTGTCAGCCTAACAGGCACTCTGACATAAACCTGACAACATCCATTTAACAAGAGAGTCATCATCTAAAGCAGATCTGTCTTTCAACAAAGTTTAAGCATTTTCTTTAAAAAGACTCAAGTTTTATTACCTGAATAAAAGTCTGAGACCCTTTGGTTTAGCTGGGAGATGAGTTTATTTTATCTCAGCCGCACTTACCAAACGCACCAGTTCCATGATGGGCATTCACCCATTCACCCTGAGCTGACAGACCTCTGACTGCAAGGGCAGAACTGCACCCTCTGTCTTGCTGAGAGCCACAGTCAGTCCCACCACAAGGTGCTCCTACACTGAATCACAGAATCGATTGAGTTGGAAAGGACTTCCGAGATCATCAAGTCCAACCATTGGTCCAACTCCAGTCCCTTTACCAGATCATGGCACTCAGTGCCACGGCCAATCTCAGTTTAAAAACCTCCAGGGA